>CM053752.1:48828024-48890616 GCA_028658305.1 Pachyuromys duprasi
AGCTACTGAGGGTTGTTCCCCCCAAAACATGTTCACCTATAATCTACCAATAATGCAAAAAAGCTACTCATATTTTAAATTTTTATTAGCGATAGTCCCCATTACACTTCAGTAATAGCCTAGACCAGTGGTATGAATATTTTGAGAAGTAATAATATATATATACATATATATGAAAAATAAAAGGGCCTACTTTCTATTATATCATAGGTGGGAATGTTTTGCCTGAATAGATATTTTTAAATTTAAGGCAGTAGGTTTTCTTTTTATCCTAGAACATGGAAGCTAAAAATTTATATATAGTAAAATATAACCACCTACATTTTCCCCAGCTACACATCATCTATATTATTTTGTGGTGAAGATCTTGCATATGCATTAGTATCGAATTTTCAAAAAGATAAATGTATGGAAAAATATTTCTACTGTGCTGTGTGTACCCAGGTAATCTGGTGCATTTTTTTCCAAGATCATGTATGTGAGGCTGGTTTGGAAATCTTACCAACTGTGAGCAGAATGTCCCAGGGAACCACCTAAAATAAGAATAGACAAACAGCCTAGTGAGCAGTCTTGGGTCCTTTTGTCATTCACTATCCTACAACCAGGTTAGCACAGGACTTTCCAGCTGTTTTATATAAGAGCACATATAAAACATACCTTTAAAACTAAATGATGTTTCCTTTCCTTCAATTTGTAACATTGTGTTTGTTCATTGGGTTGTACTAGACCACTCTTTTGTGTACCTTTTCATATTTCAAGAGCCCTCTATCCTCCTGTAACTATAATCCTGTAGTGCCAGAGATGCTTAAAGCTGATACTATGCCAACTATGTTTCTTCCCTGTATAATTAATAAATTGTCTGAATGTACATGTCATTTCTTTACTGTGCAAATCCCCCAAATATGTCAAGACAACCTATTTGCTTCATTTGTGGTTCTAGTATACTTTATATTTTATTGTATATCTACAAGCTATTCCATTGCTTGTAAATTACTTGAACACTTGACAATGACATAAAGCTTTAATTCAATTATCTTAAATTGAGCATTCATCAAATGTTCACATCTTATCGATGTGGTAGGCAGTTTTCTAGGAAGATGTAAAACTGGTATTTTCTAATTTTGTATATTGATGTTATAAATGAGTTTATCTTTCAAATAAAAATACTATTGAAAATATTTATATCTATTGGACATGCATATGAACTAAAATAATAACATATATTTAGTACTTATCACTTTCTTTTTCTGTTGCAAAACAGTTAAACTTGCTAATTAATTTAATTTTGTAACAATCACATAAAATAATGATGCTTCTTGTATACCTGAAGAAATGACATTGAGAAACTTGAACAAGATTCCATAGTTAGAGCCCAAATGAAAAACTAAATATTATGACTTCTCTATTTATTGGATTATATCTCCAGATAATAAATGTGGAGATTTCATGCTTTTTCTTTTAAAGGCTACCACAAGCTTCATGACCACAGTACAAGAACATTTCTACTTTGCAAATTAAATTATCAGATGATGCAATTTTCCTTATTCAATTTCAGGGATTGTCAGTGAAAACAAAATATGTAATTCACATAAATATTTTTTACGGATATAATTCACATCAAAGAGTGATATTTTTACTTCCCATTTGTTGTACTTTGGCTATAACAACAACAACAACAACAAAGAACCCATTCCTAAGAATTTTAGATATATACCTATAACACTGCTCCAGAACCCAGAACTTATTTCTGCATGACTTATAGTATGATTAATACCATCTAATCCTACCGTTAAGGATCAGGCTTAGTGATTACTTGTTATAGATAGTTTTAGTTAGTACTTACATTATTGTTTGAATGTTTTATCTATATTTTGCCAAAAGTAACCCTTAGTGTTTTGTTTTACCCTGTTTTCATTTGAGTTAAGTTAGATTCCTGCAGGCTTCTAGGTACCAATTACTGTGCTATCTTAACAATCTGGAAAGATCAACAAACACTCAATTAAAATTTGTAGGTTAGTTTCATGACTACAAGTATGGGCATATAAAATGGCATTTTGAAAAATATGTTCAGGTTTTTTTCACTAGGCTAACTCTTGGGAACAAAATCCCATATTTGTTTAACTTTTGTCAAATACTATACTGTCATGGTTCAAAGCACCTAAATTAATCTTATCCACTATGGGCTTTAACAGTTCAAGTTCATGTGTTTTATTATAGAATTTGGTATGCTACATTTTGCATGATCTCAGGGCAATAAAATGGTGGTTTTATTACTTTCCAATTTTAGCTTAACTTATTCAGAAAATACAGCTTTTCTGTTTAGCAGTTTAATTTTCTGTAGGTCACTAATAAGTGAATAACATATAGAATTCACTTTTATTAGTTTAAATATGTAATTTAAGATGCTAAAATGTTTTTTTTAAACCATGGTTATCTAAACTCTCAGTAAATGTTTTATTCTGTTTCATCAAAGAGTATGCTTTGAGGTTTGGTACACTTTATTACTCCTAATGTTCAAATTCTTACCTTTCAGTACCAAATAGCATCATAAATGTTTCACAGATATAAATCATTTTAATAGTAAATCAATTTAAATTTATGTGCTTTTAAAGAATTAAAGGTGTGAAGTAATTTTCCATTAAGGTTGAAAATCATTGAATTAAAAATTCTTAGCTCATCGGCTCCATGCTTACCTTTTCTTTTTCTTTTAATTAATTTTGATTTTTTCAAGACAGGATTACTTGTGTAGCACTAGCTGCCCTGGACTCACTGTGCAGAGCAGGATGCCCTTGAACTCACGGAGCTTCACCTGCTGCTGCCTCCTGAGTGCTGGGTTTAAAGACATGTGCAGCCCCAGCAATGCTTACCTTCATATATGCGGAGAAAGCGACCATTGCCTTATTAACTCAGTAGAGCACCTTTTGAAAGCAAGGATTACTAAAGAAGGATAATGTCAAGAAGTACGTGTATGTGAAGGACAGCTATTGGGGAGCCTTTGACTACTCTTCATGGGGACAGAGAATAAGGTGGTCAGGAATAGACGTGAAAGTAGAGAAATTTCTTTGTCTGATGAATATGATGTCTGATGAATATGAGCAGATTGTGGAGTATGCATGCACAAGTATAGCACATTAATTACTCAGTAACCAGCAGAATCTCATGGATGCAAAGCTTGTAAAGTTTATATCATGAATGTTTGGTTGGATGTTCTTAGAGAAACTCTCAGACATGAGTTTTCATGAACTAAAACAGTTATGAAAGTCTTTGTCTCTGTCTCCTTTTCTGTCTCTCTCTGTGCGTGCATGTGTGTGTGTGTGTGTGTGTGTGTGTGTTCAGGTGAGTTCACCAGAGGGATCAGAGGACGATTTCTGTGAAGTTTTTATTTTCACTGTGGGATACAGGATCTTAGGTTATTAGACTACCTATCAAATTATTTTTACCTTCTATCTCATTCCATCTTGATGCTATGAACATAGTTGAGCAAATGTCCTTATTGAAATATGGGGCATACTTAGAGTGGTATAGCTATATCTTGAGGTAGCACTTGTCGCGCCCACCTCGCCAGCAAGGAAGACGCCACAACAAGATTCTTCTGAAGCACGCTTTATTGGGGATACATTATGTTATTCAGCTGCGCAGCTAGTGGTTAAAGGCGGAAGACCCCGAGCTCTGGACTGATGCTGCTTAAATAGGACTTAAGACGGCGTGTACTTCCATGATTGGTCCGCATCTCAAACCCTCATTAGCATAACCCCTGGCGGGCTATGCACATGCGCACACGAGTTGTTTACCACTGCCGTGTCCAGGAAGAACCCGGAAACCGGTGCCATCTTGTAATGGAGAATGCCGGCTCCTGACAAGCACTAGTCCTAATTTTCTGAGAAAGCACCAGATTGATTTCCAAAGTGGTTGTACAAGGTGGTTGTGCATTCCCATCAGCAATAGAGGAGGGTTCCCCTTTCTCCACAACCTCTACAGCATGCATCATGCCTTGAGATTTTGATCTTAGCCATTCTGATGGATGTGAGGTGAAATCTTAGGGTCATTTTGATTTGCATTTCCTAAATAACTAAGGACATTGAACATTTCTTTAAGCATTTCTCTGCCATTCAATATTCCTCTGTTGAGAATTATGTACCTCATTTTTAATTGGATTGCTTGGTTTGCTACTTTTTAACTTTTTTGAGTTCTTTATGTTTTCTGGATATTAGCCCTCTGTCAGATGTAGGGTTGGTGAAGAATTTTTAAAAAATTGGTGTTTGTGTGTGTGTGTGTGAACATATATGCATGTGTGCACATTCATGTCTGAGTATATGTGTATACTTAACAAGGCATATGTTTAGAGAGCACAGAAAAAATCCAGGTCTTGGCTTCCACCTTATTTGAGACAGAGTATCTTCACTATTTCATGACTTATACTAAGGTTATTGATGAGCTTCCACTGTGTGTGTGTTTTTTTTTCTTCTACTTCCCACTTTACTCCAGGAACTCTACAAACAAGGGCCAATATGCCCAACTTTCCATGTATGTTCTATGGATTTGAAAACAGGACCCCAAATTTGCCTGACAAGCATTTACCACTGAACCATCTTCCAGCCCAAGAATGAGTTTATTATTCATATTCCTTCTAGCTGTTGTGAATAACTGTCCTCTGAGACAAGCATCAAAATCTTGAGGGCTCAGCAGAACCTACTTGAAAAAGATCATCCAAGCTAGTCTTGATGATTGTTTAAACCCACTCATGGAGGGCTTGGGAAGGGTTTTTAGAAGAGTGTACAGCCACTCTTCGACCACTTAGTCTATTGAACTCTGCCAAATAGATGGTAAAATGTTTATGGCAGGGAAGACTAGAAGTGTTATCCTTCTGTGTGGCTTTAGTGGACACTCATACCTTCTGAGTAAAGCCTTTTCACATGCAGCTTATTAGAAAGGGAGCAACCTTACTTCTATAAATAAACACTCAACTAAGCACTGTAAGAACCTTTGGAAAAACTGTGTCTTGATTTGTTAATGGGACATTAGGAATGTAAAAAATTGGGTCGCCTAAGATAAAAATGTAATGTTAAAATTAATTAATACATGAGGTATACCAGAAGCAGAAAGACACAGGATATATACTCCCTCATAAGTGGATATTAGACATATAACATAAGATAAACATATTAAAACCTGTACACCTAGAGAAGCTAATCAAGAAGACTCTGGGTCAGACACTCAATCCTCATTCGGAAAAGCAAAGAGGATGGACATCAGAAGAGGGAGAAAACAGGGAACAGAACAGGAGCCTACCACCAAGGGCCACTGAAAGACTCTACCCAGCAAGGTATCAAAGCAGATGCTGAGACTTATAGCCAAACTTTGGGAAGAGTGCAGGGGATCTTATGAAAGAAGTGGAATATAGTAAGACCTGGAGAGGACAGGAGCTCCACAAGGAGAGCAACACAATCAAAAAATCTGGGCACAGGGGTCTTTTCTGAGACTGATACTCCAATCAAGGATGATTCATAGTGATAACTTAGAACCCCTGCTCAGATGTAGCCATGGCAGTTCAGTGACCAAGTGGGTCCCCCATTAATGGGAAAAGGGACTGTCTCTGACATGAACTGATTGGCCTGCTCTTTGATCACCTCCCCCTGAGGGGGGAGTAGCCTTATCAGGCCACAGAGGAAGACAATGCAGCCAGTCCTGATGAGATCTGATAGGCTAGGGTCAGAATGAAGGGGACGAAGTCCTCCCCTATCAGTGGACTGGGGGAGGGGCATGGGTGGAGAAGAGGGAGGGAAGGTAGGGAGGGAAAGAAAAAGGGAGCTACAGGTGGGATACAAAGTGAATAAACTGTAATTAACAAAAATTTTAAAAAGAAAAAAATTTATTAATATTGCAAATTTCTGCTTCAAAATCAGCTTGTTCCTTATTCTCTGTGGCTGATAATAAACATCCACAGGTAAAACAGATTTTTCTATTCACAATGCCCCTCCAACTTCCTCATAAGCTTTATGGCATTTAGTGCATCACATAATAATTTACCTGGGATCTATCTGCTGATTTCTGTCTACTCCCCCTAAGAGCAAGATCCCTGCTGTACAGAAGAATCCCTGTTACTGTATATAATGTAACCACAACATCTTAATGCAGGATGGTATATTGTAAATGCTTATACTTTTGCTGCTTAAGGGGAATTTTATTTTTTTACCCTGACAAATTGTACATTTTGAATGCAGTCTCATCCAAGACACCTTCTGAATTTAATTTCATTAACTAGCATCTGTAATGAGAGCACAAATCATCGCACATGTGCTGCTGCCAAAAAGCTGTGCTAGATTAGTAGGAACGCGGCATGTGGAGGTTGAAGGCATCAAAATGTCTGAAGCCATGAGTCTGATAAGGATCATGTCTTAAACTGTGTAGCCTGCTTTCGAGGTTTGTTTTAATGTCAGTGTGACACAGCTTACAATAACATAGGAAGAGAGTGAAATTTACTATATAGACCAGGATGGCCTGAAACTCTGAGGTCTACTTCCTCTGCCTCTCAAGTGCTGGAATCAAAGGTGTGCACCACCAGGCTGCCCTAGATTTACGCTTCTTTATAGCTACGTTTTAGCAATGTTTATATAAAGAACATATATTTCTATACCTTTGTTGTTTTTCAAATGTATTTTTTATAGTATTCTCATGTTTATGAGCTAACAGTCGCAATGTAGATCCTGGTTCTTAAAAAATACATGATACATGAGGCTCTTCTTGATTACTCAGTTTAGCAGAAGCTCTGTAAAATTTTTATATTATAAAATGCAACCCTTAGCTTTGTTGATTCATTTTTATTTTCCATTGCCTATTTGACGTATTTCTGCTCTTATCATGGCTATTTAGTTCTCTTTGTTAACACTAGACTTTGTTTTCAATTCACTGATACTTATTTACTAATTATAGTTTATAAAAATATTTTCAGTAATACAGTCTTTTTAATCTATTCCCTGTTCTCTCTTTGTGTAGTTCCCTACATTTTTATCTATCTATGATCTATATGTGCATATATGTATTGCTCATCTAGATTAAGGGATATATATGTATGTATATATTAAGACATATATACACACATGTATGTGTATGCATGTCTTAATATATACATACATATATATCCCTTAACATATGTGTACATATATGTATATATGTGTGTATGTACATATGTAAGTATGTAAGTATCTGAATATTTATTATTTTGGTCCAATGAGTTATTTTTAAGCAGGTAATTGGACATAATTTAAATATGATAACACTCACTCACAGTATATGTTCCAATAGTATGACCACAGAATTTTGCAACTGTCACCAAAACCAAATACTTTCAAAATGACAGAACATAACAAATGTTTGTGAGAATATAAAGGGAACACCTACACACTGCTGGTGTGAATGCAAATCAGTACAGCCTTCCTGAAAAACATTATGGATATTCCTAAAAACAGAACCAACATATGATCTAGCAAGCCTTCTATGTATATGCATAATGGCAATGAAATCAGTACATGGGAAAGATATCTTCAGTTAATGTTTCTGCATCAGTGTTTATCATAGCCAAGATATATCAAATTAGACTATATATAGATAAATCCATAAAGAAAATGTGAATATATACGCAATTAAGTGTTATCTAATTATTTAGAATATTTAGAAATATTAAAATTCTTTTTGGTTTCATTATTTACTCACTATTACAAACATGTCTAATTCTCATGTATTAATGAATATTCCTCTTTCATTCTATTAGTGATTTTTAGTTTCATGCTGTTAGTCAGTCATTGACTGACTTTAATTTTTTAGGTTGTGATACTTCTATACATAATGAAGATATTTGTGGTTCTTGCTATTTTCATTTAAGTCATAAAAGTATGTTAATTTTTACTGAATGCTTTCTCCAGAATATAAAATGATAAGATTATAAATATTCAACATTTGCTAAAACGTTTTTGAACCTAGTATTTGGTTGACCCTGGAGAACTCTCAATGTGCCCTAGAGAAATGTATATGTAACCTGGACCTGTCAGATGGAATGTTGTTTATATGTCTGCTAAAGTTTTTTTAGTCTATAGAGGAGTTAAAGTATATCCTCCAACTGATTTTCTCTTTGGGTTACTTAGGGATTTGAGATAGAGCAACCCATATAGTTCATGGATTATGACCCTGGAAGACTTAGTACAAAAATTACTATTACTAAATTCCACAGTGTCTCATTTGTTTGGGTATGGTTTTGTAGCTTCCAAATCTTTTCTACCACTCAATGAAATCAGCCACAGTATAATAAACACGGGAAGATTTTGGTTAGCTTTTCCAGAAGATTCTATCATGGTTGCTGAGGAAAACTGGCACTTAACAGAGCCAGCTCATACTTTTCACATTAAAGCAATCATGAGCTGAGAGGTGTTCCCTTTTTACCTCAACATGAAACTAGACACACTAAATCTGTTAGAAGAAAGAGTGGGAAAAACCCTTGATCTCATTGGCATGGGAGGCAACTTCCTGAACAGAACACCAACAGCACAGGTTCTAAGATCAACAACCTCCTGAAACTGAAAAGCTACTGTAAAGCAAAAGATACTGTCGTCAAAACAAAATGACAACCTACAGACTGGGAAAAGATCTTCACCAACCCAACATCTGACAGAGGGTTAATATTCAGAATACATAAAGAAGTTAAACATCGACAAACCAAGTGATACAATTAAAAAACAGGATACAGAGCTAAACAGAATTATCAATAGAGGAATATCAAATGGCAGAGAAACACTTAAAGAAATGCTTAATGTCCTTAGTCATCTGGAATAAACACTCTAAAATCTATATTCCTAAAGAACCTAAACAAAAAGTAGAACCCTAGGGAAAAGGCTGAAAACTCACACAGAAGGGAAAACACGATAGACATTGAAAGCAGGAGAGGACAAAGAACAGGACAGGAAATTTCTTCAGGGACCTCTGAAAGACTCTGCCCAACAGGGCAACTCACTGAGGTTAATTGTTGCTGACAATATGCTCGTGAATGTAGGAACATCAGCTAAATCATACAGAACCTTCCAGTTAACAGGCCTGACAATAACTAAATTTCCCTTCATCAACATCCATAAACTGCCAATAACTCCATAACTAGGGTCAGTGCCTATAAATCCCTCCTGAATTCATGCTCACATATTGACCTGATCTTGTGAATGCAACTTCACTCTCTGTGATTTCATGACTCTAACATCCCTGCCCTGTGAAAAAGAGACAATTTTGTATCAGTCTTTCAAACAGATATCTTTTACAAGGTTTTGGCCTCCTTTTCCATTATATTCTAAGAGCCTTAGGGAAACAGATGTCTGATATAGATCTAACAATTAAGAAAACATTTAATTTGGGGCATCAGGCTACAGAGAAGTGGAGTCTATTACTGTCGTGGCTGGGAGCATGACAGCAGGCAGACAGCCAATGGTGCTTGCATAGTAGCTGGTAGCTTATCTCAGCTCCACAAACAGAAAACAGAGAGAGATAGCTGCCTCAGGATGGCTTGGACTCTTGAAATTCCAAAGCCTCTCAGCAGTGACACACCTCCTCTCTCAACATGATCACGCCTCCGATTCTGTCCAAAATAGTTTTACCAACTGTGAAGACTCAGTCAAACATGAGCCTATGGGGTGGATCTTCATTCAAACTACAGTGCTACACTGCTTGCCTGACAGGGAAATCCTGCATTCCTTTAAAAAAGTAACAGGAAAAACAACCAACGATACAGAATAAATAAATAATAAATAGTAGATAGATAGATAAAAACACATACACACATGCACAAGCACACACAGAACATACAAAGTAGAGTGTACGTATGATACCACTTATACTAATATAATGTAGGAGCAGAGACAAATCAGCAAATATAAAACAGCATGGCTTAGCAAATAAAGACCGTGTGTCAAGTCAGATGACTGATGACTTGAGTTCATACTCTGGAATCTTCATGGTGGAAATGGAGACCTAATGGTCCTCCTGAAAGATTTTTTTTTTTCTTAACTCCCTCATGCACGTAATATGGCTTTTGCACCTCCCTGAGCACAAGCTCCATACAGAAAATAAAAACATGTAAGAGAAATTCTGCTTCCTTCTGCTGTCCTTTCTTTACATGACCCATTAGTCAACTTTATTAAATTTATGTTTAATATGAGAGTTGCGTTTTAATCTATAAAAAGAAACATGTTTTGATCATTTCATCTGTGAACTAAAATTACATTTCATTGTAAGTATATAATCAACTCATTGCAGAGAAAAAGGTTTCCATGGTGTTAAGACTGTTACAAAGTAATACTGGATAAAAATACATTTTGGACTAAAGAAAACTAAAATTACTTTCCCCTTCATTGCAATGAAAATTAATGTCCTTATGGAATTTTATTCTTATCCTATAACTATCCCTGTGTCCTCTGTGAATCATAATTCTTCAATTTCTTGTAAGTACTATCAACCTATTGCCTTGTCGTTGCAATGCTCTCTAGTCATGAAAACTAAATTCCTCCCTGAAGCTTTCCTCTCTGTACTCTTGAACTGTCTGATTTTTACAGAGTGATCTAGCTTAGCTGCTAGCTTACTGCTAAAAGTGAGGTCCTTGCCTTGGAAGACTGTATATTCTGTCCGTTTCTGGATGGAAACACCTAAGACTTAAGTGTCTGGGTCAGGATAGTATCATGTTCATGTTCATGAGTGGTGTACCTAGCCATGTCTACCATCAACATTTTGTAAGAAAATATAGCCTTAACTCAATGTACCTCATTAAATAACTAATATCTGAGAAACTGTGATGTATCTTATACTGAATGACTACCAACTACAACAAAAATTTCTAAACATAACTTGTTACAATCATTGACATATTTCTAATTTTCCCAGCCAAATTGTCAAAACTTATTTTGCTAATTCACCTGAAAATATGTGACTGTGTATACCAAACAGATTGTGCCCTGATTTTCCTACCACAGTAATGGAGATCAATGATGCAAGGGTTTGCCTGCTTTTCTGTAAGCAAGAAAAATTGAAGTTCAATGGGATTCACTACTTAGTGAGCTTATCCCTCCAGCACTCACTCTTATGGACAGATGTCAGCACATATCTCTCTTCTACACCAATACAGCTTGAGCTATACTTATCAACATGTGAGGTTTTATTCAGCAAGTCAAATGTATTTCTAAATAATTTTAAAGTAAAATATGATATATAAATAGAATTTATTTTCTACAGAAATCATAAACAAATGCCACTTTTTGGATAAGAATTGTATCGAGAATTTGTATATTCTGTAAAGGTCAAATACCATTTATATTAAATTAATATATTGAATATTATTAATAATATGTCCTTAATATTCACAAAATTAAGTCATTCCTTATTATTAGTTTTTATGAATTAAATCATCAGCCTTAAGTATTCATTTAGAAAGAAGAAATTTATAATTTATTTAACAGTTACCACTAAAACTGTTGTTCTGAATTTAAAAATAAATATGCTTCTATACATTGGCATAGTTCTTCAATTCAGGGCATAAAAAATGCACCAACATCATCATTTTATTTTTCTAATGCATGTGGTATGAAGCTAAATATATATTTTATAATTAAAAATGCCTATAATGATTAGTTTATTGGGCTTATTGGGCTTTTCTGTGTTTTAAAAGTGCAAAACATTTAGTATAACATATATAATAATATATAGATATATTTTTTATATAATATGACTTGCACATAGACAAACATACAAAGTATTTCTATGAATACATTGGCACAGGAGACAACTTCCTGGATAGAACACCAAGAGCTCAGGCTCTAAGCTCAGCAATCAATAGATGGGAGCTTACTAACTGAAAAGCTTCTGTAAAGCAAAGGACACTGTCAACAAAACAAAATGACAGCCTACAGATTAGAAAAAGTTCTTCACATACCTCTATCTGACAGAGGGCTAATATTCAGAATATATAAAGAACTCAAGAAATTAAATACCAACAAAGCAAATAATTCAATTAAAAAATGGGGTACAGAGCTAAACAGAATTCTCAACAGAGGAATATCAAATGGCAGAGAAACACTAAGAAATGCTCAACATCCTTAGTCATCAGGGAAATGCAAATCAAAATGACTCTCAAATTCCATCTCACATGCATCAGAATGGCTAAGATAAAAAAACTCAAGTGACAACACAAGCTGGAGAGGATGTTGAGAAAGGGGAACCCTCCTCTATGGCTGTTGGGAATGTAAAATTGTACAACCATTTTACAAATCTATCTGGTGCTTTCCCAGAAAACTGGGAATAGTGTTCCCTCAAGATACAGCAATACCACTCCTGGGCATACATACCCGAAAGAAGCTCAACCATACACCAAGGACATTTGCTCATCGATGTTCATAGCAGGTTTATTCCTAACAGCCAGAATCTAGAAACAACCTGGAAGTCCCTCAACAAAGAATGGATACAGAAATTGTGGTACACTTACACAATAGGAATATCACTCAGCTATTAAAAACAAGGAAATCATGACATTTACAGGCAATCCCAGAAGCAGAAAAACACACTTTATAAGTGGTTATTAGACATTTAATATAGGAAAAACATACTAAAATCTACAGACCTAAAGAAGCTAAACAACAAGGAGGACTCTAGGGAAGATGCTTAATTCTCAATCAGAAGGGAAACAGGATAGACACCAGAAGCCATAGAAGAGAGAGAACAGGATAGGAGCCTACCACAGATGTTCTCTGAAAGACAACACCCAGCAGGGGATCAAAACAGATGCAGAGACTCACAGACAATCTTTAGACAATGCTCAAGGAGTCTTATGGAAAAAGCAAAAAATAAAAGGGCCCGGAAGGGACAGGAGCCCAGCAAAGAGACCAACAAAGCCAAAGATAAAAACAGTGCCTCGGGGGAGCTGCAGAGATTGCAGCATCAACCAAAGACCATGCATGCATAGAGAGGACATAGAACCCCTGCTCCGATGTACCCCATAGACAGCCCAGTGTCCATGTGGGTTCCCTAGTAAGGAGAGAAGAAACAATCTCTGACATGAACTCAGTTGCCTGCTCCTTGATCACTAGTGCAGAGACCTAGCCAGTCCACAGAGGAAGAGGATCCAGGCAGTCCTGATGGGGCCTGATAGACTAGGGAAATACAGTAGGGGAAGAGGTCTTTCCCTATAACCGGACTAGGGGAGAGTGATAGGGGAAGAAAAGGGAGAAAGGGTGAGACTGGGAGGAGATGAAAAACAGGGCTACAACTGAGGTACAAAGTGAATAAAAAATAAATAATAAGTAAATAATAATAATGGAAAATTAAAAATGAAAAAGATATTTTATTATAAAATAGAAATATAATGGCACTAATAAATAATTTATTCATAACCATGGCAAAATGGGGCTAATTTTGAATCTAAGTCATTAAAATCTAAAGCCTGAGTACTAAATAAAATTAGCAATATTTTGCATGTAAAAATATTTTTATAATTTATGCTTCTTGGTAATGTATATACTGTAGTCATCTACACACATACACACTTTAGGTCTCTATAAGCAAACAAAGGTTCTAACAAATCAGATCAAGAAATGAAATAGGTTAAAATGGCCATTGATTCTTCTCTAAGGATAGGACGCATGGCTTTATACAGTGTTCTACAGATACATGTTCTCCATAGCTCAGCCTGGTCCAGAAGATGATGAACAGATTTCTATTTGAGACACTAGAATTAAGAAAGATCTTTCCTGAAAGATGATCTAATTTCAGAAAAACTAAATACCTTGCCAAGTTGGATCCATGTTGTTTTAAAGTTTTGATTTGCCATCTTACCCTTTGTAAACTCACTGGGATATTAGGAATGTATAGAACTAAAAGCACACAAAAGGTTATTACTCTTTGAATACATTTAGATATCATTGAAATAAAATTCATTACAAAGATATGGAGAGTAGTTTTTTTGTCTCTAGCTTTGAGCACGTTGCTAAAATTCTATGAAGCAGCATGTCCTTATGGCGGGTTGATTTTAAGCACTCAAATTTCATTTTTATTATTTCACATATTGTTAATTTAACCTGCTTCTTTCTCTTGACAGTTTCAGTTTTTCATTAGTGTGTTTTTAATTTAATTTTTAATGTTTAAGCACTTAAAAATAAAGCAATACATTATTTTTCATCGTGTTGTCTTCATCTTATCCTGTTCCCAGAAATCATTATTTTAAAATCTTATTTACAGACAAAAGTGGCTTGCTGTTTTTTTTTTTTTTGCCTCTTTATTTAAAACCTTTGAACATTGAACTCCACCCTAAATTATGGTGCTGGAGTCAATAATTAGATAAGGTAGAAAACCCAAGGCAAAAATTTCTAAAATATATATTTAAAGTACAGACTTGTTTGATTCTGTAATATTTTTTGCAAGTTCTCTAGTTTAACATCCTGAGAAATCTCAGTTCCATACTTCCTCAAATTTGCCACCTAAAATGCTTACCAGTTAACTCACTGGATCAGCAGTTCTGTATACTCTTTTGTGGAAATGTCTTAAGCTAAGAAAAGTTGTATGACTCAAATATATATGAGTTGGTAGATTTTAACTACTGTATCATTTTTTTAAAAACACAGTACTTGTTATTGAATATCTTGAAAGAAAGGCATATGGATTATTGGGAGGAAAGGAGCATTTAAAATGTTTAAAGGGAAAAGTAAAGAAGATACCATTAATAGGTAAATCTCTACATAAAAATATCCGTTTACCCAATTTATCAGATATCCACATATTTACGTGCTCTCTTGAAGATATTTTGCATTTTACTACTCCATTTTTTATCCTAATTTTGTATGAAAACTACTAAAAATCCCGACAGGTAGGTGAGTGTTCTCCAGAGCAGTAGTTCTGTCTTCCCTTCAGTCACTTGAGAAACATGTTGGTCCACTATAGCACAAATCTTTTCTGCACCAAACCCTCTATTAGGATCTGGGTAAAATATGAAGCAGTCATACCCTATAAACAAGATGATTTGGAAAAGGTAATGCCTTCTGTTAAGCTGTGCTTCAATATTCTGTTTCTGCTACAGCTGAATGTGGTGCATCTGCAACAAACAACGAAGGGATTCTGCTCTCTCCAAATTACCCACTGAACTACGAAAACAACCACGAGTGCATTTACAGTCTCCAGGTCCAAGCAGGAAAGGGCATCAATATCTCAGCCAGAACATTTCATTTAGCCCAAGGAGATGTTCTTAAGGTAAGTGGACCACTGTGTTGTATGTTGATCATCAAGTAAGTCTTCCCTAAATATATTTACATTAAACAGTACATATAATAAATTACAAGTTCATTCAACCTTTCATAAATAACATTCCTTTTGTTATTTTAAACAGAATGTTTTCCTTCCAGTGCTTCTTATGATAAGGAATCATAAATTTTATAATACTTAAGTATTTGTTTCATTATAACAAAAAAGAAAGTTCAATATAAAATACCTCATTCAATAAATAATAGGTATTAAAAATAACATGAATTATTATTTCATTAAGAAAAAGCATAATGGGGACTGGAGAAATGTCTCAGTGGTTAAGACCACTATCAGCTCTTCCAAAGGAACTGGGTTCAATTCCCAGCACCTACATGGTGGCTCATAACTGTCTGTAATGCCCATTCCAAGGTATCTGACAACTGCACACTAACACACATAAAATAAATTTTAAAAACTCTTAAACTAAAAATAAAAAGCATAATGGTAACTTGTTTCATATCACAAACTTTGCTATTGTTAATAAATGATGGCTTTTGTATTAACTTTGATATCTACTGAGTAAAATTATTTCTTTTAACTGAATTTTTTTAATCTACTTAGTGAAATCATTCTTTATTAGTATGTAAAAAGTTTAAAACCTTTGATACAAGTCACTTCTGTATATATTTGGACCTAACAAATCAATGTCTATACATTAGAAAAAATACTTTATTCATAATATTTAGTATTAAATTGTTTACAAAGAAATATTGCTATAATGAAATGTCCTTTTAAAGAATACATATAACATGCCTTTCAATAAAATTCTTGAATAGTTACTGATTTAATTTTTACAATGCAAATGTTTTCGTATATACAGCTTAAAACAAAATATAAATTAAAATATTACTTCTGTAAAATTATATTAAAATATTTTAAAGAATGATTCATGTTTTTTAATCCACCACATTTTCTTAAGGAAGACAAGGAATTAAAAATATTTACGGTTTTACAAAATTTAAAGCAATGGGTCACATCCCATATTGATACTGACGACAGCAGCAGAAGGATTTTGTTAAAGCTGTGACTTTTAACTTATTTCTTTAAAAAAAAAATAGTATCATTTGAGAGTAGCTGATAGTTTCCTAACACAAGCAATGTGTAAGAATTGTAAAGATTTAGGGAAACATTTTTGAAATACAATAAACGTATATAATACTGATTTTAATTAGGGTTAATAAATGCATTCCAGATTTGTTTATGCCCAGCATAAGTTCACTATATAAAACCTTTCCAGTTCCAATTCACTGTTCAGATTTTTCTGTTTAAATAATTTATGTTTCCTGGCTGGCAGGCTAGTGCAGATTGCTTTCATCATTCGTGCGGCCATCAGTCAGATTCTCAGCACCTCAAATAAATAATACTCGCTATCCTAAAATTAACTGAATGCTTTTACCTAGACTTGAGGTAGTGATTTATTTTAGGCTAGTGGAGAAACACATTGATGCATGATGAGGTATATCAACGTAGCCCCTAGGCTACATCACACAAGCAGCACCAATAATGTGTTTGAGATAAATGTCCTCACACTTACCAATCTTGGTTATCACACTTTCCTAAAATAATCTCCCCATGTTCCTTTGTAATTATTCAAAGTTATCCATTACATTAGCATACCATATGATGCTTATTGTTTGGGGAAAAAGTGTATTTTATGCAAAAGATTATGTCTTTTAAAAGCAGAATATTCAAGTGATAGCTTCTGGACACAGGTGCAGGTGAGGCAAGACTCAGTTTTCTTTTGGGACTACCTACTGAGAGTTTGACCATGTTCCAGTGAGAATATGGATAACACAAATTGCACCTGTTTTTGTTGTTGGTATTTTTTCCTACTTTTTCTTCTTTTAGGAGAGGTGGGAAGAAGATCCTAAAGGTCAGGGGATAGATGTAGGAGTACTGGGAAATGAATGTGCTTAGGTTCATGATACAAAATTCTCAGAAAATCAATAAAAACATTATGAAAAAAATCAGAATATTTCTGATGTGTTTCTTGAAGTGCTTTTATCGCTAAAGACTTCTATATTTTGATGTCTCATATATCTGTCATATGTTTTATCTTAAGAAGTCCAAAGCCCCGTATTGAGTGACTACCTGAGAGGACAGGGTGAAGAGAGATGAAGGAACACAAAGCAAGCTGCAGGCATCATGGTGAAGCAGCTACTGAACTATCCTTTGAGAGTGGCATGCACGCACCAGTGCATTTGGACACCACTGCTCAGTCTGCTTTCTCAAATGCAAAGCTTATCATATCTACCAGCTTTGGGTGCCAAATTATTTTCTTGTTTCAACCTAATAAATACCTTTTGTCTATTCAGTACATGGCAGAATCATACCAGATGCCATGCGAATGACTCATGACCACTTGCTTCACTAGTCAATCATAACTGTTTTCTTCTTCTTCTTCTTCTTCTTCTTCTTCTTCTTCTTCTTCTTCTTCTTCTTCTTCTTCTTCTTCTTCTTCTTCTTCTTCTTCTTCTTCTTCTTCCTATTTTATGGAGCATTTCATCAGCTTTAAACTTTGCCGCCTTCTTGGGAAAGCCAGGAAAATATCTTGTGCCTTAAAAGAAAATTAGTACAATCCTATCATAACACAACACAATTGGTTAAAATGGAAGGTTCTGTTTTAGAAAGCTAAATGAGAACTTATTTGTTCTTGTCTTAATTAATATAGGTTTCTTTGGATCTGACTGGAATACATTCTGCTGTTTGTTCTTCTCAATGGTCACAGGCAATGGCAGGAAAACTGATAGCTTCTTCTCATGCCCTCACTTGTAAAATGTACTAAGAGATAATTTATTTATTTCCATTAACTTTTATAGACAGTCTTTAGTATTCTTAGGATTAAACAACCAACAATGATGTTCACTGTCTGATGACAGAATAACAATCAGAAATATCATTTCTGTTTTTATGTTTGTTTCTATTTTTATATAATGATTAAGTACTTTGTTTATATAAAAGTATGTAGCAGAGATTATGAGGCAGTTTTACTTTTTTATTTATCACAACTTGAGTGGTATTTTAAGTCTCATTTCTTATGCAAAATGTAAACTAAGTGAATTATTATGACTTCCTTAAAAATGTAATAAAAAGGTTAGCATAAATTATTCCATGTTTACCAATAATAAATAACCAGAAGATAGGATAAATTTCTTTCTTACTCATTTTATTTCTTTTACTTTATTTATTTATTTTTTAATTGAAATAGGGTCTTTCTGTTTGCCCTAGAAGTCAGTATGTGTACCTGGTTGGCCTCAAAGTCACAAAACTCAGCCTGTCTTTGCTTCCCTGATGCTGGTTGGTATTAAAGGCCTGTGCCACTATGCTCTGTTGTCTTTCACTTTTGTAGTGTTGTGTATTTGTGTGTGTATACATGTTCACATGCATTAACATGCATATGTAGACCCACATATATGCTTATGTGTGCATATGCCAAAGGTCAGTACCTGTGCCTTTATCAATCACTTTGCTATCATTTATTTTTGCAAATACAGTATTTTATTATTTTTCAGAACTTCATGCAAAGTAATTTGATCATATTTACCTCCCCTCTTTGACTTGCATGCAATCTATTTTTTTTCTTTCACACCTCAAAAAATTGGTTTCCTCTTATTTTTCTGTTTTTAATAAAGCACTGATTTTCATTTGTGCAGACTATGTATTCCTTGGTCTGAAGCATATTTAACTTACTAAAAGACACAACTTTAAAGAAAACTGAATCCCCCTAGTCCAGGCACTATCAATGGCCAATAGTTCCCATGCTATGTATGGAGGCTTGTGACACTCCGTGTGTGAATGTTTGGGCTTGTGCAAATCTCATTCAGGCCACACAGGTGCTGTGAGTTCCTGAGTGTCATAATCCTGTCATGTTCTGAAGACATTATTTCATTCTGGTGTTCCATGGCCTCTTACTGCCTACTGTATCAAATTCAACCCTGAATCTTAGGGACGGCATACATATGCATGCCTCACTTGTGTCGGAACGCTCCATACACACTCATTTTGTGTTAACGATGATATAAATGAAGGGAACAGTTTGATTCTCTGTCAGTCTAACAACTTAACAGTAGTATTTTTGCCCATAGAATTGGTAAGTATGGATTCAAGGGCATATTTGTAGTAGAAGGCATGCACTTGCTCCTGTAGAATAGGTCTTAAATCCAATCAGGAAGAAGTTTGCTATTTCCAAGATAGGCTTACTATTGCAGTCATGAATCTATCTAGCCACAGAAGCTATCCTTCAAAGGGTCCACAGGTGATGATATTTCCCCCCTACAGTCTACAGAAAATCCTTTCAGTACTATGACAACTAGTCAGTAGTGAGGAAACTTCGAGGTCACTACCAATTTGATTTGCTAATGTCCTATAGACAATAAATATGGTGTCTTCAGCAACAGGGTCATAACACAAGCTCTAGCAGGTGAACAAGAACAATGATAATAGCCTTTATGTGTTAGGAGCTCATTGGGACAGCTTTGACCAAATCCAATGGAGGTATCCCAGCCCTGGCACTGAGGATTTCATTTGACAGCCTGTAGCTCATGGTGGAGCATTATCCTCTATAAGGGAAACTCAGATTTACTGGAATGAGGGATGATAAGTTAGTACAGAGAACAGATTGTATAGGCCAATAACTAACATTAGGATATTTGACAAAACCAAATGGAAACCTACTGTTCTAAGTTTCATATAAATGCCATTTGAAAATACAATAATTATACATAATTATATATAATGAAACATATTTTTTAAAACGATGAAAAATATAACTTTTGCTTTCCTCATAACATACTAGTGCTCTTGGAATATATCATAAACATTCTAAAACTATTGTTTGAGAATAAATTTAAGTTTTAAGTTTTGACAAAAACAGACAAAATTCAAGTGGATTTATGAAAGGTGAAGTTTCACAATTAAATGAAGTCATTCACCTGTAATTTCTTTAAAGGTAGCTTTGCAATAATATCTATACTTCTCTTAAAGGCCAGATTCAATCAAAATTATGATTAAAGTTTCTCTGTCTCAATCCTGTGTAAAGTAACCTCATATCACTTTTAACTAATCAGTTGTTTCTTGTTACATTGACCAATCTGATTTTTTTTCTTGATATACATATATATATGTATGTATATATATGTATATATTCTTTCCAAAGACCTACTTTATGGAAAGGAATACTTACTTAGACTAACATAGAAAATGAACATTAATATGATTTCTAAAATAAACCTTTAAGGATAATTTAGCCTTCAAAAGAGTTATTGTGTGTACATGTCTTAGCAAAATTTTTATGTCGTGGTTCTCCAAATCCACATGCAATGATATAACTTTTATACTGGCCATATTTTAATACCATGGAAATCTGCAAGTACTACACACGAAGTCTGGCCTTACTTGCTTTTTCATTCATTAAGTAGCCATAGCTGGAAATGGGCTGAATCTGGGCTATTATACCCAGATATATATTTTTATTTCTTATTTAATGACTATGCTCAGTTTGATAAATTCACTACTCATGTAACTTACCAAATATTAAGGTTACAATAAAACCATATTGACATATAACATTTTCGTCTTATTAACAAAAATATATTTTATCTTAATCTTTGATTAATTTTCAGTTGTAATAAATATTTACATGTAAAAAGATTGTAAAAACAATGAAAATGTTCTATAAGAATTGATGTTGCAAGGAATTTTTACTAATGAATATTGTACATTTTATTATTTCTCTGAAATCAGGTATAAGGAAGGAGAGCATACCAGCAAATTGGGCTTGACACCTGCTGTTTTACTTGTTTGTTTGTTTGAAAGAGATGAGGGGTCTGGAGTCTCTAGTTTGCCTAGAATGGCACTTGTTCAAGTGATCCTCCTGCTTCAGACCCCTGGGTAGCTGGGATTACAAGCATGTCCCTAACTGTAGCTGGCATCTGGTTTTGTAAATAAAATATTGTTGGAAGAAAGCCATGTTCACTCATTTGCATATTGTCTGCTTTTTTGCTGCAAGAACAAGACAATGTAAGAGGTGCTAAGGACACTAAGGGCTCAACAGGCCTTAAATATTTATCTAACCTTTTCCATAAAAGTTTGTTAAACTTTTGAAAACAAGAATAACTTTAAAGAAACTTATAATTGGTTGTAACTTGGACACACTCAACACATTTTAAAGCAGGCTGTAGAACATTTTGTTCCACACAAGTAATCTCTTAGGTTTATCACACATATTTGCCAACATTGCATGCTGGTCAGTAAAAATCCTTTGTTATCTATTTATTCAGAAGCACTCCAAAGGCCAGGGTCTTTCCTGCCACCACAGCAGACGCCACAAATGCCATATTTACTTTCTTCCGTTGGGCAAGAAGACAAAATTACCTGTCATTAATTATAGAACATTAACATTCCATTGAACATGTAACCCATTCTGTCCTCAGAACTCTTGAACAATAAACCTTATTGGGCCCCAGTTTTCTTACTGAAATATAATACTTCATATCATTGGGCTAACTAATTGAATTAAAACAAAACTAAATCTCTTTTCTGTTTTATATTATCTTTGGAACAAATATTAGATTTAGGATGGAAAAATTTCATGATTGCCATTAAAATATTATTCTAATTTTTACATTCAAACATTGGCAACTAATTCACCATATTTGGAGAACACGTTTACATTTCCAAATTGCTCAATTAAAAAAAAATGACCAAGATTGAAAATGTAGTTTCAGCAAAAGAAGTCATTGGAGGTTCCAAAGGTGATTGAAGGGTGCATTCTGACAATTTTCTTTTATTATTTTTGGTTTACTTTTGACTCTTTGATTCATATTAAACATTACTTGCTAAATTTTTTTAAATTTATTATTTATTACAATTTATTCACTTTGTATCCCAGGTATAGCCCCCTTCCTCATTCCCTCCCAATCCTGCCCTCCCTCATCTCTTCCAACGCCCCTCTCCAAGTCCACTAATAGGGCAGGTCCTCCTCCCCTTCCATCTGTCCATAGCTTATCAGGTCTCATCAGAACTGGCTGCTTTGTTCTGCTCTGTGGCCTAACAAGGCTGCTCTCCCCTCAGGGGTTATGGTGATCAATGAGCCAGCCACTATGTTCATGTCAGAGACAGCCCCTCTACCCCTTACTAGGGAACCAACATGGAGACTGAGCAGCCTATGGGCTAAATTCTTAAAACTACGAGCTGAAGAGATCACTCTGTGGTTAAGCGCACTTGTTGCGCTTGCAGAAGATGCAGCTACCACAACCTGTGACTCCAGGAGTAGAGAGTATCAGACACTATCTTTTGACCTCTTTAGACACCAGGCATAGAATGATGCATATACTTTCATGACGGCAAATAAAGTTTTTTTAAAAGTTAAGTTTAAAAATCTTTAAAAATGAAAGCAGAAGTCTTCTAATACAAAATGTATCTGGTGACACACAACATGATTGTTGAGAGAGGCTGAACAAGCTGTCATAATGAGGCTTGACCTGATTCATGAAGGGGGTTCTGCATACAATTCCTGATTTCAGGCCTTGATTAAACTGGCTATTGAACCAGATGAGATCAAGGTCTAGTTATTTCTTGTGTCATATTGGCCAAGGAAGTGAAATTGACTCAGCAATTAAAAATGAGGAAATCGTGAAATTCGCAGGCAAATGGTGGGACCTGGAAACGATCATCCTGAGTGAGGTATCCCAAAAGCAGAAAGAACCACTTGGTATATAATCACTTATGTAGACCTATAGGATAGGATGGACATGCTGAAATCTATACACCTAGGGAAGATAAACAAGAAGGAGGACCCAGGTTGGGATAATCAATGCTCGCTTAGATGGACAAACAGGATGGACATTGAACGTAGGAGAAAACAAGTAGCAGGACAGGAGCCTACCAAAGAGGGCCTCTGAAAGACTCTACATAGCAATGTATCAAAACAGATATCAAGACTCACAACCAAGCCTTCGACAGAGGGCAGGAAATAATAAGAAAATAGGGGGAGTTAGTAAGACTTGGCAAGAACAAGAGCTCCACAAAGACCAAATAGATCAGGGCACAGGGGTCTTTCACGAGACTATTTCTCCAACCAAGGACCATGTATGGATATAACCTAGAACCCCTGCTCAGATGTGGCCCATGGTAGCTCAGCATCCAACTGGGTACCCTAGTAAGAGGAACAGGAACAATTTCTGTCATGAACTCAATGGCTGGCTCTTTGACACCGCCCTCCACCCCCCCCCCAGGAGGGACAGCCTAGTTGGATCCCAGAAGAGGACATTGCAGCCAGCCCTGAAGAGACATGATAAGCTAGGGTCGGATGGAAGGGGAGGAGGTCCTCCCCCATCAGTGGACTTGGAGGGGGGCCGAGAGAAGATGAGGGAAGGATGGGGAGAGTGGGAGGGAATGAGGGAGGAGGCTGCGAATGGGATACAAAGAACATAACCTGTGAATAATATGAAAATGAATAAATTACATTAAAAAAACAAACTGTTTCTGCACTGGGCAGGACACAGTAGGAAAAAAAAGGAACTGAAACTGTTAAACAAATGGAATTCTGGGCATTTTCATAGAAATAAAGTTATTAGTTATTTCTCAAAACAATGTAAGAGAAATTGCTATTTTTATGAATAGCCCCTATTAAGTAAAATATACACTTAAACATTTTGATTTTATTTAAAATAGGAATATAATAGATAATGTTCTGAAGAAATGTTTGATCTATTTCTTTCTGATCAGAACTAATTTCACCAAAACTTTGTAGTATAATTTACTTTTGTGTGACAGACACATTTCCCTTGGTTTGTTTTCTTAGTTGTATGTTTACCTTCATACTTAATTTAACATCAATTTGTTTTTGGTTGTGCTGCTTTACCTTCTTACTGTTTTTATGTTTCCATAGAAATATATATTAATGTATTTTGAACACTTTTATTTGCACGTTCAACAGCATCACTATCACCTGATTACTATAACACTCTCCTTAAAAAATCTTTTCTAATTGGGAGGGAGTGGGGAAGGGGGCTACAGCTGGGATACAAAGTGAATAAACTGTAATTAATAAAAATTAAATTAAATGTAAAAATCTTTTCTAATCCAAAAATTCCTTTTAATTTTGATTTAGTAAGTACTACTTAAATTTCATACATGGTTTGATCAAGCTTCTTTCCATGAAGTTTTCACCCCATTTTCTTTCTATCTTCCTATCTTGTATCTTTCAATCTTTCTATCTTCTATAGAATAAAATACTCTCTTCTATAATTATTTATTCTTATGATGTTTATCAAGTTATGTGAATATCCAGCACAGAGTTGAAGTTGTGGTGGGTTACTTGGTTATCAAGTACATTATGAAGTTCGAAGATGATAAAAATCCTGAAAGCAAAAATCTGGTGATGTCTATTATTCTATTACTAAGTGTCTAGGTTCTTCATTATTAGTGCAACTTTAGAAAACAATATGAGAACCGTTTTGCAAATAAATTAATAAATCTTAAAAAATGTTTTTTTCTTTTAAGTCAATTAGTTGTTTAGTTGATTGGTTTTACCTTTTGAGACTGGGTCATTTAGTCCAGCCTGGCTTTGAGCTCTGCAATCATTGAGGCTGGCTTTAAATTTCTGATCTCACTGCACTAGTGTAACTGTTTACCTTTTCTTTACCATGTATTGGGTACTTTTTGACAAATTGTAAGTTCTTGCACATGATCAAAGAGTTATTTCAGTCTGAAAAACAAATATAATTATAATATCTTATATACTGATTAAATTTTGATGTTTGATAGAATTAGGGGATATTAAAAGAAAATATTTGTGACTATATTCACAATATTTCCGAAATTAAGATTTGAAGAACCTCTGAGCAAAGTGGTTTAAGTGTAAGTGAGTGGCTGTAAGCATAGGAGTTATAATTATGTAATATGTAACATCATTAATGTAACACGTTCAAAGAACACTGAAAATATTGAACATTAAAACTCACAGAGTTCTATTTTGCAGTAGACAATATGGCTGTAGGGATCAGTTACCATTGTTCACTACTGTACTTAAAAAATGAAAAGTTGAGTTTTATAGAGTCAATGAACCAAATGAAATTCTGGTCAAAATAAATTTCAACATTTGTTTTAGTTTATCTTAAGACAGATAAACTCTTGCTGATAACTAAAATAGAAAGTAACTTATATGACTTGTCTTCCTCTGGGGTCCAAGGGGTCTCCTGATAATTTCAGGAGATCTGTCTACACAGACTTCTATATGATACCAATGATTTAGATGACAGAGAAGCTTTATAAGAAATGGAGGCCACTGTTACTTATTCATAGGTCTTCAACTCTGCTGGCTTGAATTTCAAATGGCTTCATTCTCGCTCTCATTTTCATGTTCTCTACAGAGGAAATTTAAATTGTAAATAAGCTATAAGAGCCGACAGAATGCACAGAAGGCAATAGAGTGCATTAGTCCCAGGTACAGAAAGCAGAAAGGTTCTTGCTACCACAGAATTCAGAATTTCTGTGTAGACATGATTAGGGTAATGCGGTAAGAATAGAATTTGTTAAGGCTCCTGGAAATTTCAAGAGTTTACATTTGTATATAATGTAAATTAAAATCTACCTTTGTTTTCTTTGTAGCATTTAAGCCTAGTTTGGCATCAAGAACATTTGTAACCTAAATCTGAGTAGGTGATGCTCACATTTATCGCAAAACTCAGGAGGCAGGCAAATATCCGTGAATTTAAGGCCAAACTTGCCTCAAAACAAAACATACAAGCAATAAAAAAATAAAACAAAATTTCAAAATTAAAACCTTCAAAAGCTAGAAATAAAAATTCATTCTTCAGTAAATTCATTAGCTGAAATAAAAACCAAGCTTTAATTAACACAGGCAACATGCTTAAATTTGATGTAACACTTTAAGAAAGCCTTTTAATTTGAATATGTTTTCTAATTATTGAAGAATCTTGAAAGTGTAACTGGTGGACTCCCTGTCTTAGAAAAAGACTTTTAATAGTTTCACCAAGATTTGAAAGCTTACAGTGTGAATAGAAGACATGAAAAGACCGTCCTCACTACAGACATCCTAGTGGTTAGTAACGCAATTGCATTGGAAGATAGCTTAAAATTCAAAGGAAAGACGCAGGCATAAGATCCATAGGAGAAAATGACAATATAATTTAGGATGCTTATGAAAAACTAGATACCTCAGGTTGAGGAAAAAAATATACAATTGAAACTTAAGGAACCCAAATCTCCAGAAACTTTCTAAGATTCGAAAAAAATCTTAAATCTACAGATAGAGTAGTGTAAGCAAGTCACAGTGAAACTACCAAACTTTCCACTCCATAAGTTTAATGAGGATCAGACTGCTAAGCTTCTCTCATGAGGGACCTCAGAGAGAGAATGGTAGAAAAGCAAGCAGATTTTGTATGATAGAGGTTGGGGTCTTTAGGCTGGTACAGACTATTCATATTGACTGAGAACTAAATGTCCTTGCCAAATGAGTTAACCTCTGAGCCAGATTAAAGAAAGTTCTCCCTTAGGGGAAACTGCCATGGGAGAGATTTGCTTTTCTGATATACAGAAACCTGCCTTTAGGCTTGTTTATACAAAAACATACCTCTTGTTTACTTGACTCAAATCCTTCTGTTTAAGACAATGTCACAACCCCTGGCAACTGTGTTGGACCTAACAGGAGATATAGGCTATTTTCAGTAAATCGGAAATAAAAAGAAAACTTCAGAAAAAAAAGAAAACTTCACAATACTTATTCAGATTTATGATACTTTAATATTAAAACCTCACAAATAATAATTATAAAATTAAAATTCTATGCAAGTATTTTTAAATTATATGATACAAGCATTTTTTTTAAATTATAAGACACATTGTGCCTAAGTGTCTTAGTTAATTTGTTATTGAAATAGTAATAATTCTATGACTGGGATACAAAGTACCTAACCTGTGATTAATATAAAAATAAATAAATTATATTAAAAATAAATAATAATAGTAATTGCTATCACCAAGGCAAACTGTAGAAGAAACAGTTTATTTGGTACACAGTTTCAGAGGGTAAGTCTATTGTGACGGTCAGGAGCATGACACTAAGCAGTCAGGCATTACTTAATAGCTCACATCTTGAGATACAACTGTAAAACAGAGAGATGAATTGGGGGACTGTGAATTGTGTAAGCAATTAAAAAACTTACAGTTAACACACAATGATATTTCTACTTCAAAAAGGCCACAACTCCTAATTCCTCTCCAACAATTCCACCAACTGAGGACCAAGCATTCAAATGTATGGATCAATATTGTCTAGTATCATTCAAACAACCATGTTTTATAATTATAAATCCAACACAAGAAAATGTTTCATACATATAAAAATGCATAGTAAACTCATCATATTTCATAATCTTGTTACGAAAAAAAACACATCGGAGTCTGATACAGTAAATCTTCTTAAGCATAAATGATGGAAGGATGTAAAGTTTATCAATTTTGTCCCATAGTATTTCTCGTTTCTTTTATATTTATAGTCAGTATACTTTAAATTTATTATTTTAATTTCACTCCTTTCTGATAGTTTTATATATAAGGTTCTTGGGATTGATCCCAGGAATTTATGCATAGTACACAAACATTCTACCTGTAAACTACGTTCCCATCCTTAACGTAATTGGTTCTTTATTTTATTTTTTATTTTTGTTGCATCACGGTATCTCTATGTAACACTGGCTGTTCTCAACTAGCTGCATAGCATTGACTAACCTAGAACTTAGAGATCTGCCTACCTCTGCCTCCCAAGTGCTAGCATTAAAGGTGTGTAACACCAACACAGAACATTAAATTCATATTTTCAAAATATAAGGAATGAAACAAGTCAACATAAAGGATTGAATTTGTACTGGTCATAATTACAATTTTCCTGGATTTGTTCTGAGAAAGGTGTGTTTGATTAACTGAGAAAGTAGCAAAACAAACTAACAAACAAACAAACACACAAAACTTCTACCAACCAACTTTGTAAACTAACCTTAAACAATATTTTAAACTTTAAATTGTATGTCATAACTAAGTATTATTGCCTTAGAAACAAGCTTACGTGTAATTAGGCATTTCTTTACAGATTAAAAAAAAGTCTACTAATTTTTGGCAGTTAAGAATTATTCAGCTGGAGTCTAACTTTTTGTTTTGTGAAACTCATTTATTTTGGTTGTTCTTCAGTAATGCCCACTTAGGAACAATGCAGATAGTTCCTTTTCTTTGTAGATGTACATATGTACTTGGGAGATGGCTATTTGGGCAGAACTTATATTTTAAATTTAAATATATTTTACAGATTTATGATGGAAAAGATAAAACAACACACCTGCTGGGCGCTTTCACAGGAGCATCAATGAGAGGGCTGACCCTCAGCAGCACTTCGAACCAGCTCTGGCTAGAGTTTAACTCTGACTCTGAAGGGACAGATGAAGGCTTCCAGCTTGTCTACACCAGTAAGTATTTTTGTTTTTGTTGTCGTTTTGGGACAGGGATTTTATGTGTATCTTTCGCTGTCCTGGACGAGAACTGTAGACCAGGCTGGCTTCGAACTCATAGAGATCCAATTGCCTCTGCCTCCTTATTGCTGGGTTAAAGGTGTACACCACCACACCTGGCAGCAGTATTTTTTTTAATTATCAATAATTTTTCTTAATTATTGTTTTTGGGGTTCACAATGTCTGTAGTTCTGTATACATGAAGAAAAAAGTTTTCTTGTGTATGAAAATTTTTCTATCCCATTCTCTATCTCTATCTATTCTCATCTACATCATCTATTTATATCTATATAGTTTATTTTTCAGTTGTGCTGTCTTCACTTAGATTTTGGTCTTTATTCTTTCATACTCCCTACCCTAAAACCCCTATAACATATTTTAAGACATGATTTAAACTTGAACATATGTTGAACTATTGAACTTCAATATAAAACTCAAACATTCATCTCCTGATGCTCACCCTAACTCTCTCAGCCAGAAATAGTATTTTAATATTTTAATGCTTTAATATTTAAATATTCTAATGCTCTAAAAATGTATTACTACTGTAAGACTTATTAAATTACCTCATCTTTAAACTTCATTGCAAACAAATTATGCATAGATCTTCAAGATATCATTATACATATTAGTTGAAAATTAACCAAACTTTGGTCACAGTGCAGGGAATATTATGAAAGAAGGGGGAGATAGTAAGAACTGGAGGAGACAGGAGCTCCACAAGAATAGCAACAGAACCAAAATATCTGGTCCCAGAGGTCTTTTCTGAGACTGATACTCCAACCAAGGACCATTCATCAATATAACTAGAACCCCTGCTCAGATGTCGCCCATGCAGCTCAGTAACCAAGTGGGAACCCTGGTAATGGGAACAGGAACTGTCTCTGACAAGAACTCAGTGGCTGGCTCTTTGATCACCTCCCCCTGAGGGGGGATCAGCCTTATCAGGCCACACAGGAGGACAATGTAGCCAGTACTGATGAGACTTGATAAGTTAAGGTCAGTGGACTTGGAGAAGGGCATGGGAAGAGATGAGGGAGGAAGCTACACCTGGAATACAAAGTGAATAAACTGTAATTAATATAAAAAATAAAAATTTAATAAAAAAGAAAATTACACCATCTTACTTCTACATAAAAATTAAAGTAGTGTGAATACTGACTTAATAAAACATTTGATATCTTAATAGGTTACAAACAGGGTACACTGGAGTTGTGATTCCCTGGTTCACTGACCCTTGAATCATCATAGTATTTAGACCAACCTCAAACTGGTAGCTCCCTGTAGTGGCAAGTTTTATCTCAACTTGTCATAAGCTAGTCCTTAGAGAGGAGGAGACACAAATGAGGAAATGCCTCAATAATATAAAGCTGTAGGCCTGTAGGGCATTTTCTTAACTAGTGATTCATAGAGGAGGGTTCATCCCACTATGGGTGGTGCCATCGCTGGGCTGGCTGGTTCTATAGGAAAGCAGGCTGGGAAAACCATGGGGACAAGCCAGGAAGCAGCACCCCTCCGTGACCTCTGCATCAGCTCCTGCCTCCAGGTTCCTGTCTGCTTGTTTCCTCCTGGCTGATGAAAGGAAGAGGCTCATAGTGTTTGCTGTAGAGCCTTGATGAGACAGGCCCCTTTGCTCATTTCCCAATGGCAAGAGATTATGTCCCTCTTGGATGTGCAACCTCTAGACCAGTGTTTCCCCTTTCTACAGCAGCTACAAAACCCTGGAATCCTCTGCATTCCAATGCAGCCAAGAACTGCTTGTTCTCTTCTGTGAATACCTTATGCCACAGAGTTAGCACACCTGCTAGCTCCAGATCTGAATTTTTAATTTTTATTAATTTTTAATTTTTTCCTTTTTATTTTTTATTTATTACAATTTATTCACTTTGTATTCCACCTGTAGCCCCCTTTCTTATCGCTTCCCAACTCCAACCTCCCTCTCTCTTCTCCCCCCATGCCCCTCCCCAAGTTGGGGGCAGCGTTACCAGGCCACAGAGGAAGAACAGTGAGCACTGAACATTTTCTTGATACATGGCTAAATTCACCACAATAAAAGCAATGGGTATTTTGATGTCTGAGACCTCTAGCTATGACTTGTCCTATGATATTGGCACAATACTTTGGAAAGCCTGTGTTAGTTGTGTCCCTTATCCATTTGTCTATTGAGACTGCTTATGCAGTCTAATAGACTGCTTAACTGTCTAATTGCTCTCTTACATTCAGTATTTGCCTTCTCAAATGCCAAGGTAGGTCTCTATCAACACCTGTCTTCCAATCAAGGTTTAGACAGCCCTGTATCTGTAAGAACTCTGTGAAGGCTTTTCGAGGGCCTTGTATTATCTTAATAAATGAAGTAGAACCTTTCCTGGGCTCATCAACCATATCCCAAGCTCTTAAAGCTGCCAAGGACATAGTTCTAAAACATCACCATCAGATCAGATTTATTCTTGTAGGTCAGCACAATGCCCTTTACCAAGCAGTTGCTCTTTAACCACATTTATCCCCTTTAGTAAATTTTGTTGTTCTGCGTTTGTGGCTTCATTCCTCCAGCATGATACCCATTGTAATTGCTGACCAGAATCTAGCACAGCTGACTCCAATCCCTTCCAATCTTGGGGAATAAGTCTGTTTTGTGTAGCCCAGTAACTTAATAATTCTTTAAGGCATGGGGAATGCATTCCATACAATACAATAGACTCTTTAAAACACTTCAGATCTAGCATTTCTATTGGATGCCCTGTGATCTCATCATAAGCATGACCACCATCTTTAGCAGGCACATGCTGCGCAAAGGCTAGAAAAACTGTAGGTGCCTGTGTAGCCCCAGACAACAATTGGCTCAAGATGAACCCTTTTACCCTGTAAGGTCTCCTGCTCTTCCCAGCCCCTTGCCTCCTGCAGTGGTTCTTCCTATCTGGCAGTGAAAGTGCATGGAGCAGGGTGGGGCAGCAATCTGTCTTACTGCCTAGTTGGCTACCCTCTTTCATCCTGTGGGAAATTCCCACACTCAGTTACCAGGAGTAAACGCTTTTGTTCCCTCTTTACCAGCAATGCTAATGCTTCCCCAGTACTTCAACCTCTACCAGAAAATTATCCACTTGAACAGCCAACTCTGAATTCCTTTCCAAAATGAAAGAATTGAGTAACACTTCTGGTTTTCCTATTTCATCCAGTTATTTTGTTCTCAAACCCTTTCATAGACACTTGTAACTTTTCTAATTGGTCAGTCACTTAAGACAGAACACAGGAAGAAGACAAAGCAAAACCAGAAAATCTCTGGGAGCAACTACAGGAGAGAACCCAGTGGTAACAGCTGCAGCCATTTTGTAGACATTTTGAAACAGGATTTTATTTTTTTAATTTTTTATATTAATTACAGTTTATTCAGCTTGTATCCCAGCTGCAGCCTCCACTCTCATTCCCTCCCAATCCCATCTTTCCTCCCTCAGCTCCTCCCATTCCCCTCCCCAAGTCTATTAATAGGAGTGGTCCTCCTCTCCTTTCCTCTGACCCTAGCCTATCAGGTCTCATCAAGACTGTCTGCATTGTCTTCCTCTGTGGCCTGGTAAGGCTGCTACCCCTCAGGGGGAGGTAATCAAAGAGCCAGCCTCTGAGTTCATGTCAGAGACAGACCCTCTTCCCCTTATTAGAGAACCCAGTTGGATACTGAGCTGCCATGGACTACATCTGTGCTCAGGTTCTGGTTATCTCTATGCATGGTCCTTGGTTGGAGTTTTTTAAATCCTTTCCTAACCTGCCATCACCTATATGAAACTAAGTTTCCATTATGCTTAACCACCTCTATGTGCCACCTGTTAACATCCTTTTAATATGTATTTTTTGGATTTTCTTACCAACCACTTTGAGTGTCACCTGTAGGCACTATTTTTAAAGTCTATTTTATTTGAGGTTTCAAAAGCCTCTACTTTCCTTCCAAACCACCAACCCTAGGCAAGAGAGAAAGTTAGAAGGGAAAGAGGATATAGACCTCTTTACTTCTTCAGGCTGGGCAGGGGCATATGGTTCTTTTTGTGGCAATAAAAATCTCAGTCATCAGGATATCAAGCAGTCCAGGTCCCCAGCAAACACAGAAAGCAGTCTTCTTCCTTCAAAGCATTCTTTACATCCCTTTCTTCTAAGGCTCAGAGTCTAGCTCTCTGTGCTCTCGTATTTATACTAAATGCAGCTGGCAAAAACTTCAATTCCTCTCCGTGCCACGCAAGCAAGCTGTTACCAGCTGGCAAAGACCATGCCCCTCTTCATGCTCCCGGAGGCAATTATCAGCTGTGGACAAATTAACGAATTCCCATATACCACACATGGAATTAAAACAAAAATCGGCTTACATTACATAACTGAATTTTTAAAGAAACCAAAACACCCACTACAGTACATATTAAATGTAAAAGAAAATGAAATGTGTTTAGTGGGGCAGGAGAGATGGCTCAGGAGTTAAGAGGGCCAACATTCTGGTTAACATCCACCTGTAACTAATGTTCCAGGGGATAAGATTCGAGGCACTGATCCCCAGCATTACATGCAGATAACATACCTGTACCACATAAAACGAAAGTAAATAAATCTTTTAAAATGTTTAGAGGCATTAAACAATTTGTGAGTTAAAGAAGGTATGCTTAAAGAATGAGAAATATAAGAAAATTGGTAAACTTGCAACTGGATACTTAAATCTTTATGTTTAATCCTATTCAAAGCCAACCTCACATACCCAAATTTGGTATATACGAATCCGTTACAGTTATTCCCAGTTTTTTTTTTTGAAGTGTAATGTAGAAGAGATCCTAGAATTCACACATTACAAGTGTATATCTCATCTCACAATTTTTCTTTCATCACAAAGAGAACACTATTGATACCTTTATTATTAATAGTCATTCCTCATCCCATTCTTGTTTCAGTTCATTTAGTACTACTTCTTAGAGTCTCAGTATTTGGACTTTAACTAGTATTATATTTGGCAAAAATAAAATTACAAATATGTTTTTTAAAAGACATAATATGTTTTACATTATCTTTTTTGATAGTCAATATCTTACACACTCAGTAAAATGAGCAAATCCGCTAATTCTGGCTTAAACTGAATAGTTAGGTTTGTTTTTAAATCACATATAAAAATGAAAGGGGAAAGAAGTCTAAATTCGGCTGCTCAACATGATCAACCACATTTGTTTTGTCATCTTCACCTATGCGGTATCATCATTGGGGGATCATTTATGTCCTCCAATTTGTTGTTGCAAGGTCACAACAGTGTCGTTACTGCTAGGACATTCTTGAGGTGTGCTCAAGGTTGGAGGAAAGGAGAAGCAGATATTACTAGTCATATATGCCTCTCTTACAAAATGAACATTTTTTCTGGAACCCTGGAAGAAACCAGCGTAATTTTAATCCTAAATTGGAAAATTACTTTATATGTGCATACATGTATATACTCAAATATATATGGGTATATTTGAATTAAATTAGCCTCACATCATCATGATGTGGTTATATTATACCTGGACTCAAAATTGAGTTTCTATGACTAATAGAATCATTGATTTTAAGGACTTTTAAGGGTGTAGAATGAAAGATTTTGGCATATTCATTAATAGATTTGCTATATAATATTAAGATAGCAGTAAGATTTTCTTAATAATGTCAACCAGTAAATATATTATGTACATAAATATACACAAATATAATGAGAATTCTTCATTATACCTGAGGTATTTGTACGAATGCATCATTCCATGATTAAATCTGTTTAGTCTTCAACTCATAGATCTGTCAAGAAAAACTCAATTACTCTGTGGAGACTCACTCAGCAAATTTTTCTATTAACTTTATTTCGGTTCTCAAGTGACAGGTGAGTCAAACTTGGTTCACCCATAGTTGATATTAGGGAATTCTACCACTGTATCAATCTTCCTGGTCCCAGATTCTAACTTTCTTATAATATCACATTGTTTTTCCTCATTCTTTTCAAGTAATAGCTGCTAATTATTCTTTAGAAATCTAAAATTTCCTCCAAATAAAGATTGAGAAGGGCAAAGGCAAACTTTCAGGTATTTCAGACAAAACAGTTCAGTTTTTGACATGTCTCTAAGGAGAAATCTATGAGGACATAGCTATATTTCCTTTAATGTATACAGATATGGTTCAGGGGAAGAAACATTTCCTTCAAAAGTTTGAAGATCAGATTACAAAACAACCTCACACATTTTTTTTCTTAAGGAAACAGTAGTCATTTTGTACTTGTGGTGTTGGATTCGTTCTTTGTTTTGCAAATTATTATCAGAAATTGACTTGGTTCTAGTGCCATCATGCGTTATAAATTCTTCAAATTTTCGTACTGAACATTTGCTTCATTACAAATCCTTTTAGTCCTTTCTTTTGTAGTTACTGTTATTCAGTGAAAAGAGACCAAGTGTTTTGATAGTGATTCTTACCATTTGGTGGGTTATGGTAGATATCCAGTATTCACCACAATTAGAAAATATTACAATGATCTTTTGCCATTTCCTATTCTTATTTTCTTTACTAAAAATCCTACTGCAAAAATATTTATAATCTCAAGGGAAAACTTCAAATATATTTGGACTCACCTAGCCTTCTAGTTTTATATATTTATTTTTTCTTGAAATGATTCAGTAATGCTCAGAGAACATAGCCATTCCAAATGTCAGGTTCTCATTACAGACAGGCAAGGGCTAATTTTTAATGCCTTTTCTTGTATACTAGCTTTATGAATGCACTACAAATTATTCTATTTAGGTTCCGTAATTTAGTTACCAACATGTTATTGGCAATGCTAACCATGAAAAATAATCAGATGACCTATCAACTTTAACTTTATTCTTAGTGCATAATTTACTTAATGCAAATGTGAGTAGAAAATAAGTAAATTATATGGAAGAGTGAGGATGTTCCATATGGTTACTTGTCCTCAAAACCACTGACCAGACACATTTGGCATTTCCTTATTCTTTAAATATTGAAGTTAAGCAGGCAACGAAGGAAGTACTGACTAATGGTGCATTATATAATACAAAGTCCTCTAAAGCAAATACTAAAGAAATATATTTTATTTTTGTAGTTTGCATAAAACACACTGACTATAGTTTCTTTTGCTAGAATAAAAATGTTATTAATATTTTCATAATGTTATATCATAAAAGCTTTGTAAGCTTTAATTTGCATACCTAGTAATCTGTACATTGCAGAGACTTTATTTTTGACATGTTTGAGACCTACCAGCGAGTATTGAAACTTTAAATTGCTTAGAAGAATATCCTGCCTAAGAACAGCTGTGTTTATAAGGCATATAAACAAAACATTAAAACAAGATATTAAAGCAAAAATTTGCCAAGTCAATTGCATCTTCTCTTTCTAAGCACTTTTTTATTTTTATTTTTTTAATTTAAAGTGAAATCTGGAAACCACATTTCCTAGACTCTTCGTGGCAAAGAACTATCTTTGCGTTAGAGATAGTCCTTGAATAACTGAGAAATGGGATCAATAAAGTTATGATTGCAAGAGCAGCTATAAGACAAAATGTGATGCTAGCAGGTGGCTGTCTATTTCAGATGTTGCAAACTCCCAATTTTCTCAGAGGCAGGCATTATTTTCCACCTTGTACTTCCTTCACACTTCTAAACTCAACCATCTATGTGACTGAATATCAGCTACTCCTTCACAACCATTGAATGACTTCAATTTTCGTGACTAGGTACTAGTTGTTAATTAAAAACCAACAACAACCACAAACACTCTAGAGGCAAAAGTTCAATAAATAAAAAATGAGACAAGTTAGAAGAACTCATTTGTGTGTAAAAAAGAAAAAGAAAAAAAGAGACTGTCTGAAAAAGTTTTATTCTGCTATCAACAAAAATGGCAAACAAGAAAAATATGAGCAAAAGATATTACAGAAAAGAAACATTAAAGAAAAATAAAATTAAGAATTTAAAATTAAATCAAGAAATGTACTGGTACTTATTCACAAAATAGATAAAATTTTAAAAGCTGCAAAGTGGTAAGTGTTAGTATTAATTTCCTGATAGTGGAATTCAAATGTGCTAGGAACTATGAATTGAAAAATCAGGTAGGAAAGGAATTTGGCAATGTTCAATAAAGTTTAGATTTGGGAGATTTTGCAAACATACCAAGAATATGCTTTAATAAAACACCAAAATTCTGATGGTTTGACAAAATTAGCAGTCATTCAATGCTGAAAACAGCACGTGCGAATGAGGCACACATTCATGTTCTATTAAACACATAGTATTGTTAACAGCATCTCCTAATACCATGCCTGACAGATGAAAATTCAGGACAGTCTATCACTGACTATTGTTTGAATAAGAACTTTCTTAATAGATTTCATTCCATTATCATTAATAAAAAATAACTGTTAAAAGTAATAGAAAATGAAGACTGATAATTTAATAATTTCTCTAGATGTGTTTAAAATTTTTACTTCAGTAGATTGAAGCTGTAAGGGAAAACCTGTGTATTTTGTAATATTCAAGATGTAGCCGAAGTCTACATATATATACATATATATATGTTTTGTTATACTACTTAGTGCTAAAGTAGAATATAATATCGTTCTTCAAAATTCTCTCCTTATCCCTTTTCCACTTTTTATTCTGTTTATTATAAATAAAAGCATCACAGTTCTTATGTATGGATTAGAAGTATTTACTCTCAAATAATTATAAGGGAGAAAACTTTACACTTTTTTTATTAAAATATAAACTGCACTATAAGTGGATTAGTAGTTCATTAGCAGAATAATTCTTTTTTCAAATTTACTTATTTTATTATTAATTACAGTTTATTCACTTTGTATCCCAGCTGTAGCTCCCTCCCTCATTCCCTCCTAGTCCCTCCCATCCACTCTCATCTCCTCCCATGCCCCTATCCAAGTCCACTGATAGAGGAGGTCCTCCTCTCCTTTCAACTAACCCTAGTTTATCAGGTCTCATCAGGACTGGCTGCATTGTCTTCTTCTATGGCCTGATAAGGCTGTCCCCTCCCCCCCAGGGGGAGGTGATCTAAGAGCCAGCCATTGATTTCATGTCAGAGACAATCCCTGTTCCCATTACTAGAGAACCCACTTGGATACTGAGCTGCCACGGGCTACATCTGAGAAGGGGTTCTAGGTTATCTCCATGCATGGTCCTTGGTTGAGGTGTCAGTCTCAGAAAAGACCCTTTTGCACAGATATTTTGGGTGTTTTGCTCTCCTTGCATACCTCTTGTTCTCCCAAGGTCTTTCATCTCCCTTTTCTTTTTCATGAGATTCCCTGCATTCTGCCCAAAGTTTGGCTATGAGTCTCAGTATCTGCTTTGATACCCTGCTGGGTAGATTGTTTTGAAGGCTTCTGTGGTAGGCTCTCGTCCTGTTCTCTGTTTTCTCCCTCTTCAGATGTCTTCTCTGTTTGCCTTTCTGAATGAGGATTGATCATATTACCCAGGGTCCTCTATTCTTTGTCATATAAATATTCCTCGAACCATCAAAATTAAATTTTAAATTCAAATGTAAAATTTACATTTGCAAAAGTAAACAAATACATTAAAGAATTCTAAAACAAGACTATTTTCAAGAAGAATAGCCTAAATAGCAATTATAACAAATTACTAAATGTTTAATTTTATTTAGTTTTTTTCATGCACCTTTTATATTTTATTTATAATATATAATGTATACATTCCCTTTGTTCCCTTTAAGCCCTCTCATTTGCTCATAAACCCTTTCTTCCCTTTCAAATTCATAGCATCTCTTTTTATTATTTATTGTTTCAGGTATATATGCATATACATAATATTCTCAAATATAAACTGCTCAGTATGTATAATGTTACTTACATGTTCATTTTCAGAAATAACCAGTATCTATTCAATAGGTAACTGAAAAAGCAATTGATGTGTTCTCTGGGAAAGTTGACTTCCCCTAATCTCAACATTCTTTCACTGTCTCTAGTTCCCTGTGAAGGATTGATGCTTTTACTCTTTCCCCTGTCCATGTTAAAATTCTGTTGTTGTCTGTGTCTGACAAATAACCAGTCATCTTGCTGAGACTCAATAGAGGTGTAATTTCTAACATTATTAGGAGATACAATCTCAAAACAAACTCCCGGAACCAGCAGTTCCACCACTTCCATGATATTGTGAGTCTAGGTGTGGGAGTTGTTTTGTATTTATGTATGTATCAAGGGGGTACTTCACTAGCCCTGGATAATTGGCTAGATTGCTAGTAGCAGACATAATTTTCCTTTTTTTGGGTGGACCTTAAATCCAAAAAGAGAGCTGTTGCTTACCACCAAGATATGCTTGCCACTACTCCGCCCTTAGGGCTCTAATGCCGTGCTCTTTATGGTTGTGGTTCACAGGCAACACAGCTGGGTGAGCCAGTTGGTTGCTTCCTTAAACTAGATACAGTGAGAAATCATTTTATAGGTTATTAATATGAATGTTGACCTGAAGGAAATGAAGTATAATGGTAAAATATGATAGCATTGATTGAATTTATTAGGTAATTTTTATAAATTTTATCAGTTTTAAATAATGCATGGAGAGGACCTAGACCCCCTGCTCAGATGTGGCTGATTAGTAACTCAGTCTCTATGTGGATCTCTGAATGAGAGGATCAAGGGCTGCCGCTATCATGAACTCAGTTGACTGCTCTCTGATCACTTGTCCCTGATGATGCAGCCTTACCAAGACAAGGAGGAAGAGGATCCAGGCAGTCCTGATGAAACTTAACAAGCTATAGGCAGATGGTAATCGTGGAGAACATTCGCCCTGTCAGTGGACTAGGCGAAGGGGTTAGGAAGGAAGAGGAGGGAGAGTGGGACTGGCAGCAGTTGATGGAGGGGTCTTCAATTGGGATATATAATGAATATATTGTGAAAAAATTAAAATTAAAAAAGGAAAAAAATACCATAAAATAAATCAGAAATAAACATCTCTTACATTATAAAATGAGCTCTCAACTTGTTAGACAGAAAATCTGACCCATCTAGACAATATCAATTTTGAGTTCATTTTGTGCGCTATAAATTTTTATTTCCTCACAATATTAAATTCCTCTAGTTGTGGTAAATATTGGTCACATATTTGATGCTTCATTGAAGTCTTTATTTTATTGTCAGTTTCAAGTGTCATTGAGAAGACTGGCAGCTGAACAGTTTTGTAAAATTAAGACATTTCTGAATATTTATGAAAGAGCAACAAAGAGTCTACCAAATTGAACTAAATTATGTTGTATTCTGTAGCGTACACAGTATTGTCTATGTGCTTTTTTCTCTATAAAGAAATGCTTTATAAAGTATCTTCATTTACAAGAATATCTCCATTTTGTGTCATCACCAGCAATTCCCATTCTCATTCACAGAATGTTCACATTAAGGGAAAATGAGTTTGATAATAAATCTTGAAAACAGAGCTTGATTTACATTTTGATTTGAAAAGAAATATATCATAAAACTCAAAAGAGCTGTATATTAAGTCCCAGACATACGACTGTAGTAGAAGGAACACAAACTTGCCAATTTTGATCAGAGATATTTTAAAGATGCTACTAAATATGCAAATGAGAGCAAAGCAAAATGTTCATGAAATTTGGTTTTTGCTACTGCAGTGTCTTTCTTTGAAACACTCATCATCTTGACTGTATGTGGTGGATTTAATTATACCTGCCACAATGACTACTGTACTCGTCTATGATTCTCCTTGAAGATTCTTACCTATTCAACCAAATGGGGCTATCGTAAATGAATTCATACAGAGAATTTTGAAGCTTTTATTTTTAAATTTAATCTCAAAATTCACTTTGAAGCTATTAGCATGACTCTAACTTATTTTTCTATAAAGAACTTTTTCTCCATTCCTTATTCATGAGCATTGTTGGACATCTTATATATATATAAGACTTGTCCTGTGTAGGCACTATAAAAAAAAACAGTACTAGACAACGGAGAAGTAAATAAAGTAATAAAAAGTTTGTATATGAATTCAAAATGTGTAAAACTGTATTAAGGCTTAAAAGAGAAGAGAACAATTTTTATCCCCTTAGAAATGCTAGGTCAGCTCTTTGATCACCTCCACCTGAGGGGAGAGCAACATTACCAGTCCATAGAGGAATACAAAGAAGCCAGTCCTGATGAGACCTGATAGACTAGGGTCAGATGGAAGGGGAGGGGGACCTCCCCTATCATTGGTCTGGGGGAGGGGCACAAGAGAAGAAGCTGGAGGGAGGGTAGGATTTGGAAGAGATGGGGGAGGGGATACAGCTGGGATACAAAGTGAATAAGCTGTAATTAATAAAAATAAAATTAAAATTAAAAAAAAAAAGAAATGCTAGTCCTCAGAGGGGAAAGGAGCTCCACAAGGACACCAACGGAACCAAAAACTCTGGGTCCAGGGTTTTTTGCTGAGACTGATACTCCAACCAAGGACCATACATGGAGATAACCTAGAACTCCTTCCAGTTGTAGCCCATGGCAGCTCAGTATCCAAATGGCTTCCCTAGTAAGGGGAACAGGGACTGTCTCTGACATGAACTCAGTGGCTGGCTGTTTGATAACCTCCCCATGGGGAGGGGAGCCTTACCAGGCCATAGAGGAAGACAATGCAGCCAGTCCTGATGAAACCTGATAGGCTAGGGTCAGATAGAACAGAAAGAGGGTCTCCCCTATCCCTATCCTTGAACTAGGGGAGGGGTATAGGAGGAGAAGAGAGGAAGGGTGGTACTGGGAGGAGATGATGGAGGGGGCTACAACTGGGATACAAAGTGAATAAGTTGTAATAAATATATAAAAATAAAATAATAAAGTTTTATAATTGTTCCAACAATAAAAAGAGAGAGAGACATGCTATGGCTCTTGGTCTTTCCTGTTATCTGAATCTACATCAATTATAGGAGTAATTTATTATTTGGAGTTATAATATATATATATGTATATATATACATATATATATTCCAAGCATTATATATAGTCTGATACTCAATTAGAAATATTAAACTAATGTTAAATATCAGATAAAATACTGAAATTCAATAGTGTGAATTAATGATATGACACTGGTGACCTAATGTATGTTACTTTTCTGACAGCTGTTAAAACAGGAGATTCCATTAATCCCTTATGTTATTCAGTAATTTACAACATTGCTTTAACTTCTCTGGAATATATTTGCTTTAATTTACTGATTCATAATTAAGGGCATTCACTATTATAAATAAAAGGCAGATTTGTGAGGTCCAGAAGTTCTGAGCAGCTAGAGTAACTGCTTTCCATCTACCCATCCAGCAAGTGCATTCATTCAACAACATAGAAGAATGCAGAACTACTCTGCATACTATTTTGATAGAAATTTCATTGCATAAGCCTGACTGATTGCATCATTGTCCAGTAGTAACTATGTAGACACTCAGTTCAACCTATAACTCTTTGCATGTAAGAGGCTGCAGCTGTTAAATTTTCGGAAACTTTAGTCACATGATCAGTTCCTTTGCCAACCACTCTCCTCTTATTCTGAGTGAGTAAGTAGTTCTGAGCTTGTCTAGATTACAAACCTGACACAAGTTTTATTTTTATTATCAACAGAGAAAGAATTAAGACACACTAAAGAGGAAGGTTTATTATAAAACAAAATAAAACTACATATCATAGCAGGTGTGCAGGATTCTGGAACGGACTCCCACAAGCTTACAATCTTTTATAACTAAAATTGTGGCCAAGGTTGCTAGTGGGAAGGATTATTCATGAAATAAGGAAGTGGAAAATTAGGAAATGCCAAAAATAGGTCAGATTTTATTTATTTGTTCACCTTTCCTGACAATCAAATGGCAAAAATAAGATGGGAAACATCAAATTTGCCAATAGACAGTGTGGAAACTCCATTGTAGTAAGACAAAACACAGGTAGTAATAGTCTCAGAGTCTGCAGATTCCATGTAGACTGGATGCTTTTGTGCCAAGACAAAAAGGAACGCATGCTTTCTATTTCATTTTTATTTTTGTTACTTTTGATGGCTGTGACAAAACACCATGAGGAAAAGTAACTTGAGGAAGCAAAGGATTTATTTTGGCTTGTAGCTCCAGAAGGGTAGAGTTTATTCATGAAGGGAAAAGGGCAGGACATATAAGCTAGTTGGTCATATTTCTTGAGAAAAACGAAGTGAAAGTCTGTGCCCAGTGACACACTGCCACCAGCATGTTTATATTTCCTAAAGGTTCATAACCTCCCCAAATAGTACCATCAACCAGAGAACAAGTGTGCAACTACATGAACCACTGAGGGACATTTCTCATTCAAACATCCAAACTTCTTTTATTATAATAATGAATTAATTAACCCGATATTAACAATAACACTTTCGAAGTAACTAGGAACTTAATAGTATTTGCCATTACAAAAAGATATAAGCTACATCCTTGATAAATTTTGAAATTACCACAAAATTATTTTCTAGAAAAAGCTTTCTGTGGTTATTAAATGTAAATAATGCTAGATATGATAGGAATAATTAAAGCAGGGATTGTAAACACATTTGAAGGGATAAATAAAAAAACAATTTATATAGTCAAATTATGTTGCAAAATATTTCCTTTAAGCAATTTATATTGTTCTCTTAGGTTTTGAACTTTCACATTGTGAAGACCCAGGCATTCCACAGTTTGGATACAAGATCAGTGACCAAGGCCACTTCGCTGGCAGCACCATCATCTATGGATGCAATCCAGGCTACACTCTGCATGGAAGCAGCCTCCTTAAGTGCATGACTGGGGAGAGAAGGGCCTGGGACTACCCTCTGCCTTCCTGTATCGGTAGGATGCTTTATCAGATTTTTATAAAGTATGTTTATGGGATGATTTTAATGCACAGCTACATAAAACACCCATGTTTCAATTAGTTCCTTCCGCTTACGACTCAAAAATTCAAGAGCTTTAATTTACCCCAAGAAAAAGAAGAGTATAAGAGTTCTTCTCTTAATCTGGCCAATGTATTTACTTTGGTGAGTTACAATGGTCTATGTGAAGTTATTTTATTTCTGCTTTTAATAAATAATTTAAACTCACTGCAAGAATGTTAGGTTTTCATCATGTGCATTTTATTCGATTGCATCAGTCAGCTTTGGTTTGATTTAAAATAATCAATGGGCATTTCTGAATCAAAATAAATGTGAAAACAAGAAATTATTCTCAGTAAATTTAAAAGCTTTATTTAAGTTTTTAAGAATACTAGAAATACTAGAAAACATGTTTTCTTAATTAGGACAACATGAAAATATATTGTGGTACGAAAAGTCCTATGAAAATCATAGATAAGTTATATCCCCTACCTGATGCTAAAATGATCATTACATTTTTATTTAGCATTGCTCTAATATTCCTTCATTTCTATTATAAGGCAGATAACAAATTAGCATAGACATTGGGAGGATGGATATCCAGATATCCATAGATACTGTTATTATTCATCTTGGCCTGTTTTTTTTTTTGGGGGGGGGGTGTTCAAAGGATCAAAAAGGTTCCATTTGAAATAACAGGATAACAAAAGAAGACAACAGTGTAACAAAATCCTAAAAGGGCAGTAAGGAACAGAAACACAATGATTACCAAACCATTCCTGACTGCATTTTTAAGAGACAAAATCATTGTGTCTTGCCAATGTGGCAAAAGATTACTGTGTAACTTTCAAACACAGCTTTCCTGAGGTTTAGTTTAAATGCACAAAACTCCATGTGTTTTTAATTCTTTTAAAGTACAGTACTTTAGATGTACTATTGTAACTTCTCATGGTTAATTAAAATATTTCATCTTAAGGAGACAAATAGGTTTTTATATAAATCATTTATAATCACAGTCCTTTACTGTCTGAGTACATAAGAAATTTGGGTAGATGACGGAACTATAATACTTAACACAATAATCAATATTAATCACCACAAGATTGAAAACTGAGCAATATGACCAACAATCAGAACAACTGCATGGGCTTTAAGAAGCAAACCACTGACTATATAAATATGAAATACATTCAGAAAAAAAACTGAAAGGTTTAAAAATCACAAAACTATAAACTTATTAAGATTGATTTCCATATTTACTTAAAATTAAAATCATTTATTTATGGAGTGTATTGAACTAATAAGAAACCATCTTCTAAAATGATTTTAATCAAATGGTAAGATAACTGCTCTGAAATCAGAAGATTTTTAATTGTTCTCAGAACAAAGAAAATGCTTTTAATTTCCAAGCCAGTGTTATGACTTGATAACGTCATAAAAATTATAAACTTTTAATGACAGATGATCAAGTTAAACAACTATAAACAGAGGAACATATAATGATTTATGCTGAGAACGTCCATGGTAACACACTTCTCACCGATGACTAATAGTTCTGTCACCTGATCTAAATTTTTCTTCTACTGACTGAATATCTATTATGACTATGTTTGGTGTTTGTCAAATATGAATATTTTTGCTTAACTATTTTGGTATTGCCTAGGAAATTATTTTTCTGAAACTAGTACATTACATCAAACAAAAATTACATATCACCATAGATGGTTGTTACTCTAAAATCCTTTATTCCACCTTATTTTTTATCTTAATTTTTGAAGATTGTGTTTTAAGAATGTGAACACCCATGTTAAGTCATAGCAGAACAGCATCTTCACATTTCAAACTAAAGCACAAAATGATATTAAAAAAATGAAAATGTAGAAAAATTTATTTAGCCAGGCATAGTAATGCATGCCTGTAAACACCCTCACTGAGGGAGGCAGAGGCAGGTGGACCTCTGTGAGTTCCAGGCCATCATGGTATATAAAATGAGTCCAGGACAGCTAAGGCAACACATAAAAACACTCTTTCAAAAAAAAAAGTGTAATTAGAGTCAAGACACAATAACCACTTTAAAGTTAAATTGGCCTGCCCTTTGATCACCTCCCCCTGAAGGGGGAGGACAGCCTTACCACACCACAGAGGAAGAAGATGCAGCCAGTCCTGAAGAGACCTGCTAGGTTAGGGTCAGAGGGAGGGAGAGGAGGACCTCTCCTATCAGTGAACTTGGGGAGGGGCATGGGAGGAGATGAGGGAGGAAGGGTGAAATTGGGAGGGGATGAGGGAAGGGACTTTAGCTGGGATAAAAAAACGAATAAACTGTAATTAATAAAAAATAAATTTAGAAAAGTTAAATTGATAAATAAAATATCAGTGCTATTTTCAAAATAATATATGCCCATAATAGTAATAAATCAATAAGAAAGAAAGGAAATGTTCACTACTTATAGTATATCATGTATGAAAGCTTATTGTTTTAGGTTCTCCAAAATGTTTGATTTTAAGAAAGAGACAAGTGTGACAGTGGCAGTGCTGGTTAGTGTTCCCAAACTTGACACAGACTAGAATGACGGGAGAGGAAGAAACCTTACTTGAAAATCTGCCTTTATCAGACTCATCTGTAGGCATAAGGAGGAGCATTTTCATGATTAATTATTGAAATGGGAGGTCTCAGACTAAGGAATGCGGTACCATGTCTCAGCAAGTGGTTCTGAGGTATATGTTAAAGGTAGCTGAGCAAGCCATTAGGAACAAGTCTGTCAGCAGCATGCCTCATTCATTTCTGCTTTAGATCCTGTCTCCAAGCTCCTGCTTGGATTTCTGCACTAACTTCCATGAATCATATACTGTGGCATTTGATGGGGAAAAATAAGCCAAATTAACTCTCTCCTTCACATATTGGTTAGTGTATCACAGTCATCCAAAGCAAACTAAGACAATGACACAGTTCTTACTTTTTAGCACTCTTTTACATAAACATAGCCTATTGTAAAGTTGCTGCAAAATGATAATTTTTAGACCTCTGTGAGTGTACTGGCCAACGTTACAATGCTGCAAAGCCAATAGAATCCCTCCATCCCTCAGTGAAGATACATGTTTAGTTTCAGAAATTGACTCGTGACCTAGTATGGACTAGCAAGTCCAAAATCCACAGGTGGATCAACAGGTTTCAAACTGATACAGATATTAAAGCTCTGGTTTTGAGGGAAAATATCTTTGTTTTCCTGGAAAATATTTTTTCTCTTTATGACTTCCAACTGAGGGGATGAGGCCCATCTGAATGAGTTATTCCAGGTATACTGGTTACTCATGTAAAACAATTGGAGATGTTAACCACTTTCTGATTATTAATTAATTCAATTTATACCTCTGTCATAGGCCTCTTCCTCCTCTCCTCCCAGTCCCACCCTCACTCCTGCATGCCCTCTCTGAGGAATAAGGGAACCTGCCTACCCAGATGCCCCAGGTCATCTATCCACAGGAGGATTGAGTTTGTGTTCCTTCCCTGTGGCCTGGTAGGAAAGTCCCATCAGGGGAAAGTGATCAAAAAGCAGGCAACATGGTACATGTTAGAGATCTATTCCCCTAATTAGTGGAGCCATATGAAACCTAAGATGCCCATTGGTCTTATCTTCTTGGGGTCTGTGCATTGTGATATGACAACCCTGTATTATATGACTAATATCTGCTTATAAGTGAATTTATATATGTGTGTCTTTCTGGGTCTGTGTTACCTCAACCATGATGATCTTCTCTAGTTCCATCCATTTGCCTGCAAATTTCATGATTTCCTTGTTTATAATGGCTGAGTAGTATTCCGTTGTGTAAATGTAGCACAGTTTCTTTATTCATTTTTCAGTTGAGGGCCATCTGTGTTGTTTCCACTTTCTGGCTATTATGAATAAAGGTGCTATGAACATCATTGAGCGAATGTTCTTGTTATATAGTGGCACATCTTTTGGGTATATGCTCAAGAGTGGTATACCTGGTCTTGAAGAGCCTTGAACTCATTGGTACAGGAGACAACTTCCAAAGCAGAACACCAACAGTTCAGCCTCTAAGATCTACAATAAATAAGTGGGACCTCTTGAAGCTAAAAAACTTCTGTAAAGCAAAGGACACTATCAAAAGAACAAAATGGCAGTCTATAGACTGGGAAAAGATCTTCATCAATCCTACATCCGACAAAGAACTGATAGATTTTATAAAGAACTCAAGAAATTAACCACTTTAAAGCTGCATTTGCACCTACTAAATAACTAACCGCTATAGCCAAGTTGATATTTTAATTAAATAAATGATTAGAATATTGTAATATAATATCTAAATCGATGAAAAAAATGCATATATAGAGATTATAAACTGAAGATGTTACAATCTGTTGTCACCAGAGATAAAACTTCTAATTTTGATTATTTTTAAATGATAGTAATAATGATAAACATAAGCAATTTTAATTTGTCTATGATACAGTTCAAAGAGGAGAAAATAAATATAAGTATTCCTTCAAATACTTAAGTAAATATGTTTTTCTATTTAGTTTGGTGAAGAAAACTAATTTTTAGAACTCTTCAGTATACAGTGCATTGCAAAGGATTTCCTTATCTCTGTGATTCAAACATGGATCAATATAGTATTCAACAGTTTATAATGTCCTCACTGTTTTCTTCAGTACAGAAAGTTCTTCATGAGTTGTTGCTTTATGCGGGTAAAATCATTTCAGATATCCCAGTAGTGTTAAATACTATAAAACAGAGAATAAATCTCAAAAGACAAAATGTTAATTAGATTATGTTCAGCACTTACGAAAATTAGAGGCCACATTTAATCAAACTATGTTACATTTCACTGAAGTAAAAAAATCTAATGAAAATGCTACTTTGAGTTCTGAGAGATTAAAAAGGGAAGTGGTTCAAAATGGTTTGAAGTGGAGTAAAGGACTCTGAAGCTTAGAATGCCTGAGGGAAGGAGTTTTTCTCAGAGGTGGGGGTACAAGATGAATTATTCACCCCACCATTCACTAGCACTGAGCAACTTGCCATCTGCTTCTCTTATAATCATTATGTAACAAAACATCTTGAAATGGGTTGAAGTCAAGTTCAGAGATTTTTTAATGTGTTCTTTTACTTATTCAACAATTTGGTTTGATTTTAGTCCTTTACACGATGTAACGGAAAGAGCTTGTATTATTTTATTATACTTATATTCTTGTTTCAATTAAATCTTTAAGAAATTTTATTTAAACATTTCCTTTCAAAAAATCGAGGCTGAATCTTTATTTTCCTTAAAGTGAACATACATATGTTCTCAAGAAATCTGTAGATTGTCTTGAAAAGATTGTTATGAAGGTGTGACTTGAAATGTTGCTGTATTTCACCAGCTGAATGTGGTGGTCGCTTTAAAGGAGAATCATCAGGAAGGATCTTGTCCCCTGGCTACCCCTTTCCATATGATAATAACCTTCGCTGCATGTGGATGATTGAGGTAGATCCAGGAAACATCGTAAGGTAAATCAATTTCATTTTCTTCAAAATAACTAAGGGTTTTCCTGAGCAGCAGCTATATAAATATCGATCAGTCTTATTAATTTTCAGTATGCTTAACCTTCATAAAGGAAAACAAGTTATTCATGTGTTTAAAATAAGAAAAATACCATTGGCTTGCATTACTGATTTTTTGACTGTCAGAATAACTCTGTAACTCCTGCAAGAAGCTTCCGTGAATGAACAGGGCACCAGGGTTGACAATGTTTTGGGGCTTGTTTTGATCTATGCTCTTTCAATTCTCAGTGGCCTAGGATGCTGAATCCATCATTTTGATAAGTATACGAAGCTGTGCAACCTGACTAATGTGAAGAAGAAACAAGAGTGCCTCGTGCTGGACAGTTCTTGTCTTCCTGGTCTTGGGCACATTTCTGAAGAGCCTGCTTTCTGACTCTTTAACTATGTTTGAGTTCCCTTTCCTGCTGAGTTTTGATAGGAAGTTCACACTTCTTCATGTCTCAGCAGCCTGATAAATTCAACTGTTGTCTCCTAAATTCACATAGCAGGTTTCACAGCTTTCACTAGCTCCTGCTCCAGTTTTGTTTTTAGGACTTCAACTGGGTAAATATTAACAACTGAACCACACATCCTTGACATATAAAATAGTTATTACTCCATTAGAACTCACAATGAGATTAAAAGTAACGGTAACTTTAAACTAGCAAGGAAAGTTTGTTATTTGATGAAAATGAAATTCAGAGAGGTTTCAAGATGGTGAACCTCAATGAATTCAGTGTTACCTGCTGCATTGCCTTTGGAAGGCAAAGCAAAAACCTCAAAATATGCTATGGTGGATCTAAGTTTTATTTAAATATTAATATTATTAGATAAAAATTTAATTCATCAAAGCTTGTATATTTTAATTAACAAACAACTTTTGGTGTTAATATACAACCAAGATTGAAAGCTGTAATAGTTCCTAAATCAATCAAAAACATATACAAACAGTCTAGCTAAGTTTCATAATGGTACCAAAAATAACTGATAATAATTTCGTGCAGGTTAGGCATAGAATAGACTAGCTTTGATAGGATACAGTGATAAAAGCATGTATTGTGAAGTGAGGTGATTAAATTTGATGAGTGACAAAGGAACTTTTTCAGCAATTATTTGATTATATCTAAATTCCTTTTACAACATCCATAAAATTGAGATCAAAATTGTTTCTACTCCATATAGTCATTTTAATGATTAGAAAGAGTATTAATAATGTATTTTCAAAGGACATAGGATGTCCTTTATAGTTTTGTTATGACAGTTAAAATTTATGAACATTGAAAACAGTTAGTATTTAAGATTTCTGTAATTTGCAGTAATGGTGAAATCATGCATTTTTGTTGATAATTGCCATTTACACAAGTTATACTTTAATCTTAGAAAAGAGTTGCAGACAGTCAAAAAAAAAACAATAAATGTTTGCTCTATCTTTTGTTAAAATGGTTCTATTCAATATTTAAAATAACCAAAGATATATGGTTCTCCCACAGCCTACAGTTTCTTGCTTTCGATACAGAAGCATCACATGATATACTTCGAGTTTGGGATGGTCCACCGGAAAATGAGATGCTCTTAAAAGAAGTTAGTGGATCTCTTATTCCTGATGGAATTCATAGTACCCTCAACATAGTAACTATCCAGTTTGATACAGACTTTTATATCAGCAAATCTGGATTCGCAATTCAGTTTTCAAGTAAGCTTTTTCTGATTGATTTTAAATGCAAAAAGAAATGTTTTATAATTAATCCATAAAGTTATACTCTTATACATTCTATTTTTAGTAGTATTAATGTTAACTATTAGTTCTGATCTTATTGCACAGCAAGTGAAACAAATATACTTGGGAAAAACAACTACAATTTAACAGTGTATATTCATTATCAACTCTTTCCCATTGTTTAAGATTAATCCTTAAAAATAATGGTGTTAAATAATTCCACTGAAGAAATAATCATATCACAAAGTCTTGTATGTATTGAAAACGCCTCATTCAAAATGCTTGCAACCAGAAGTATTTCAGTTTCAGATTTTTTACTAGTCTGTGGATATATAAATTAGCCTAGTGAGATATTTTAGGAACAAGACAACAGCCTGAAAAAAATTCATTTATGTTTCATACACACTTTAGCAATATGGCTTGAACATATTATCATATAACTATTTGTGCACCTGGATTTTCACTGCGACTGATTGCAGGAGATCAGGTGTGTAATTTTCCTCACTTGACACTTTATGCTTATTCAAATTAGGCATGCTCAGCCTGGGATACCATAACATCATAATATTTCAAGGTGTGTTGTGTGTATTGTATAGAAAATAAAGAATTTTGATTTACTTTATATAACATATAAATGAATTCGTAAATGAATACTATACTATAATAGTAATTGAGTTATATGTTGTTAATATATAACATAATAGGTAGTAATTATATAATGCAAATATAAAAATAACATAAAATTAATTATGAATTACTACACAATCAATATAATTATTAATATATAGCAGATAATAAAATATATAATATAATGTACTGTATGCATTTTACTACATATTTTGTTTTTATTTTTTAAAATTACTTTTACCAACAGGGGAGGACCTCCTTCCCTTCCATCCAACCCCAGCTTATCCTGACTCCTCAGGGCTGGCTGCAATGTCCTCCCCTGGGATCTAGCCAGTCTGTCACTCCCTGGCTTGTATGGGGGAGGGTCAAAGAGTCAGGGGGCGGGGAGGAGGGAGATGAGGGAGGGAGTGGGAGGGTGGGAGGGAATGGGGGAGGGGGCTGCGCCTGGGATTCAAAGTACCTAACCTGTGATTGAGATAAAAATAAATAAATTAAAAAAAATGTAAAAAAAAAAAAAAAGAAAAAAATCTATCCAGCCCAAAGTAAATAAGGCAATTATAAATCTAAAAAAAATTACTTTTATTTTTATTAATTACAGTTTATTCACTTTGTATCCCCCCTTTAGCTCCCCTCCCAATCCAACCCTCCCTCCCTCTTCCCCACCCGTGCCCCTCCCCCAGTCCACTGATAAGGGAGGTCCTCCTCCCCTTCCCTCTTATCCTAATCAGGCCTCATCAGGAATGACTGTATTGTCTTCTTCTGTAGCCTGGTAAGGCTGCTCCCCCCTCAGGGAGATGTAATCAAAGAGCAGGCCAATCAGTTCCTGTCAGAGACAGTCCCTGTCCCTATTACTATGGAACCCACTTGGAGACTCAACTGCCATGGGCCAGGTCTGTGCAGGGGTACCAGGCAATCTCCATGAGTGATCCTTGGCTGGAGTATCAGTCTCAGAAAAGAGCCCTGTGCCCAGATATTTTGGTTCTGTTACTCTCCTTATGGAGCTCCTGTCTTCTCCAGGTCTTACCATTTCCCACATCTTCCATAAGATTTCCTGCGCTCTGCCCAAAGTTGGGCTGAGTCTCAGCGTCTGCCTATATACCCTGCAGGGTAGAGCCTTTCAGAGGCCCTCTGTGGTAGGCTCCTGTCCTGTTCCCTGTTTTCTCCCTCCTCTGATGTCCATCCTCTTTGCCTTTCTAAATGGGAATTGAGTATCTTAGCTAGAGTCCTCTTTCTTGATTAGCTTCCTTATTTTTTATATTAATTACAGTTTATTTACTTTGTATCCCAGCTGTAGCTCCCTCTTTCATTCCCTCCCAATCTCACCCTCCCTCCCTCATCTCCTCTCTGCGCCTCTGATAGGAGAGGTCCTCCTCCCCTTCCATCTGACCTTAGCTTATCAGGTATCTTCAGGACTGACTGCAATGTCCTCCTCTGTGGCCTAGCAAGGCTGCTCCTCCCTCGGGGGTGGGGATATCAAAGAGCCAGCCACCGAGTTCATGTCAGAGATAGTTCTTCTTCCCCTTACTAGGGTACCCACTTGGATACTGAGATGCCATGGGCTCCATTCAAGCATGGGTTCTAGGTTATATCCACGCATGGTCCTTGGTTGGAGAATCAGCCTCAGAAAAGAGCCCTGTGCCCAGATATATTTGGTCCTTGTGGAGCTACTGTCCTCTCCAGATCATACTAACTCCTGCTTCTTTCGTATGATTCCCTGCACAAGGTTTGGTACGAGTCTCAGCATCTGCTTTAATATGCCGCTAGGTAGAGTCTTTCAGAGGCCCTCTGTGGTAGGCTCCTGTCCTGTTTCTTGTTTTTTCCTGCTTCCAATGTCCATCCCATTTGTCTTTCTAAGTGAGGATCGATCATCTTACCCCAGGACCTCCTTCTTGTTTAGCTTCTTTAGGTGTACAGATTTTAGTATGTTTATCCTATCTTACAGGTCTAGTATCCACTTAAAAGTGAGTATATACGATGTGTTTCTTTCTGCTTCTGGGAACCTCACTCAGGATGATCTTTTCTAGATCCCACCATTTGCCTGCAAATTTCATGATTTCCTTGTTTTTAATTGATGAGTAGTATTCCATTCTGTAAATGTACCACAATTTCTGTATCCATTCCTCCATTGAGGGACATCTGGGTTGTTTCCAGCTTTTATGAATAAAACTGCTATGAATATAGTTGAGCATTTTATTATTTATTATAAGTACACTTTTTCTATAAGTATGAGCATTCAAAGTAAAGAACATTCATGGCTACATATACACTGTGACCTCAGTAAACTAGTGAGCTTCTAACTCTATGAGAACACTCATTCTAATCATTGCAGTTTTGTGGCTTTGTTTATTGTTTTCATTTACCATATCATTCAATCTCGTTTTATTTGTTTTTCTTTTTATATACTAAATGTTTTAAAGCATGAGTAAAATGCCAGAGAAGCATTCAACCCCAATTCTTTCTAATTGTAGTTTGACCACAACTTTGATTTCTCTGCATGAGTAATACAGAATTAGTGTCTTAAATGGCTTCTGTGATAAGGTTGTGTATATACTCAGATAAAATGCGCTTAGATATATGAGTAACTGACTTTAAAGTATATCTAGTTTTTGCATTATTTCCTGGGGATTATTTTTATTAAACTTTTGTTTGTAAAATTAGTGGCTTATATTTATATTGGTTGTATTTGTAGTTCATGTTCAAATCATAGAAATATTGTCTATCATATCAAGATGTGAATCAACTTGCCTTTACAATAGATGATCAGAAATATACACTATTGCTTGAATCTTCCAGTGCACTTTTTTTTAATGTAATTTATTTATTTTTTTATCAATCACAGGTTAGGTACTTTGCATCCCAGGCATAGCCCCCTCTTTCATTCCCTCCCACTCTCTCCATCCCTCCCTCATCTCCTCCCCGCCCCCTCCAAGTCCACCCACAGGGGAGGATCTCCTCCCTTTCCATCAGACCCCAGTTCATCTTGTCTCCTCAGAGCTGGTTACAATGTCCTCCCCTGGGATCTAGCCAGGCTGTTACTCCCTGGAGTGTATGGGGGAGGGTCAAAGAGCCAGCCATCGAGTTCATGACTGAAGCAGTCCCTGTTCCCCTTACTAGAGTCTTCAGTTTCCAGTGCACTTTTTAATGTCATTCAGAGCATAAATATGTTATAGATACCATTAATTAATGCCAGTTACTATCCTGAACACATTTTGTAATGCACATGTTTACAGAGCTTCTAAAGTAAAAAAAATAATGATAATAATTACTATTTTAGTGCATGCAGTATTGATTCGTTCCAAGAACCATACTTTTTATTTATATACATAATCTCATTCAATACTGACTGTAAAAAATTATTTCTCCAAGTGTCCATTTCATGGATAAGTACATAAAAGTCAGAAAGTCGATTGGTTTATTAACAGTTACATAAATTGCAGATATCTAGAACATGGTCCATGTGTGCTGAAAGCAGATGAATATCAGGCTTAGTAAATAGAAAATGCTTAACAGTTATCATTTTATCATTGTTGCATATATGATATATACATTATTGCTGACATATTTTATACATTAGTATGTTAGAGAAAATGAAAATTTAACCATATATTTTTAAATGCAATATAGAGCTATAACTTAGTCAATTTGTCATCTCATCAAACACTCCATCAAAGTTTATCTTGTTCTCAAAGAAAGGTGTTGTAGACAATTTAAACAGTGAAAAGGAATGAAGCTAAGGAGGAGAGAGTAAGCTTGCCTGTTGGAAAAGGACATTTGCCTCTAGGTCTAACAATTTTACCATGTGTTTTAGTTAGGCTTTCTACTGGAAAAAAAATGTCCAAGAGCAAATTGAGGAGTGAAAAGTTTTTTTCAGCTTACAACTCTGAGGGCACACCCCATCCCTGAACCCAGTCAGGGCAGTTTCTCAGTAGGCCAGATCGTTGGAGGCAGGAACTGAAGCAGAGACCAATGAGGAGTACGGCTTACTGGCTTTCTCACTATACCTTGCTTATCCTGACTTTTAATACACTCCTAGAGGACCTCCTCAGTGGCGGCCCCATCCACAGTATTCTGGTCTATCCCATATTAAACACAAATCCATGAAATGCCCTACAGACATGACAAAAGGCCAATCCTATGGAGGTATTTTCTCAATTAAGGTTTCTTCTTCTCAAAAGACCATACCTTGAATCAAGTTGACACAAAAACTAACAAACACACCCTCAAAGCAGAAAGCCTAATTTTCTTATGGAAGTAGTCAAGGAATTGTAGAAAGCAGCATGTAATTGTCTAGTGGTATTAGAGGGGATATGAATGAACTACCAGCTAATTATCTACCAGCATGGGACAAAGTTAGGCTGCACATCACAGTTGACTACTACAGAGCCCACTAAATTCCTCATTCCTCAAAATTTATTTATTCTGTGTTTATATTCATTCTAATAGAGTCTGTTGACATAGTTTGTTGTTAACATATTAAGCACATTAATCCCATTGTTAGTCTACAAAGGTATCTTTCCTTCATTCAATTAAATCTACACAAACATATCATATAGACTCACATGCTTGTACTTTCTATCTCTGTCTGTCTCTCTTTTTTTCTCTCTCTCTCACACACACCCCTACACAAACACACAAAAACACACACACACATTACAGAGGCTGTTGCTCCTAGTTCCTTCCTTCTCTTTAAATGCTGCTTCTGATACATTGTACTTAGATTCTGTTCATTCATCCAAATTTAGCATTAATATTCCTTCTTTGATAAAATGCCCACTAGTCTTGCCTTGGTTGTCATGTTTTCCAAATAAAACTTTTCTAGAGAGCATTTAATTATGATTTTTTGTAGTGACAAAGGCATTATAAATTCTTTGGTTTAACAAAATATCTCATTAAACAGATTTTGTTAGGAGCAATAATGTCATTTAATGACCATACACAACAAACATTTTAATTATACAGATAGACATTCATAAAATTTATGTTAATAAATATAAACCAGGAAAGTCTAGAAAATAATAATAATTCATTGTCATATTTTAGTCAGGTTTTTATTGATCATCCATTTTTTGCCTACTTTAGGTTCTTTACGAGTTTAAATAAAAAGTAAAATGTGTTGAATGGAAGTGATTTCCATGTACTTGTTACATAAGACCTAAATTTCCAAAAGCAGAGTTCCGGGCTGTTGATTGATAGTTTTGTCTGCATTTTAGATATAGCCTCCCAGCTTTCATTTGTACACAATTAGCTTATTAAGGAAGACAATTCCCAGCCACCACATGGTGGCTGATAACCACATACAGTATAATGAGAGATCTGGTGCTCTCTTCTGGTGTGCAGGCATACATGCAGACAGATCATCGCATACATAATAAAAAATAAATCTTAAAATGACAATATTTATCTGAAAAATTTTATCAAAATATTTAAAACCTTTACAATTATAATGATAATCATAGTATAGAAAGGAACCACTGAGGTGTTAAAGATATTAAGGTTACAGATGTCTAACGTTTTTTGTATGCATATAAGGTATTACTTATGTAAAAAAGAAACAGAGAATGTACATATGGCATCTAGATAATGAAAGGAACTTCTGATTCATTCTAGATAAAAATCACTCTTGAGGAAAGATTCTGTTATATGTATATATACACACATATATGTCATATATATATGTGTGTGTGTCATATATATATGTGTGTATATAGATATGATATATATATATATCATATAAATATATATAAATCATATATATATACATATATGATTTGTTGGAATGACTTAGAGGCTGTAGTGCAACTAATCCACCACTGCTATCTGTAAATGGAAACTGCAAATATCTAGTTGTCACTCAGTCCCACAAGGCTGGTTGTTGGCAGCTGTCTTTTTTTTTATACACTGGAATCCCAAAGATGCAGGTTCCAATGTCAGTGGAGGAATAGATGTGCTAGCAAGGTGAGGGCAAGCAGTCAAAGAGCAAAAGCATCCTTTTTCTATGTCCTTATATAGACTTCCAAAGGTATGGCTCATACTAAAACTTTATCTTCCCACCTCAAGAAAGAGGACTCAGGGTTAGATGATCAATCCTCACTTAAAGACAAATGGGGTGGACATTGGATGTAGCAGAAAACAAGTGACAGGACAGGAGCCTACCACAGAGGACCTCTGAAAGACTCCACCTAGCAGTGTATCAAAGCAGATACTGAGACTTATAAAAAACCTTCAGCAGAGTGCAGGGAATCATATGAAAGAAGAAGGAGTTCGTATGACCTGGTGAGGACAGGAGCTCCACAGGAGCAAATATATCAGGGCACAGGGGTCTTTTATGAGACTGTTTCTCCAACCAAGGACATGTATGGATATAACGTAGAACCTCTGCTCAGATGTAGCCCATGGTAGCTCAGTATCCAAGTGGGTATCCTAATAAGGGGAACAGAGACTATTTCTGACATGAACTCAATTGTGGGTTCTTTGACACCCGCCCTCCTCCAAGGGAGGAGCACCCCTGCTAGGCCACAGAGGAGGACTTTGCAGCCAGTCCTGATGATACCTGATAAACAAATATCAGATGAAAGGGGAGGAGGTCCTCCCCTATCAGTGGACTTGGAAAGGGGCAGGGAGGAGATGAGGGAGGAAGAGTGGGGTTGGGAGGGAATGAGGGAGTGGGATACAGCTTGGATACAAAGTTAATAAACTGTAACTAATATTAAAAAATAAAAATAAAAAATAGATTTAAATGAAAGATGTGTGCCTTCTGGCTTTAAGTTCTGAATCAAAGGTATCTGTCTTCCTACCTCCAAGTCTGGACTAGAAAAAAATTAACTCACATATTAGAATTAGGGAGAAATGGGAGGATGGATTAAAGTAAAAGTCTGATTTTTAGCATAATATGTTCAATTAGATAATTTAAAAATTTCAACTATTTGATCATTCAAATTAAAATATATGGGTCTCTGATTCTTTGTCTTATCCTTTGTGTATCCTTTATTTACCCTTGCCAATCCAATTTCTATTTTTTTTTGCTTATTAAAATAATCACTGTTTATTGAAAGACAAAGTAACCGGTAACAAAATGATGAGATACAAAAAAAGCAAACGTCTTTACAAAAGAAACTAGTGAAATTCATTTCACCAAACTCAGTATAGTGTGAATTTAATTGTAATATAGGTTGCAAAGCAACTTTATAGTCTTGGCCAAGCCTCCATCCACAGCTGCACAAGTGCTACTTTATGATCTGTTCATGCTTTGTAGATTCTGTCACTTTGCTTCTTGGTGTTATAATGTGCCAAGAACTTTTGCTTAATCAGAGCTACTTAAGTCTGACACGGCATCCTCATGCTGTCCTAAGCCCTGTCCTGGCTTCTCAGCAGTCAGCTTCTTTATGCCCTACTTAAATTTGTAATCTGCCTGTCTTGTTCCACTTCAGTTCTACAGGGAGGTATCATGCTGTCACTTGCCCACATAATAGTTGATTTTGACAGAGTGTTTTCTCTGCTCTTCACTCTTTGACCTCTCCATTAAGAATCAGTACCTGCTGGGTAATACAAAACTCTAAGGCTCATAACTTCTGCTGTTGAAAATTCTCAAAGAAATAAATAGCTTCACTAGGATAGGTTGATATCTGACAGCCTTAAAGGACGGTATGACACCACTGCCTTTGTTCGTGTCCTCAATATTGTTTGATGCACTGGGTAATAGTCAACCAGACACTCGCTTCATTATCCCTCCATATTTTTCCTCACACTTCTGCCTGGCTGGCTGTCAGAAGTAAAAACTGCATATCACTTTACTGTTTAAAAGCATTTAAAGCTTTGAGTTCGGTTTTAAGTGAAAATGCTGGCATTAAATGTAAAACCTCTACATTATGGAGCTGTTCTAGTTTGCTCGCCGCTTCTGTGATAAAAAAAAAATCGACAAATTCCAAACTCTGTGTCATGTTTGAACCATGAAAAGCTTACAGGTTCCTGTATATCACTGAGGTAAGTCAAGACAAGAACTGAAACAGAGAACAACTGTGGAGGAATGCCATTTATTGGCTTGCTACTCATGGCTTGTTCTGCTATCTTTCCTATACAGAAAAGCCCATGTGCCTAAGGAGTGCTATTACCCACACTGGTCTGAGGCCTACTACATTAATTAGCAATCATTAAGATGACCCAGAGACATGTACACAGGTTACATGGGGCCAATTCCTTAACTGTGGTGCCTTCTTCTCATGTCCATCAAGGTGACACCCAATATTAGCCATCACAGTACTCAAGCAACCTAGCTGCTTCATGCTCTCACTATTTATTTATGTCTGCATTACTCTGTAAAGAGAGCATACAGTGTAATTACCACCCTTTGTTTTTGGAAACACTTGTGCATATTTTTGAAAGACTTATGCTCATATTCAAAATCTGTAAATTCTCAGTCATTTTCCAAGACAAAGTTAACAACACATCTAGTGTATATAACCTCTTAAACAGAATTAGTCACTACACTTGCCCTGGGCTAACACTACAAGCAAGTTGTATTGTAATTGTTATGTGTCCTGATTTGCTCATGGTATTTGTAGTTTGTACTTACCCTGGAATAGTGACAAGTTCAGTGTTGGTCCTGTATTATCCATTCTTAGTAAATAATCATAATAACTTTCCAGTTAAAATGAGATACACTGTGTGTTTTAGGTCTCTGTTCTATCTTTAAGTGTATCTGGTAGAGCATGACCTATGTCTGCAGTGTCAGAAGAATTATAACACAAAACTGAAGCTGAAATACAAATACTTATATCAGTATATATTTGCCAACCTTTCAGGTGCCAATAAGTTCACATATTCATTCCCAGGACAGCATGAGGAACATTTATAGATTAAATTATATATTACCGAATATGTTTTCCATAACACATACTGATTGGTTATAGAAGGTAGGAGAAAAGGTATTTGACACCACTGCCATGACTGCAAGTTTTATGTGACAGCCAGATATGCCACAGGCTCTACTGTGGTATGAAATCTACAAAAAGCTTCAAGGCCAGGATTTGGAGAATTTGTGGAAAGATTGTTCTTAATGTACAGTACATAGGAACAGAGGTAAATAGTTGAGTTGTAGACTTATAAATTACAATATACTGAGTATATTTGTTATTTGTTTCATAGTTTCATAGTTTTATCACAAAATGGTCTTATTATTATTTTATAATAAGCCTTTTGGTAATAACGGGTTTCATAAAGTACATATAATATTCGAGATATATCAAAGATAAACTTTATAATACTACTAATAACTATCAAAAGACTTTCCAGAACATGAGTTCAGCTGAAGGGGCTACCATGAATAGACATGTCCCTGATGAGCAATGCATGTCCATAAAGTATCCCGAGAAAGTTGAAAAACTCTCCAAGGATATCACGTATGATTTTAGAATAGATTTTTTATTAGTATTTAAAAATCCAAGTATTATAATAATCTAGGAACGTAGTATATGAACAATAACATAATCCCTTATACTCGATGTATAGCATTTAAATAAATGTATATTTTACTATCAAATATGCATTGATTATCTACGTGTAAAATATGGAATTAATGTTGGGGTTGAAGAGATAGCTCACTGGTTAAGAGCACTAGTTTCTCTTGCTAAGGACTTGAATTCAATTCCCAGAACCCACATGGCAGCTCACAATCATCTGTAACTCCATTACCTACAGGTGCCAACAACTTCTTCTGACTCCATGAGCATTCAGTGAATATACATAGGTGCAGACAAAACATTCATGATCATAACAGAAAAATAAATAAATCTTTAAAAAATAAAAAATAGTGCAATGTTGAATTAAGTATACTCTAGGAGTACTTAGCCCATGATTGCCTAGTCCAACATCCTTGGACAAGATATCATGATACTGGGAATGTCTTAAACAGAGAAACTCTTCATAGCAAACAAAAAGTAAAGAATGAATACAAGAAGGGGCCATGGTAATATATAACCCCAAACAAAATGCTGTCAGTCACATGTGTCTTTTAAATATGGCTCACACCCTAAAATTTCCAGCATGTCCCCCAAGTAACACTACCAGATGGGGAATAAACTGTCAACACATTATCTGGTGAGAGACCCCTGATATTCAAATGATAACATTTCACCCTTTACCTCCAAGTGTCTTTGACCAAGTGTCAAATAATGCCCATTTCCAAGAGTTACCAAAGTCTTAGCATTATGTAAAAGTCCAACATTCAAGTCTCCTCTAAGAGTGACACAAACTTGTATTTGTAAACTCCTATAGAATTTGACTCAGCCATTTACCTGGAGTTCACTAATACTTATTACTTTTTTAGTTTCATCTTCCTCAAAGTCCTTAGACATGGGCAAAACACAGACCACATCTTTGCTAGGCTGTAGCATGAAAGACCTCAACCCAACTCCCCACAGCATCGCTAATCTTAGGGAAAATATGAGAACAATCTCCACCATCTAACGCTTTCAGCACCCCATCTGAGGCCCCATATATCACCCATGATGCAATGCTTACTCCACAGTGAGGCTTCTCTACATGTCACTCCCCAAATTTTCCAAATTTCTTTCAAAAACATAAGGAGTTAAAATACAAATGACCTTATAGCCATCACTCCAGATATCTGATGCCAGTTTTCTGTATTAATTATTTTGATTTATTGATCTTGAGAATTGAGGCCTTACGTAGGATCAGAAAAAAAAAAGAGCGCCCTGCCACTGTGATAGATTCTGGCATTTCAACTTGTTTTCATTCAGAAAAATATGATTCTTGTTGTTATCTAAATGTATTTCTCAAGCTAGCTTCAAACTTGCAAACTTTCTGTCTAAGACTCTGAGTAAATGGAAAGACGCAGGCATACCATCATCATTAGCAAAGAACATATAAACATTTTTTCCAATTTTTTAAATTAATTTATTTATTTTTATATCAATCACAGGTTAGGTACTTTGAATCCCAGGCATAGCCTCCTCCCTCATTCCCTCCCACCCTCCCACTCCCTCCCTCATCTCCCTCCTCCCCGCCCC
>CM053752.1:48891116-48919947 GCA_028658305.1 Pachyuromys duprasi
CTGCTCATTCAGATCAGAGCTGTGCGCCGCTGGTCACCCACCCGGAGGTTTTTCCGGGCAATAACTGGGTGTCCCTATGGTTTTCCCACTTGATTTTCTCACCATGGGAGTTCTGCTCACCTGGCAATCACAGATGCTGGCGTTTTAGGTCCCAGAGTTCAGTCTCCTGGTCGCTGCGTTGTTTCTGCTGTCGTACTCCTCAGACACAGTGTCCTCTAGTGGCAGCCATTTTGGATCTCAATCCCACATATAAACATTTTAACTTAAGGCTTCAGAAGGTTAACTTTCAATTCTCCTGACTCCACGCCACAGGGAAAATAACATGATGGTGCAAACTTGGGTTTGGAGGAACTTTTTTTTTATTACACGTGAACAGTAAACAGAGAAAGGAAATATAGGCAGGGATGAGGGCAATACCTAGTCTCCAAATTCAGGCCTGTAATTACATACTTTTTCTAATTAGGTCCACATCTTAAAGCTTCCATAATTTATTGTTATAGCAACAGTACTAGAGAACTCAACATCATTCTGGGGTATTCTATATGAAAATCATAATAGGTAATAACATTCATCACACTTTCCCACAAGTGTGACCAAAAATACTCAACTCCTATATTCTGTGGGTTTGACTACATCATAAATCTCATGTAATTTCACATGTACAGCTTTGTTCTTTGTATGGCTGGTGTATTTTATTTAGTATTAGACCACTTCAGTTTGCTTATGTTGACACTTATTCTAGGATTTGTTTCTAAAGATAAATATTCTCTGTGTGTTTTTGCCACACTTTTAATCTAGCTGACTATGAAAACCAAGGTTCTTTCTATAACTTGGCTACTAGGACTAGTGCTGCAAAGAGTCTGGAAATATTGTTTCTTCTAGATTCTACTTTCTGTTCTTTTGGCTAAATACCTGGAAGCAAGCTTGCTTGTTCATGGGGTTCCCTATTTTGAATGACTTGGAGAAGCTGTACACTCTTTTCCCTACTAGCTACATTGTTTTGCCTTTGCAGAGTACACAAGATCCTAATTTCTTCCCATTTTTGACAATGCTCCCCTTATTTTAGCACAATCCTGACAGTTATAAGGTAATTCTTCTAATTTTATATGTAATTGTTGATTGTTTTTACTTAAATGTCTTTCTTAGTTTCATGTATTTTCAAATCTTGAGCCCAATATTCTGCTTTTAGTTGGCATCTTGATGTATAGCCTAAACTGGCCTCAAACTAGCTAACCTCCCACAATACCTTGGAGGATAACAGGCATCCTTTAAATTAAAGCTTCTAAATATTAATATTGTATATACAATCTGAATCTATACTATCATCTATAACTTATGATATAAAGCTAATTTCACACACAAGTAAATTAAATAGTCTTTAACATTTTGAATCATAAAAGATAACCATGTTGCTTGTATTCTTACTTTGGTTCACTTTCAAATGAACCCCTGCACGGATGTAGCCTATGGTAGCTCATTATCCAAGTGGATTCCCTAGTAAGTGGAACAGGAATTATTTCTGACATGAACTCAATGACTGGTTCCTTTACCTCTCCTCTTCCCCACCCTCACCCCTAGGGAGGAGCAGCCTTGCTAGGCCACAGAGAAGGACATGGCAGCCAGTCCTGAGGATACCTGATAAGCTAGGGTCAGATGGAAGGGGAGGAGGACCTCCCTTAGCAGTGGACTTGGAAAGGGGTAGGGAGGAGATGAGGGAGGGAGGGTGAGATTGGGAGGAAATGAGGGAAGGGGCTACAGATGGGATACAGAGTAAACAACCTGTGATTAATATAGAAAATAAAAATTAATAATAAATAAATAAACAAAATAAATGGGATTAATGCTATAATACCTTCCACTATGTATATCTCTTAACAGCAAATGTATTACTTGGTTCAACAAGCATTTGCCGAAATAAATGAATGCACAAGAATTGATGAAAGATGCGGATGTGTGCCAAGAATTATATTAGAATACTAGCTTTCATATATTTTTCAATGATATGTAATAATATGTCATACCTTCATTTTCTTTAAACCTGACTTATTGTTTCATTCATGTATCCTTAAAACATAACGTAATTCTGAGAGAAGTCACATATCTGCATAGCTTGTAAAAGGTGGACATAACAATTCTGCTGAACATCTTTAACAAAACTTATGGATCATGTACAAAGCAAAGGCTCAATCAAGAGAAAAATTTTCCATGGAGAAATCCACCTCTATGTCTCTATCTGCCTTCCAAATATTTCCCGATTGATTTACTATGGATGGTATTTCCATTCCTGGTTAAGGAGTCCAGTTATACAACTCACCTTCATTATAAAGGACAAAGTATGAGTTATATTGTCAAGTTTTAGTCAAAACAAAAATATAAAGCATACAAATCAAAGACAAGAAGGCAAGGTTTTGTGACAGCCCAATTTGATCCATGGCATTGTGGGAGTCAGCTGAAGAACAGCAGATGTATACTACAAAATTAAACTTATGCTTATTGGTTTTCAATTCACATTTGAAAATCAATAATTTCATAGAATTGGATATATAACTATTACAATAGAACATTAGGTTTTGTCTAATCCTGGAAAAGACAGGTGAAATATTTCTTTGCCAGATTATCAGAGAAGGCAGCAAAAATCTATAGAACTGGAATAAGGTGATCAATATCGCTCTCTTTGTACAATACAGTCTGCTTCCTGCTTCTATCCATACTGCTTATTTAACTGCATTAAATGCAAAGTTATGTGCATTTGAAAGATCTTAAAACATTTTTGACAAATTATCAAATATTCAATAGAAATGGCAAACAAGAATCGGGGAGTATTGTATGTTCATATTTTGTTTAACTACCCAGTGCATTTTTAAGAGAAAAAGACCTGCAGTGTTAATTTTCACTGAATCATTGTACTTTCACTCAGTAGCAATGGTTAAAGGTCTAACGGTTATACATACACATAGAAATATATGCATAGATGAAATGTATTCACTTGCTTGTTTGAGCTTTGTAGAATGCATGTTTCCACTAGACATACACTCATAATTATACAGATGGAAAAAGATGAAGCCAAATACATATGCTTATATAATAGAAAAGTTAAAATGATAAGAACGCTGTTATATTATATATATATATATTAGTCTTTAGTGCTCATTAGTTCTGATATCATCAGCCTATCTAGAATATATTGAAACAAGTTGAAATTTGATATAAATCTTTGCATGATATACTTGGAATAAGTCTCTGTTTTTTAAAATATGACTTAATGTAATTAGTCATATTAAATAATCAATTACAATTTTGTGTTCACTTATTCATTTACACAGTTTCAATTATTTTCTCTTTTACCAAAGCTTTCCTCTAAGATGATTCTTTTCTTCCTAGTACAGAGAAGTTTTACTTGAAAAGGTCACATATACTTGATAAACAAATACAGTAATTCTCAGAGGATTAGGTTCATTGATAATATCAAGTATAATCAGGTATATTAGAAATAATTTCTATGTAATATATAAATTTTCTCAATGTATCAAAAAGTATTTTATAACAACACATGCAGAAAAATTCACTTATATATAGATGTTATAAAAAGGTAGATCTGAAATTTTCCCTATAAAAATATTGCTTATAGAGTGTCACTATAAAATTATATTACTTTTCAAGTCAATTTATTCTACAGGTAATGAGAATGTTAAACAAAAAATAAAATAGATTCAGTAGATTTATTTTTAGCATAATAAAAGACTTTTCCCTTCTGAATGAGAATTAAGCATCTACCCTAGAGTTCTCCTTGTTGTTTAGCTCCTTTAAGTCTATAGATTTTAGTATGTTTAATCTATATCATATGTCTAATGTCTACTTAAAACTGAGTATATACAATGCGTGTCTCTCTGCTTCTGGGATTCCTCACTCAGGATGATCTTTTCTAGTTCCATCCATTTGCCTGCAAATTTCATGATTTCCTTGTTTATAAGAGCTGAGTAGTATTCCATTGGATCAATGTACCTAATAATGATGATGAGAATGATGATGATAAAATTACAGCCTGCTGCGCTGTCTTAAGAAAATAGATAGATAAATGGATAAATAAATAAGGTGTTTCCCTTTGAAAGTAAACATTTTCCAGAGGGAATTTATTTCTAACTTTTTATTAACACCAGAGAGAAAAATCTCATTATGTTAGAAACAAAAAGTACAATACCTGGCCAAAAAAAAAAAAAAAAAGCAAATGCTGTTATTAAAACAACAACACAATAACAGAAAAGGGTAGAGCAGGTAGACTAGCTAAGCTGATAAAGCGCTTGCCTTTAAAGCACTCAGAACTCAGTTTGATCCCCAGAATGCAAGTAAAAGTACCCAGTATGGAAGCATGTGCTTATATTCCCATGACTAGGAAAGAAGTGCTAAGTGCTAAGTGAAGTAAGTGGATCTCTGGAGCTCACTGACCTGCCAGCTAACTGACTTGGTGAGTTCCTGGCCAATGAGCAATAGAGACTCAAAATGAAAGTAGGTGATGCCTAAGGAGGAATGACTCCTCCCCAGCTGCCTGGTTCTCTTATAGCTCACCCATGCACACAAACATGCACACGCACTTGCTTATATATGTGAGCCTGTGTGAGTGTATGCCAAGAACTGTAAAGTTATTTTTTCAATGTCCAATTTATTTTTCATGGCAGGAATTTTCCTTTCTCTTGTAAACTTGTTTCTACTTAAGTTACTCTTCTCTAGTTATAACATTTTAAAATGAAACTTGCAATGACAACAGAATAGGAGTTTTGCAAAATATCAATTTGAATGTTATTGTTTTTACTTTCAAATAAAAATACATTTTATAATTTCATTTTTTTAATTTTAATTTTATTATTAGTTACATTTTATTAACTCTGTATCCCAGGTGAATCCTGCTCTCTCATTCCCTCCCAATCCCACCCTCCCTCCCTTGTCTACTCCCTGCCCCTTTCCAATTCCACTGATAGGAGAGGACCTCCTCCCCTTCCATCTGACCCTAGTTTATCAGGTCACTTCAGGACTGGCTGCAAAGTCCTCCTCGGTGGCCTAGGAGGGCTGCTCCTCCCTTGCCCCCCCCCCAAGTTCATGTCAGAAATAGTCCCTATTTCCCTTACTAGGGTACCCACTTGGATATTGAGCTACCATGGGATACAGGCAAATAGAGGTTCTAGGTTATATCCATTCATGGCCCTTGGTTGGAGAAACAGTCCCATATAAGACCCCTGTGCCCAGATATATTTGGTCTTTGGGGAGCTCCTATCATCTCCAGATCATATTAACTCCCCCTTCTTCATATGATTCCCTGCTGTCTGCCGAAGGTTTGGTTATGAGTCTCAGTTTCTGCTTTGATACACTGGTATGTAGAGTCTTTCAGAGGCCCTCTGTGGTAGGACCCTGTCCTACTACCTGTTTTCTCCTACATCCCATTTGTCTTTCTAAGTGAGGATTGATCATCTTACCTGGTCCTCTTTTTTTGTTTAGCTTCCTTAGGTGTATAGATTTCAGTATGTTTATCATATCTTATAGGTCTAAATAAGGGGGTACATACCATATGTGTCTTTCTCCTTCTGGGATACTTTACTCAGAATGATATTTTTTAGACCCCACCAATTGCCTGCAAATTTCATGATTTCCTTGTTTTTAATTGCTGAGTAGTATTACATTCTGTAAAAATACCACAATTTCTGTATCCATTCCTCAGTTGATGGACATCTGGGTTGTTTCCAGGTTCAGGCTATTACAAATAAAGCTGATACAAACATGGATGAGCAAATGTCCTTGTTGTGTACTTGAGAAACTTTTGGATATAGCCTAGGAGTGGTATAGCTGGGTCTTGAGGAAGCGATATTCCTAGTTGTGTGAGAAAGAGCCCAGATTGATTTCCAAAGTGGTTGTACCAGTTTACAGTCCCACCAGCAGTGGAGGAGGGTTCCCCTTTCTCCACAACCTCTCCAGCATGTGTTGTCACTTGAGTTTTTGATCTTAGCCATTTTGATGGGTGTAAGGTGAAATCTCAGGGTCGTTTTGATTTGCATCTCTCTGATGAGTAAGGACTTAAGTATCTCCATAAGTGTTTCTCTGCCATTCTATATTCCTCCACAGAGAATACTCTGTTTAGCTCCATACCCCATTTTTTAATTAGATTGCTTGATTTATTACTTTTTAACTTCTTTAGTTCTCTATATATCATGGATATCAGCCTTCTGTCAGATACGGGGTTGGTGAAGATCCTTTCTCTGTCTGAAGGCTGTCGTTTTGTTCTGACAACAGTGTCTTGCTTTACAGAAGATTTTCCATTTCATGGGGTACCATTTATTGATTGTTTCTCTTAGAGCCTGTGCTGTTGATGTTCTGTTCAGGAAGTGATCTCCTGTGCCAATGAGTTCTAGGCTCTTCCCCAATTTTCCTTCTAACTGATTTAGAGTATCTGGTTTCATGTTGAGGTCTTTGATCCACTTGGACTTTAGTTTTGTGCAGGGTGATAAATATGGATCTATTTTCATTTTTCTGCATGTAGACATCCAGTTGGACCAGCACCATATGTTGAAGATGTTGTCTTTTTTCCATTGAATGGTTCTAGCTTCTTTGTCTAAAATCAAGTACTCATAGGTGTGTGGGTTTATTTCTGGGTCTTTTATTAGGTTCCATTGATCCTCTTTTCTGTTTCTATGCCAATACCATGCGGTTTTTATTACTATTCCTCTGTAGTAGAGCTTGAGGTCAGGCATGGAGATACCTCCAGATGATCTGTTGTTGTACAGGATCATTTTGGAGATTCTGGGTTTTTTTGTTTCTCCATATGAAGTTGAGACTCTTTCTTTCTAGATCGGTAAAGAATTGTGTTGGTATTTTGATGGGAATTGCGTTGAATCTGTAGATTGTTTTTAGCAGAATGGCCATTTTCACTATGTTAATCCTACCAATCCATCAGCATGGGGAAATCTTTCCATCTTCTGATGTATTCTTCAATTTATTTCTTCAGAGACTTGAAGTTTTTTTCAAACAGGTCTTTCACTTGCTTGGTTAGAGTCACCCCAAGGTACTTTATGTTATTAGTGGCTATTGTGAAGGGTGTTGTTTTCAAAATATTTTCGGCATCATAAGGTTAAAAAATTATTGAATATCCATGTGAAGAATTTAGACATTTAGATAAAATATTTTTAAACCCAGGGTATTTTTGCTTACTACAAATATTAATATTGAAAAGGAACATACTAATTGAAGATTAGAGAATATTAGGAGAACAAAGACAAATGTTTCATAATCAAATATTGAGCAACTTATATCGTAATACATTATAAATCAATATACCATTTTCTGATGATACTTTTATATTTTGTATGTATCATGGATATATAAAAATTGTATAAAATTCTGATTGTGTATAAGATTCCTGCATGTTGTGCTAAATTATGGAAGTACTCAGAATATCCAACAGGTAATTAAAATTCATATGATAATAACAGAAAGAAGTAAAATTTATATTTTAACATTTTAGAGTTCTATGCTTCAGTAAAGTAAAAATTAGTATTAAATAAAAATTACTAATTCCTAAATAATGAATCTAATATCTAAAGTTATAATATTAAATAATTGTTTATAATTATAGTAATTATCTGACATTTCCTCATTCTTAAGTCCCTAGGAGAAATAACATAAGTGTTGAAATGGTTATTTTCTTCATTGGTTGTTGTTTCTGTTAATTCAGAGGAAAAGAATGGTTGGTGCTAAAATAATTATAATTTTTCCTACTTACGAACACAGAAGGTAACCAGTATGCTTTCAGACTTTGAATAACTAAGGATAATAAAACAATAACATTCCTACAGAATAATTAGTTCTGTGGGAATTTAACTGATTGCTTTTAGAACTCCTTTAATTCTGGAGGGGCAGTGGTATTGAGTTCTTTGGTCTTTCATTAAACACCCTCATTCTCTGCTGTGCTTTAAAATCTTTCTCTAATTTGTTTATTAACTGAGAGACAATGGAACAGTAGGGATTTACCACCTCTTTCCTTTCAAGTCAATTAGACCTCAAGGCAAATGCATATTCTCACATAAGTACTAGCCTAATGTGAAAGCCGTCTTATTGTAGATAATTATTTAAATCATTAAGCCTAGAAAAATTGACAAGAAATATACATTGTACTCACAATTTACCTATGACCAGATATTCTAGTTGCATTTTAGTATTTCTATACTGTTCTGAATTCACATGTATGTATGAACATAAATATAAAAATATTTATTTATTATATATTTATATAGTTGATAATATTTATCATATGCTTAACAAATTTTATGGATGTAGAATCAAGATAGTAAGCTCCCATTCAAAAAACGTAATGCCAAACTTTTCTATTATTATACAGCCATTTTTTTCTTTTTGAAGTCTATTAACACATCTTCTGATGTCACTCATACAGATATTGCATATGCAACATTCTTCTGTGGGTGTGCATCATACATCCAGCTTCTATGATATGGATGCCTGCTTAGTTCTCTGCTAAGGAACGCTGATGGGTGTTACAGAACAAATATACTTAAAAAGCACAGCAAACTTATATATTACTTTCCTTTGCTTAATATTCTCACGTAGGGGTTCCCTTCATGAACCAGAGTTAATAGGGTAAGACTGGGTTTGATCCACACACCTATGGATACTTGATTTTTGACAAAGATGCCAAAACCATACAATGGAAAAAAGATAGCATCTTCAACAAATGGTGCTGGTCTAACTGGATGTCTACATGCAGAAAAATGCAAATATATTCATATTTGTCACCCTTCACAAAAATAAAATCCAAGTGGATCAAAGACCTCATCATAAAACCAGATACACTAAATCTGTTAGAAGAAAAAGTGGGGAAGAGCCTTGAACTCACTGTCACAGGAGACAATTTCCTGAACAGAAAGCCAATAGCACAGGCTCTAAGATCAACAATAAATAATGGGACCTCATGAAACTGAAAAGATTCTGCAAAGCAAAGGACACCATCATCAGAACAAAAACGACAGCGTACAGACTGGGAAAGGATCTTCACCAACCCTATATCTGACAGAAGGCTAATATCCAGAATATATAAAAATTCAAGAAGTTAAAAAGCAACAAATCAAGTAACCCAATTTAAAAATGGGTTACAGAGCTAAACAGGGAATTCTCAACTGAGGAATGCCAAATGGCAGAAAACACTTAAATAAATACTCAACTTCCTTAGTCATCAGGGAAATGCAAATGAAAACTACCCTGAGATTTCACTTTATACCCATCAAAATGGCTAAGATAAAAAACTCAAGTACAGTACATGCTGGAGAGAATGTGGAGACAGGGGTACTCTCCTCCTTTGCTGGTCGGAATGTCGACTTGTACAACAACTTTGGAAATCAATCTGATGCTTTCTCAGACAATTAGGAATATTGATACATAAAGATCCACCTATACCACTCCTACAAGTATATCCAAAATATGTTCAAGTATACAAGGACATTTGCTCAACCATGTTCTTATAGGGTTTATTTGTAATAGCCAGAATCTGGAAACAACCCAGATGTCCCTCAACTGAGGAATAGATAGAGAAATTGTGATACATTTACAAAATGGAATACTACTCAGCAATAAAAACAAGGAAATCATCAAATTTGCATGCAAATGGTAGGAAAAGATCCCAGGAGCATAAAGACATACATGGTGTATACTGACTTACAAGTGGATATTAGACATATAATATAGGACAAACATACTAAAGTCTCTATACCTAAAGAAGTTGAGCCATAAAGTGGACCTTAGATAAGATAATCAATCTTCATTCAGAAAGGTAAAGGGGATGGAGATCGGAAGAGAGAGAGAAAAAAAAAAGGAAACAGAAAGAACCTACACCAGAGGGCCTCTGAAAGACTCTTCCCTGCAGGGTATCAAAGCAGATGTTGAGACTCATAGCCAAACTTTGGGCAGAGAACAGGAATCTTATGAAAGAAGGGGAAGATAGAAAGGCCTGGAGGGGACATGAGCTCTACAAGAAGAGCAACAGAACCTAAAAATCTGGGTACAGGGGTCTCCTCTGAGACTGATATTCCAATAAAGGACCATCCGTGGAGATAACCTAAAGCCCCTGCACAGCCCATGGCAGCTCAGTGTCCAGTTGGGTCTCCTAGTAAGGGGAACAGGTACTGTCTCTGACAGGAACTCAGTGGCTGGCTCTTTAATCACCTCCCCCTTTCGGCAGAACAGTCTTACTAGGCCAAGAGGAGGACATAGCAGCCAGTCATAATGAAACCTGTTTGGCTAGGGTCAGATCGAAGGGAAGGCAAACTGCCCCTATCAGTGGCTTGAGGGGTAAGGGAGGAGAAGAGGTAGGGACAGTAGGGTTGGGAGGGGAAGTGGGAATGGGCAACAGCTAGGATAGAAAATGAACAAATTGTAATTAATTAAAAAATAATATAAAAATGCGACTGGGTTTGAATTATGCCAGTAAAATTTCATGGTTACAGATACAAAATCTTTACTGAAAATGTTCAAATGTTTATTATTATATGGATTGAAAGGGAGGTGTTTGAGTTTCTGGGACAGTGACGGTATAAAGAGGACACTCTGGCTATTGTTCATGCTTTGATTTATGAAAGTAGTCCAACAGGGGGTTAAGCCATGCTTTGCATCTTTAGTTATGGTAAATTTAAGACAGATTATTTAACAGCCCTAAATTTACCACTAAATTGAAGACATGATAGCATTTGGTTCATGGAGTTTTTTGAGGATTAAGAAAATTGTATGTGTAAGGTCTTCGGCTATTACTAGAAATGCTACTTTATCAGTAAAGTTAATCAATAATTATGAGACCCTGGGTACTCAACAAGCTTACTATCAGAATAGTTCAGGAAGGCTAGCTACATTTTTATATTATCAGGGATTGGTAAAATATTACTTGAAATCTTCATTTTGCAATTTGGAAAAAGGTGTATATAATATTATTTTAAAAGGTAACAAATTTTGCTTTAAAAAGTTAGATGTTTAAAGTTTAATATTTAAAATATGAACAGACTTATATATATATAGATTGCACATTACACTTGCTGGTGTTAATGCTTATTTAAAATCGTTTAAAATCATGCTGTCATTTTCAGTTTCTTACTTGTGAGTCACATTGTTTTTATTCTTATACAACTAATGTCAACACATTGCAACACAATGTGAGCTTCCATGTTTTGTGTGTGTGTGTGTGTGTGTGTGTGTGTGTATTAGACTGATAAGGTGAAGTAAGCTTGGTGGAGGATTATATTGATTATCTTATGATTGGTAAATTGTCCAACAATCTCTTATTCCATATACATATCCAGCTACCCATATAATTATATCTCCACTTACTTGTCTACTAGAGACATAAAAATTAATTTCATTAATGTCATTAGAACAAGTAAAAAATTGATGGCTATTCAATTTGTGTTTATGTTACATATTACCCAATTCTCCCAAATGACATGTCATAGAGATATAGTAAAATATCACACCCAGAATTCTGACATTGATGTAATTCACTAAACTTTCTTAGATTTTAATAGTTCCACAGGCATACATGTACTACACATATAGTAATTTTATGTTTATAGATTTCAGTGACTCCACCATGTCAAGACTCAGAACACTTCCTTTAAAAGAAACCACACAATACTCATAACCAATTATCTTCCAACACTTCTGCATGCACTCTTACTTTGTCAGCAAAGCAAGTATCAACTTCCACAAGTTAGTTTGAAGTGATATATAACACAAACTAACAATACATAATTTGCTACTATATTTAGATTTTATACATGACCATTTTCGGACATAATTTTTTATGTGTGAATTCACTCCTTGTTAATTCTGGGCTTCATTTCATATTATGAATTTATTACAACTTCACAAGTTGGGAACTAAATGCTTAAGTATACAGTTTCAGGGTTATAAAGCAAGGATTTCTTAAATTCTGCAACAAATTGTAGTGATCCTTCGTGGAGGGCCTCATTCTAGTTTTATTTTTGTTGCTGTGATAAAATAGTAAAATAAAGACAACTTAGAAGAAATGTTTCTTTTAGCTCACAACTCCATATTATAGTCCATCACTATGGAGATGTCAAAGTGAATGGAAAGAGTCACATTACATCTTTAATCCTAACAATTACTAAGAAAAAAAACATGTAGGTATCCTCACTTGTTTGTTTCTTAATGTCAGCTGATCAATATAGTTTAAGCCCCCTGCCTAGAGAATAATATAAGCCACTATGGGTTATACACCAACCCCTCACCCAAAACATTGCCTATAGGCCAAATCTATATAACTATTCCTCACTGAGACTCTCAGGATGGTTCTAGGGGTATCAAATTGAGAAAACTAGGAATCACAACACAATAGCATCCTTCAGCACTCCCAGCAATGTATGGATGATGATGTAGTTGTCCCTAAAATTTTGTTAGCATTTAATGTACTCACAAATGTAATTTATTTTATTTAACATTAGCAAGTTGCAAGTTTAATATGACATCATGAAGCATGCAGTGTTTTTAATTTTCATTTTGTAAGTTAACAATGTTGAATATATTTTCACATAACATTTGTTTCTTTCTCTCTTTCTCCCTTTCTTCCTGATATAAGTTGAATATCTTTCAAGCAAATATTTTCTCTCATTAGCTTTGTTCTTTTCAATTCCTTCACAATGATTTTAAGGTAGTGGAATAATTTGTTTAGAATATAAACATGTCACAACCCAGAATCACCTGTAAAGAGAATCTCAGTTGAATAATTTTCTAGATCTGCTTCAGGTGTTCCTGTAAACATTTTTGTAGGAGGTTGTCTTCTTTGCCTTGAGTTAAAGATGAAAGACTCAACCTGAAGGTGGATGGCATCCTTTCATGGGCTGGACACTGAAGTGTGTGATAATATAAAGCTAGGTGATATAAGAAGTCAGAGATATGTCCACTCTCTCTCTGTTCTTGACTGTGGGTAAGATGTGAGTAGTTCCTTGAATTCCCAAAATGATGGGCTGTATCCTAGAATTCTAAGCAACATAAACACTTCCTCCCTTTGAGTTTTTGGATTTCTTTGTTTTTGTTTTAATTTTGTTTTTGTTTGTTTGTTCAGGGTATTTGCCACAGAAACAGAAATAAAGCTGTAACATAGAATGGGGAAACATATTGCAGCATCTAATATTTAGTGTCAAGGATGCTATGCTACATTTTAGAACAAACTAACACATTCATAATTCAAGAAATACAAAATGATTCAGTTTACAGGTTTTAAAAAATTATTTCAGGTTTAAGAGTCAGTTTCCAAAGAAAACATAGAGATGAGTAAAGTTTTAGAGATTAATCATTACAGTATAGAACTGTAAAAGTGATTTTGAAAATATAATACTAATGTCTTTCTGCTTTTTGATAGGTTCAGTTGCAACTGCCTGTCGTGATCCAGGAGTTCCCATGAATGGGACACGGAATGGGGATGGACGAGAACCTGGGGATACAGTGGTCTTTCAGTGTGATCCTGGATACGAGCTTCAGGGACAGGAAAGAATAACCTGCATTCAGGTAGAAAATCGATACTTCTGGCAGCCCAGCCCACCAGTCTGTATAGGTATGATTTAAGAATAATTAAAACTTTATAAAATATACTGCAATGATTAAAAGTTGGTATTGATGTTATTATGGACTATATTCAAAACAGGTTGTATATTTTCAAGATTTCAGAGGAGTATGCAAGCATTCAAAATGTACAAAATTATAAAGGGTGATTACTAACTTCTGTAGTTAAGACTCCATAATTTTATTATACTCTGAACATCTTGAAAAATTTTAAATGTTATTAATCAAACCTATGTAAATATTCTCAGCCTTTATTCACTGGATTTATCTATTATCCTTTGCTTTAAAACTATAGTCACTGAGAACCTCTATGTAAAATGTGCTGTGTTGATTTAGTCTCTGTGTGCTTATTTCTTGTAAGAAATTTATATCAGCAGCCATTTTAAGCTTCAAAAGGTTGTCTTTCCATTCAAGTCAGGAATATCAAAAGAACATCAGGTTTTGTTTTGATGATCTGAAGAATGTCCAGACCTTGTTCTATGCTTTCACTTGTCTGACTTCTATTTTCATGCTCGTTCTCAAATCTCTAAATCACAGTCTACAGATTCAAGTTATAGTCCTTTTAGTACTAGATATGAACAAAATAAAACATGCTCAGAAAAATGACCACTTTTTCAATACAAACATTAAGAAAATCTCAAACTTAATTAAATTGTTTAATATTAAAGCATTTTTGTTCAAGTATCAGTATAGATGTCATTCTCAATCTGAAACATATTTTCACTAAGCCAAGTTTATGGTCTTACTAAGAACTTTTATTCATTTACATATTCACAATTTCATTGCACCATAAGCAGCCTCAAGGAGGCTTCTAAAGCTTGCTCACTCACTATTGAATTTAAAGTTGAAATAAGCAAATTTAGCAAGTTTAAATGAAAAGCCTTATTTTAGTTCATATATACTCAGCGTATAAGCTTATTTTCAATATAGTTTCATAGTTATTTCCTTCTGATGATCAATAGAATTAGAAAATGAGTTTTTAATACCTCACTCAGAGGCAAACAAAATTACTCTAGTTAGTTTTACTCCATATTTAATAGTTCATGTAAAAGTTGCAAAGTCAAATTCATTAGTAGTATGATGTTTTGCATCCACTGGGAAAATTTACCAATCAAATAAGAAAATTAGAAAATTTCTTCAACCTTTTCAATGAAATTAAGACAAAAATTGTATTTTTACAACATATTTTCTTTAGTAGTCACTAACATCCAAAGGCCTGCTGGGATACAAAGTTAATAACCTGTGATTAATGTAGAAAAATAAAAAATGTATTTAAAAACATCCAAAGGCCTAATTCTGCAGGCCATTTTGCAGGCAAAATAGTAGCACTGGATGTCTTCTGTAAATAATGAGGCAGATGATGGAAAAGGCTTGAATTGGAAACAAAATAATGACATAGATTTTACTAGTTCAGATATTGATACATTTATACAACTAATCTGCTATAGCTACGTTGTTCTATTGCTCTTTATACACTATTACAAATTTTACATTATCAAACAATAATTCACTTATATTTATAAAATCTGTATGAGTAAAATTAGGTTGAGTAGAGCCATTTAAGAAAGTTTTCTGATAGGAAAGGTTCTTCTCTCTTATCTGACCCTAGCCTATCAGGTCTCATCAAGATTTCCTGCATTGTCTTTCTCTGTGGTCTGGGAAGGCTTTGGACTAGAGGGAAGCATAGGAGGAGAAGAGGGAAGGAGGGTGGGTTTGGAAGGAGAGGAAGAAGCGGGCCACCACTGGGATACAAAGTGAATAAAATTTTAATAAATAATAATAAATAATAAAATATAAAAAATTTTCTACATAAAAGAGGAAAAATGTTAACTATGTTTGCTTAAGTCATGAATATAGTTACTCACTACTTGCTTAGCATGTGACATTAAAATTAAGTCAGAACTCTATTTTCTAACTAATAGAAATTTTATTGCATCCCATAAGAGAGTACCTATACAGAACAAGCCAGCCAACATTCAAGAAGGGAGGAGAAAGGGTACATTTTCCTTCCCCCATTAACTGAGGTGCTATTGACACAGCTTCACATAAAAGGGGGAGACACTCCAAGTGTATTTTCCCAGTGGATGGCTCCACACCAATGAGAAGTACAATTTAGACTCCGTTTTTATTTTAATTTTTCATTTTGTTTCATTGAGGAAGACATGAAATCAGTAAAGCATGGGGAAGTAGAAGCAAATCTGGGAGGAATTTAGGTAAACAATGGAAGATAAACATAATTAAAAAACATTTTTATTGATAAATCTCTAGGATGTCAATTTTTCTAAAACAAAAATATTGCCACATTTGAATGTTTAGTAATCAGAAGGAGAATGAGGTTGAATTTACTATATAAAAGGCATAATAAAATTTCTGTTAAAATAAACATTGTCAAATCCTAATCACTCAATGTAAAATTTAATTCATTAAATTGAAGGATATACTATGTCCAAATAACATCTCAATTAAAATAATTTTAAATTAAAAACATTTTTATATATTTTCAAAGACTTAATATAAATGTTATGTTTTTTAGAAAAAAATAATGAATTTACACAAATTTGTGGCTTATTGTCTGGCATTATGTGATGAATATCCCAGGATATCACTTAATAGGATTTCTAGGGCTATGACATTATATTAGTATTTTGTTTTTATGTAAAATCCTAAAATATTAAACAAAATTATACTGAAACTAAAGAAAAGCACAACTCAAACTCTGATGCGTTTAAAACAGTCTGGAGGGGCTGCTATAAAATTCCATTTATAAATCACAATAGGCTCTACCTAACAGGACCTGGTTTAAGGGGGAAGCTGAGCACCAAATCTTACTTATATGGAGCAGGGTGTGGAACATTTTTGTATGGATTATGAAAGTGAGTATTATTTTTTGGAAGGATAAGATAGCTTCAAGGGAAGATATGCATTAGAACTTCTCCGAGGAAGAAAATAACTTTTAAAAGAAGAATCTGAAAAATTGCTAAGGCTGCAGAAAGCTTGACCTCTGCAACTGATAAGAAAGAACTCCATGATTGGAAATACTATGGCAAAGATTAAACCTTGAACTTTTTAGAAACTCTATAAGTATATGTCTCAGACCTCAGAGAATAAAGCATTTTACTTGCATGTGAAATAGGAAAAAAAAAAAAAACAGCCTCATAGCAAGTACCAAACAGAAGGACGTCATCTTTAGAGAGTTAATAGAATTCATTCCAACAAAATTGACAGTGTGAAGATTACTTTGACATTGCCAGAGGGAAAGTAGCAGCACTCAATCTGAAGGTAAATAACAAAGACATTAGTGTGGGTGGGTTCCCGAGAAAGACAGTACATGAATAAAATTGAATTGGCAAAAAAATTAAGAAGATTGTAAAATAGATTTATAGCTGCTGACCGTTTAACAGTCTCTAGCAAGAAAATACACTGGGAACAAATCGTGCATGTCAGGATTCCAAAGACGCCAACTGAAATTTAATTCAGGAATACCTCTGATTTTATTTTGGGTGTTTTATGATTACACATGTAAAAGAATAAGCTAATGGATTTCTAACTGCTATTTAAAGTTGAAGCTATTTTAAAATAACTATGTATTCATTGTCAGTCAAGGATTTATAAATGTCAGGGAGTTTTACTCTCTGGTTGGCAATGTTAAATTTTCAGTAACAGCCATAGCAATAAAATACATAGGAAAAATATTGATAATGTAAATAATGTAGTAAAAAGAGCTTAGGATGCCTTATACCTAAAGAAAAGAAAAATCTTGTGCAATATTCAATAAGATTGTTAATATTCATGCAATGAACTTTCTTATCTCTGTTCCTGAAGAATACATTCATTTATATTTATATATATATATATATACATATATATATACGCAATTTCAAACAATTTATAGATAATTGTTCCTAGTGGCAATTAAGAAAACTGAAACAAAATTGATCATATCCTATACAACATTATATATAATTGCACTCCAGAAAATCCTAAAGAATCTAAAGGCTTATCATTCAATATTGCAATTTGCATTTGCAATTGTACATAGGAACATCTTTCATGTTTGTTGTACATTCATTCATGATTTTAAAAGTCCTACACACAAACTAAGCTATTATTTTCTACAGAACATAGAACCACGCATTAGACTACACATTTATTCATGCAGTTGTTAACATTCTTTTCATAGTTAATATAAAGAACCATTAACATGTCAATAAATATTTGTACAAACATCACATGTGTCTGGAGAAAATAATCCAATGTAAAAGGAACAAACTTGATTTTACAAGTTAGCTGTGAATTCTGACACATGAATGTGATGTTTATGAACTTATTTAAGAGAGGTAGGCTGCATGAGGTTGCTTCTATCAGGACAGCTGAGGCTAAGTCCCGGTCAACCAAGAAGAAAATTGAAAATTTCTAAACGTTCCTAAAGGTTGTGATACATTTTAAATCATAACTGAAACTACATAAATACAGGTATGAAAAACATTTTAAGAAGAAATTATATAAACAGAAAGTATATAGAATTATAAGGATTTCAGGGACAGCATGAAGGCCCAGAAGTTTAAGGTGTATGCTTTCAATCATGACCACCTAAGCACAACCCCCAGGACTCATGTGCTAGAAAGAGTAAAACCAAATTCTGGTCTATGTATCATCTGAAATCCCCATGTCTTGATATAACACACACATTAAGTAAACAACTGTAATTTTAAAGACATTTTTGTCATGTTTTCAATATCATTTATGCATCTAAAATGATGGTTGAGAATATTGCAAAGGGTTAGAGGTCACATGAGAAAGATGTTCTACAACAGGGGCATTGTCTTTCAGGTTTTAGAGAATTACCACAGACTTTGCATTTCTCTGCTATAATTAGATATTTTTCCACAAAAGATAATTGTTGGAAACAGAAGTCAGTCATTTCTATAATTCCAAAGAAAGATATGAGTCAACCGAGGTCAAGAAATATCAAGTAAAGAAAATAAGAAAAATTGAAGTGTATTTATGAAATAGAGTCTTGAAATATCTTCTTGATAAATTGGATATGAAGATTCAGTGAAGAACATTAAGTTCCATGCTTAACTTAGAGACAAGACAAAAAATGGCATTTTTACTTGAGTGTTACGTAATTTTTATATTATATGACTTATGTACCAATAGACTACTAGGTAGAAATAGCTGTAAATACATGATTTATAATTCAGTAGAAATTATTGGCAGGGGTAGATAAGAAAAGGAGTTTTCTATTAATGAAGAGAGAGATAAAGTCATGAGCTTAAACATGTCTAATAAAGAATACTGTAACAGAATAAAAAATATACTAGGTACAAATTGCTACATAAGCAAATTAGGCTACAAAATGAAATGGAAATTTTCATGACAGAACTGAAGTCTATGCAAAGTCACTTGAAGAAATTGCACATCAAATGCTAGAAAGCATATCACATTTAAGGTGAAATCAACAATTTAGAAGGACTGATTATGAAGAGAAGGGAAAATGCAGTAGCACCATGGATACTTGTAAACTTAAAAGACATTAAGGTTCAGCTGACAATAGCTTGCCTTAGAGCTGAAATCATTTGTAGACATAAAATACTTGAGGACATAGTAGACCAAAGCAAGACCAGATAAATCCATCTGGATCTCCAAGTACAAAAGGGAATTATGTCTCTCTGACTCAAATACTCAAAAATAGAACACTAAATCTTAAAAGTATTTGTCTAACGGTTTATACTTGGGCACACATTTTTGCTATGACAGATAAATACAACTTCCAGTTGCAAGACAATGTAATTAGACTTCCTTTTCCAACAGGATTTAGTGACATAAACTTTTATTTAAATAATATTGTTGTACAGATGTGATAGCAGAGAACACTGGAATGCATTGAATAAGACTATTACAACAAGGTGCACACTGTTGGTCTAGCCTTGCATGTTTTGCAAGAGTGAGAAAAGAGGAAATTCTCTTTTTCAGAGAAGAATCACCAAAAACAGGAAAAAAAAAAAGAGCACATGAAATGTATGGTGTAGTTGGATAGCTCAGAGCATGTTGTACTCTGACTCTGGCTTCTTCTTAGAAATAATGTATGCCAATGCAATGCACTCTTTGCAAAGTTGGAGAACGGGTAAAATTCGGAAGCTTAAATTTAAAAGATTGGTTGACTATACTTTTATTCAGACTAATAAATGAGGCAGATGAAAAACTGGTCCTTGAAGGTAGAATGGGGCTTTGCAGCATCTGTTTTTGTTTAGTCATTCTCAAACAAAAGGCAGGTGTAGGAACATTATCTATGTCATGAGGGAGTGTCAACTAAGTCTTATGAGAAAGTCTGATTTCTTATACTAATTTATTTTCTTGAACAGTAACAACAAAACGAATATTCAAATTACTTAAACATCATGTAAAATTGGGCATCTCTAAGAAAGCAATGGGAGGGGAAAAATTCCCTTGAAAAGCTACTTCATTTTTGGAAAAGAAGACTTCAAAGGAAACTACAAATAAACAAGGACTCTGGAGTAGAGAGGAAGTTCACATCAAGCTGATTGTGTTTCCTTTTTCAGGAGGACATTTTATTCCCAGATTTGGCAGTGACTTGAATTTGATATGTTCCATATTATTTACAAGCATAAAACCAAATGCTAGTAAAATATATAAGGAGTAAAAAAGCCATGTGGACACATTATGAACATACAGACATTCTAGATATCTAGAAGTCCCCATCTATATACAAGGGTAGTAGCATGCATGAGCACAGTGATTGACATAAAAATATTCAATTCTATTGATTTTTGCCTAGCCAGAAGAGAATTTTCTTTTCTTCCAATCTCAAAGTTTTGCTGTCAGTAGGATCTGTTTACCTTTTTTGCTGAATTATGTAGATGGAAAAATCCAAGAATCCTCTTCTCTGCTTTCCTACCACTGGGGGCACATTACTTTTTGATGCCTTAGAGCCTGTGAACCTAACTGGAAACTGTTTGTGCTTCTCCACTGACAAATTACAGGAAATTATGTCAAGGTCAACAGTAGAATCTGTAGTGATTGCCTGGTTCTATCAATCAAGGAACTGGATTTTAGGAAAAGGCTTCTAGTCCCATTCAGATTGATGAAAGACTATCTCAGATTGTAGATTATCACTCATTCTGACCCTTAACTATTATTAAAACCTCTTCTATAAGTATAAAAATGATATAAGGGAAGCTGTAGAAAAATTCCAAAAATTATCAACCTTTCCATTGATTATCATTATTATTTTCCTATTATTTTTGAGAAAGGGTAAGGCTGTATAAGTCAAACTGACTTGGATTCACATTCTTCCTTCATCAACCTCCCACATACTGGATGGGAACACATTTATTATTTAAGATTTTGTTTCACTTTGCTTCCAAATTTTTTAGTAACTTTAGATCTTTTTTCTAGTAACCATGAAGAAACCAGTTTTTAAATCCCTTATGTTTTTCAGTTTCCTTGACACAAAATAATAGAACACAATGTTTTTTTTTAGATTGTTTTGGAAGCCGGTAAAACAGTTAAATTATCATGTGTGTGTGTGTATGTGCGTGTGTGTTCCATGTTCTATATTTTAATGGTTTCTTTGAAAGAAATGCAGTGTCCCAGCGTCCTGTGCTGTAAAAGTGAAGTGTGTGCAGTCTCACATACCCTCAAAGAACTGTCTTCACAAATATTGATAGCTAATGGATTTTATTAATCTCTTAAGGTATTTTGTTTGCTTGTTTAAATTAAAGCACCTTGTGGAGGCAATTTAACAGGATCTTCAGGCTTTATCCTTTCACCAAACTTCCCTCATCCGTATCCGCACAGCAGGGACTGTGACTGGACTATCAGCGTGAATGCAGACTATGTTATCTCCTTGGCATTTATCAGGTGAGTTCTTACACCTTTCCATGTATACAAGCTTTTCTGGTTAGTTTCCTTTGTCCTTTGTACTAGGTATTTATTTTTTTTAATAATTAATATCAACACTAACACTTTACTGTGGATGATTTAAAACTTTCGTTCAGAGACCAGCAGTTCTGCAGCAGGGAGAATCCTCACCAGATATCTCTCGTAGGAAAGGTCCAAATATCTATTGAATCACAAACTTTGATTCCCATTATTTATAATTTCTCTCTGTATTTACTGCTACTGGTTCCAAAATCTTTTATTATTTTATAATAAAAGATTAAGATATCAGCAATTCATTGTGTTTTGTCTTATATTTTCTGCTACAAAACTCCATTTCAGCCATCTGTGGTGCTGAATTTAAGAGACTTTCTCATCACTTTCCCTTTTAGTATCTCAGTTAATGAGTTTCCTTTTGTTGTCTCATTAAGTCGAGCAGATAAGAAGAATCTGACTGCTCATTACTAGGTCTTTCAGCAGAGTTTGCTGGGCACCAAGAGGGTTTACATAGGTGTGCTCCCAAGTTCACAGTATTGTGTTATAGACATGGGGAGACCATTGCCTGTGAACTAAGGCAACTGAGTTGAAGCTCTAGACTTGCCACTGTGATTTTTTTATTTGAAAAAAAAATTCCTCTTGTCCAGCCAATATTTTATCATAAAATGTGACTTCTATAAATTTAAGATTTGGGGAGAGAGAGGCTGAAAGTTTAGCAGCATGGACAGAACTATGGATTTAGTCTCTAGCACAACAAGAAGAACAAAGAGAAAGGATTTCAGATGGGGAGAGAGGTGGCTATATGTTTGCACCATTTAAAATGCCAGAGTTCTTTGAAATTAGAATGTCTTTGTCATGCTCACAAACATTTCTGTAACCAGTAAATTTATTCTAAGTAGCACAGCTTTTCTTTACATCTCCTATACTTTAAAGATGGTTGTTTGTGTAAACCCAAACATAAAAGATTTTCTAATCTGTTAAGTCAATTTCAAAAACAGATAATATAAAATCATAACAATTAGAAAAATATGGAATTTGTTTATATAATTCATAGTCCTCTATTAATATTTGTTGATGCCAAAGCAACAATAATGAGATTGTGGGTTACTTTGGTACATTATTTTAAGGACTTCCTTGGTAAATGCAATTATTATCCCCATTTTATGCTGTTGGGAAAACTGCACTTTAAGACAGTAGAAATTATCAAGAATTTTTTGAAACAGAGCTTTGTTTCTCATAAATTGAGTTAGCTAATAAATTGGGAATAAAAGGCTATAGTGCAGGAAGTAAAGGACAGAAATTTAATTTCCAATTATGTCATTTATTATGTGACATTAAGTATAACATTGCCTTTTAAGAGTTTCAGTATATTCACTGGGAAAATAAAAACTATAACTTCTAGGTTATATCCATACATGGTCCTTGGTTGGAGAATCAGTCTCAGAAAAGACCCTTGTTGCCAGATATATTTGGTCCTTGTGGAGCTCCTGTCCTCTCCAGGTCTTACGAACTCCCCCTTCTTTCACATGATTCCCTGCACTCTGCCCAGTTTGGTTGTGAGTCTCAGCATCTGCTTTGATACACTGCTAGGTAGAGTCTTTCAGAAGCCCTCTATGGTAGGCTTGAATGTAGCCCATGGCAGCTCAGTCTCCAAGTGGGTTCCCTAAGGGGAACAGGGACTGTCTCTGACATGAACTCAGTGGCTGGCTCTTTGACCTCCCCACCCTCCATGTGAAGAGCAGCCTAGCTAGGATACAGAGGAGGACATTGCAGCCAGTCCTGTAGAGACCTGATAACCTAGTGTCAGATGGAAGGAGAGGAGAGCCTCCCTTATCAGTGGATTTAGCTAGGGGCATAGAGGAGAGGAGGGAGGGAGAGTGGGATTGGGTGGGAATGAAGGAGGGGGCTACAACTGGGATACAAAGTAAATAAACTGGAATTAATATACAAAATAAAAATTTAATTAAAAACTGTAACTTCTTTATTTCACAGGAATAGTATGACCAAATTAATTCTTATGAAAAATACCATATTTGCATAAGTTTACCATCCTCCCAGTGTTTGTATAAAAGGAATCATTGCAGGCAAGAGCCTAAAATTTTCAAAATAATTTTTTCCATTTCTTCTTCAATGTTAGTATTCACTTAAGACAAAGCTAGAGACCTGGAGGGGACAGGTGCTCCACAAGAAGACCAACAGAGCCAAAATATCTGGGCCCAGGGGACACTGCAGAGACTAATACCCCAACCAAGGACCATGCATGGAGAGGACTGAGAATCCCTGCTCAGATGAAGCTCATAGACTCAGTCTCCTAGTCAGTGACCTAGTGAGGGGAGCAGGGGCTCTCTCTGGCATGAACTCAGTGGCCAGCTCTTTGATCACCTCCCCCATGGGTACAGCCTAGCCAGGCCAAAGAGGAAGATAATGTGCCTAGTCCTGATCAGACCTGATAGGTTAGATAGAACCGGAGAACCTCCCCTATCAGTGGACTAGTGAAAGGACATAAGAGGAGAAGAGGGAGTGGGCTACAGCTAGCATACAAAGTGAATAAATTGTAATAAATAATAATTAAAAAAAACAAAAGGAAATTCAGAAAGCTGTGCTCCATAAGGGCCAATGAAATCAGTCCTCTCCTGACTTCTGCTATTAAATATCAATAGTTACCAAAATACAGACATCTGTTCCACTGAAGGAATTTTAAATCAATTAATTATACTTGGCAAGCTGCTGATTAAATTAAAGTTTGTTTGTTTGTTTATAGCCAGGCAAGGTGGTCCACACCTTTAATCTCAGCATTCAGGCAGGCAGAGAAAGGTGGATGGATCCCTGTGAGTTTGAAGCCAACCTGGTCTGCCAAAAGAGTCCTGGACAGCCAAGGCTACACAGAGAAACCCTGTCTCAAAAAACAGAAACAACAACAATGATAACCACAAAAAGAAACAAATGATCTTACATAAGACATTAATAATATATTCATCATCCCATATTTCTCCTTGACCACTTATGCACAAATAAACTGATTAGTACTGGAAACCATTAAAGGTAAAAAAGAAATGCAGAAACTCGACATGTTTACATCTGTATATTTAAAACATCCTAAATAAATATGAGTATCATAAAGTTACAGTAGAGTTTTCTTGATATAAACAAGCTTTCCTGATTTCCTTTGCTGTTATGTACTCATTGACCTTCTTTAATGGCCTATCTAAGTTCATATTTTTCTTCTTTATTTTTCTTTTTTATTACTAATTTTTTATTAATTACAATTTATTCACTTTGTATCCCAGCTATAGCTCCCTCCCACACCCCTCCCAATCCCACCCTCCTTCCTTCTTCTCCTCCCTTGCCCCTCCCCCAGTCCGCTGATAGAGGAGGTTCTCCTCCCCTTCCCTCTGACCCTAATCAGGTCTCATCAGGACTAGCTGCCTTATCTTCCTCTGTGGCCTGGTAAGGCTGTTCCCCGGCTCAGGCGCAGGTGATCAAAGAGCCAGCCACTGAGTTCATGTCAGAGACAGTCCCCGTTCCCCTTACTAGGGAACTCACTTGTACAGTGAGCTGCCTGGGGCTACATTTGTGCAGGGGTTCCAGGTTATCTCCATTCATGGTCTTTGGTTATTGCACTAATAGTAGATAAATAGATTACCTATCTCATAAATATGTGAAAACCTTTTTCATTCTGAGATAATTCTCATGCTTTTTAATATACTGGACAATTTGTTATGTAAGATATTTTAATACCTATAATGTGGGTTTGAATCATCCACAGTGTAAAAGTCATTTTACCATTATCTAAATGAACATCTATAATATTTTTTCCTTTCCATTATTCTAATAGAAAAAATATACATATACTTATTATAAAAAGCAATGATGCCTAATACAGAATACAGTATTTACTGAAATATTTAAAACTATTTACATTCATCTTTTGTTTTAATCTTATTCTTGATATGTTTTAAAGTGCTTGTAAAAAATAAAAATAAAAAATAAAATGATTGTGCTTTCATGAGTAACAATGAAAATGTTATTCCTTTATCATATAAAATACACGGTAAATGAAAAACATATATATTATATTTCACTTTACTAATATAAAGTACCTTACAAAATAATATAATATATGTTTTAGAAATTGAAGAAAGAATGCTCAAATATTCAACATATTCCCAAAGGCCATACCATCTCCTCAGTTAATCGACCTTACATTATCTTGTGTTCCTCTTAGATATGGTGTCAACATGGGCCTTCTAAATATTAAGATGACATTCTGTTTCCTACTGCTGATGTGCTACTCATATTCAGTAGGTTTGTTTGAAGGCAAATGTCAATGTCATACTTATTTGTCAGTCTACCCTTCTTTGACTCCACATTTACTTTGTAAATACCCATTTAGTAACACCCGCCCTTCTCTCTTAGTTTTAGCATAGAACCAAACTACGACTTCCTCTATATATATGATGGACCTGACAGTAACAGTCCATTGATTGGTAGTTTTCAAGACAGCAAGTTACCAGAAAGAATAGAAAGCAGCTCAAATACTATGCACTTGGCTTTTCGGAGCGATGGATCTGTCAGTTACACTGGATTTCATCTAGAATATAAAGGTGAGTGTGCGCATTCAGTTTTAGCATCCTGATTAGCCAGGAATTATGCTTACAGGGTAATAATTTTGTGCTGGATATTGTTAGCTTTAGTTGCATGTACTTGTAAATATGAATTGTGTACAGCTTAATCTAACAAAAGAGCTCTCAATGTAATTTCCCATCAGTGAAATGGAAATTAGCATTTCTCTAATTACTTATCAAAGATATGTAAGTACCAAGCAGATTACTAATTGGTACACTGTGATAGCAGGCTAAGGCCACAAAATATTTAAAGAAAAGAAAAAAAACTACCTCATTAAGACCACTGAACTTTGATTAAAGTACTTTATTTCAGAGATTTATTTCTGTGAAAGAGAACAAAGAATATAATTCTACTTGAGAAAATGTTTAATATTTTAAATATGTTGATATTAATAAGAGAATGAACAAAATGTAATAAGAGTTATATCTCTAAAAATATTTTTATACTTATTTTAGAATTCCCGTGGAGATTTTATAAGTACTACCTCTTGAATGATAGACCATTTTATAGCTAAATGATTAATTATATCTCATTTTAAATTCTTTACATATAAGAGATAAATTGCATTCATTTGGGGGTTACCATGTGGTATTTTCATACAAGTAACATATCACTTAGCATTTAAATCTATTTCCCCAAGTACTTAATTTCATTTTATTTTTGGATCCTATCTGTGCATGAATGTGTTTATAAGTATGCATGCAGAGGCGCACACACATGTTATTGTGTGCTGAGGCGAGAGGAGAACATGCTGTCTGCTGCCCCACTGTTTTCTACCTTACTTTCATGTGCTAGGATCTGTCTCTAAAGCTCGAATTTCTTACATTGGCTAGACTAATTTCTAGCCATCCTCAATGATCCCTTTCTATCCCTTATACTTACCCCTGGATTATAAATTTTCAGGGCCAGAGTTTGCATTTTTACCTGTGTTCAAAAAATATAAACTAGGCCCCTGTACTTTCATAGAACATGCTCTTACCCACTGATCGAGCGACCTATATCTAACATTAATTTATAATAACAGAAAATTTACAAAAGTAATAATTTTAAAGCATCCACCCAATAAATACCATTAATATGATAGCATATTTCCTTACATAAATATTCCATTCTTGTGTCTAAAAGTCAAATATCACATGTACAATATAAATTCCTTTTCTATTTGGTATTAGACTTGGGGTTCTTCTGTTTATAACGATCATAAGAAATCACTATGAATTCTGTTTGCATCTGTATAAAGGGAAAGAGAATGTTCATAGTTCATCAGGTAAAGATATATTTATTATCATTTTTGGAATGCATGCGAAAATGCCAAGACCAGTGATAAATGCTGAAAGCATGGTGTAAATTTGATTTCACTGGAAACCTTGAACCTTCTGTGTGCCATCCATTTTACACGGTTAGGGAATTAATGGCCTGTCAACAGAGGAAGGAACAGGCTGCTTGGCATAGATAGTGAATATTTAGGTTTTTAGCTCTTTATTGGGGTTTTCCACTAGTGTTAGTTGATCTGACCCTGAACATGGTAGTTTTTTAAATTTTTTTTAAGGTTGGCTGATAAAAGTGTTTTGGACTACATAGCCAGTGGTATTTATAAGAGTCGATCTTGAACATCATACTCTTGTCTTTACTGAGAATATAGTCTCCACACCATCTGCTAGGATTCTGCTAAACAGCTGGGAAGAAAACACAGCCAACAGTTGGGACAGCTTTCAGACATTCTCGCTTTGTAATTTCTTTGAGATTATAATATATCATTTCTCCCTTCTGTTGTAGAAAATAAAAAAGAGTATTGGACTATATGTTTATCATTAGTCCTAAGATTATCACGGTGGTATTACCTAACCCGCTATCACAAATAATAAGACACAGACATCTGTTAGATTTTATAATTACCTTATTTACCTTGGGCCGGGCAGTAATTTCACCTATGCTGTCTCAATAACCTCACCATCCACCTCCCAGCCCACATTATTCCCTCTCCATGCTAATCTATCGTGGCATCTTCCTTCCTCTTCTTGTCCATCTGTTTCCTGTGACTCTCCTGTCCTCAAAGCCCAGGAACCTTAGCCATGCCTACTCTATTCTGTCCTGCCCAGGTATAAACCTTTAATCAACTAATAAAGTAAAACGTTTTAGGCAGGTTGGTATAACCAGATCTTGTGAGCCATTAATTAGCATCAAAATTAAGCAGTATAGCAAAGTATCAAAGCAGATATTAAGACTCACAATTAAGCCCTTGGCAGAGGGCAGGAAGTAATAATAAAAATAGGTGAAGTTAGTAAGACTGGGGGAGAACAAGAGCTCCACAAAGATCAAACTGAGCAGGGCACAGGGGTCTTATATGAGACAGTTTCTCCAACCAAGGACCATATATGGATATGGCCTAGAACCCCCGCTCAGATGTGGCCCATGATAGCTCATTGTCGAACTGAAGACCCTAGTAAGGGAAACAGGGACTGCTTCAGTCTTGAACTTGATGGCTGACTCTTCGACCCTCCTCCACACATGCCAGGGAGTAACAGCCTGGCTAGATCCCAGGGGAGGGCATTGCAGCCAGCCCTGAGGAGACAAGATGATCTGGGGTCAGAGGGAAGGGGAGGAGATCCTCCCCTGTTGGTGGACTTGGAGGGGGCGGGTAGGAGTTGAGGAAGGGTTGGGGAGGGTGGGAGGGAATGAGAGAGGGGGCTAC
>CM053752.1:48920447-49025795 GCA_028658305.1 Pachyuromys duprasi
CATGGGATGCAAAAAACCTAACCTGTGATTGATATAAAAATAAATAAATTTATTAAAAAAAATTAAGCAGCAGAACAACCCACAACACTCTTCCCATTCCTCCTTTCCTCCAAATACTCCCATGCCCTCTCTTACAGACTTATGGACTTCTGTTCAACCTGAGTTTCTAAAGCCTATGTCCTCCCAAACCTGATCTTGGTACTTAATTTTTCCATTTTTAAATGCTTATACCTAATTTTATACTTTCTATTATGGTGATTTGTATCAAAAAATGGTCTTCATAAGTTCATATATTTGAATGAATGCTTGGTCACCAGGGAGTGGAACTGATCAAAAGGTTAAGAAAGTACTAGGATATGATACCTTGTTGCAGTAGGTGTGGCCTGTTGAAGGGAATTTTTCAAGAAGGGTGAGTACTGAGACTTCAAAAGTCCACTCCAGGAGCATTTCCTCCTTCCCTTTCTTGGTCTGATGATCAGGATATGGCTATCAGCTATTGCTCCAACACCATGAGTGTTACTATAATCCTACCGTACTTCCTACCATGATGATAACGGACTAAATCTCGAAAACTGTAAGCCAGCCCGCTATTAAATGTCCATGCTGTCTCTTAACAGAAATAGAACAGTAACTAAGGCAACTACCATTTTATCTATGAATTATCTGGTTTCCATATAACCACTTTCTTTTCAACAGTTTTCCATTTTTGTAAGAATTAGCAATATGCAAGACAGAAGATATCATATCTTCTATATATCTTATTATATTCCTTAATATAACTGTATCATAGTTAATTTCAGATAGATTATTTTAGTTTTCACTAAAATCATGTAGAATCATGTAGAAAAAAAGCACTCTTTTATTTATTAGTCATCATAAATGTATATATGAGAACCTTATTGAGACATGTGTGTGTATGGTAGCAGGACTATTGAGTCAAAGGGTATAATATGCTTCACTCTAACTTCATATTGCCAGGTTTTAAAAATATTGAGAGGCTATTCCCCATTGATACTAAATTTCAAACAGTAAGAGCATAGGAAATTTAAGAGATTTTAAAAAATCGGTTCTCTTGTCAAATTTTAACATGTTAATCTTGTGGTTGTTGGGTTGTTGCCCTTTTATTAGTTTTGCCCTGAGGAGTATGAAGTTGAATCTATCATCCTATTTTTCACACTAAAATTTTTCTTGCTAGATATGTGCATTCCTACAATCACAAATTTTTCTAATTCATTTACTTTATTTATTGGAAATATTTTATGTTACTGAAATTAATACTATATCTAGATCTTTTATGTTACAATTAATATTTCAATTCCATCTTTGGTTAATGGAGCATTCTAGTTTTCTTCACAATTTATACCTCTTATGACTTGCTTAAAAATGCCCTTCTTAAAGACACCCCAAATCTTCCTTGTAATTCAGGATCTTGTTTCTGGAACTGGGTCTTATTCATCAGCCTGCTGCTCTGTTTCAATAAAACTTAAGTTGAAAACAATTCTCATTAGAGCCAAACACAGTGGTGCATGCTGGTAATTCCTGCACTCCATGAGGCAGAGGCAGGCATATCTCTGTGAATTTGAGGCCAGCCGGGTCTCTACAAAGTGAGTCCAGGACAACCAGAACTACACAGAGGAATCCTGTCTTACCAGAAACAAACAAACAAACAAACAAGGAAACTAAAACCTTCTTATTGCAAAGTTTCATACACATGTCTTCTTATAGTTGTCCTAATATTTAGAGCTGTTTTCCACTTTTAAGTCATTAATTTATGTGGAGTTTACTTCTATAAACCAGCGGTCTAACTGAATGTTCGGTGTGTAACTCATCAAGTGCTTTAGCACCACTTTCCGACAGACAATGCTATTACTATCAAGTCCTGTGTCATTTTTAGCTTTCTACTCTGTTTTATTGGCCTCTCTTTGTGTCTCCAGGGTAATATCCTTCAAAACAGTAGGACAGCCATAATAAAGTATATTTTCTGTAAGTCAGATTGTTTTTTAAATTGGTGTATGAGAGTATCAAGAGATTTCTTTAAAACAAGAAATGTTTATTTTACATTGTAGCATCAGTGGTGAGGCAAGCAAAGAGACACTGAGTTGAGAGACACTTGATGGAGGCTTGGAAGCAAAGAGACATGAGGGGAGGGGACTTAGTGTGTGGCACGGTACTTCAGTGCACATGCCTTCCCACCACCTTCTTTACCAGCCTTGCCCAACCTCCTGAAATTTCCAAATATAGCACTCTCAACTAGTGACAGAGCCAAAGCCAATGAGTTTGAGAAGGGCGCTTAACCAGAACAGCTTTAGTTTAGTTTAGTTTGTTTTTTTAATTTTGTTCTTGATGCTTGTCACAACATTTTGAACCATGATTTAGTTTTTAGAATAAAGCTTCCTCTACATATTGCATTTGATTGTCACCATGTTGAATTAATAAATCATTTGGGAATAAATTGATGTATGACATTTAATCATCTCATCTATTAATACAGGTTGTCTCTCAATTTACTGATGTTTTCATTAATGTCTTTCAGTAATGGTTTATAATTTTCTTTATAATTTCATTCTCATTTTAACTAAAATGTCTTATACTTTACAGGTAATAAGTAATGCCTTCATGATTAGATTTTTTGGTTTTTAATAATGAAAGCATGGTGGCACCTAATTTATTTGTATATTTCAATTTACTTAACCCTTTAATTAATATAATATTTTTGTAGTATTTTGGACTGTCTATATAAACAGAAATACTTTTGTTTCTTTCTGTTTGGCTTGCATTTCATTTCAATTGCTTTGCTTATTTAATTTTCTATATTGGAATTTCAGTAACATGTTAAATATCAGCAGTTCTCATTATCAGTCTTGTATTCTTGATGATATTTTTAAATAAACCTAAGCTAAATGTTTACGTGTAAGGGTACCTCTTTTTTGGGAGAAATACTAATAAAGACATACTCTTTAAAAAGCACATACTATATTCAGGCTCATTTTGAAGAAATATGCATTAAAAATCACTTGCTTCTTCTATGAATAACATTTTTGAATACAAATTTAAGTAAATGTCCCAAAATCATGTGATTGAATACAAATATGATTCCACATGATCTCAATAGTCCAGACTCTTATCTGTTGAGTGATATGATTTTGAGATATTATTTGAAAAGCATAAGTCCCTTTATCCTATAATCCACTAACTGCTTCAACATATAATAGAATGGAAAAAATCTTTTTAAAAATATTTATTTATTTATTTATTTATTTATTTATTTAGTATACAGTGTTTTGTCTTCATGTACACCTGCATGCACATGGAAAGAATTAAGAGCCGAAACCCTCTGTTTTATTTACAACTCTATGTTGATTGCCTAGAATAGTCCATATACACAAGAACCATGCAATAATTTCTTAGCACTTGATTCTTTAGAGCATCTTATAAGTGTTTTTGTTTGTTTTTAACATAATGATAATTAGGATAATATATTAGTAACTAAGCAGTTTTAAAAATATATTGCTGCTCTCTATGTTGTCAATGCGAATTTAGCTTTGGAATAGTTGTCTTCTAAGTGAACAGTATATGCGTATGTCTGTGAAGAAGGAAAGGAGGATGGTATGGAAAGGTGAGAGAACTAAATAATGAGGAGGTGTCATTACTTTAGAACCAGATTTAGATTCTACCTTGAGTTTTAATTTAGGAAACATTTCCCAAAACCCACAGAATGAAAGCTACAGGGATAGTATCTCATAGAAAAGCTTGCCGCAAGTGTGCTAAATGACTGTAACATAGTTTCTCTGAAAACTAAGCATCATTTACTCACAGTCTTCTCATAAAATATTGTGAAATCATTTCCCATATACCCTTGGATTTCAACATGAGATAAAGCCTATTTGCCACATCTCAGCTAAATGGGAATTCATGCCTCTTTCTCAGCTAGTTTACATTCTATAAGGGGTCAACAAAATTATCTCAAAATAATCTCAGAAAAAAGTGTATCACCTAATATATTTTACTTGGAAAAGAGTAGCAAGAAAAACTGATTCCTACAATCTGTACATCAATTGCCCTAACATTAAATCAAACATTATTCATAAAATAATTATTCATAAAAGTAATTCTAAAATGTGTTGGTTTGTAATTTGTATCAGGTGTTTTCAATTTTTCCAGATGCAAGTGCAGTGGCCAATGTGGTAATAAACAAGGGCAGTATGATTTTAAAAAATATATTCACAAAGGATTTTTAAAGTGTATAAAAATCATGAAATAAATTATTCTGTTCACACTAAAGCTAACACTAAAACTGCAGAAAAATATTATAAATGTCACTGTTTCCCAAGAAGACCAATCGTATTTGTATTATAGTTCCAGTGACTTGTTATTGAAAGTACAAAATTTCAACAAGGTTGGGTAGACTTGGCACAAGATGAATTTTAGTAAAAGTAGCACCAAAATATTAATATTTTGAAATATTAATTCAAGCCTTCCTTTTCTCCACAGACTCAGCTCAACTGTAGAAATGTTAGGTTACTGTTCTTTTTTAAAGTGCACTGTGTTTTTCTGCGTATTCACTGTGAGGTGTTACCCTTCAAAATAAGAAAATTAACCTCTCTAAACATAAAGCTCCATTTTTAGCACGCCAGTGCAGTAATCACCAGACTGGATCTGTTCGGAAAACAGTATTTTTAGAATAATTTATACTCAGACAACTTAGTTGTTCGAGTATAATCTCTCAGTGGTTGTTTTCAAGAATTCCTGCAAATACCAGTATTCTTTAATAACACTTATAAATAATAGTATTTTGTATTCAACTCAGGCACATACACACTGCGTCATCTTTATATTGTTTGTCATATCTGGCATAATAAAAATGATCTGTAGACGTTTTCTGCACTGTTTGTGGATCCCTGTACAGTACCTGTAATGAGCAGTACAGATGTAAACATTTTAGTCCTAACTACATCCTCCACTGTGCTGTGTAGAGAGAATCCCCAAACAGCTAGAAGCGTAGGACCTGTGTAGTGTAAGAGGCTTGAACAGGGACTGATGACGCTTGTTTCATCCGTGTGCATCTAGTGCAATGTGCAGTGCCTAGAAAACTGAAGTGTTGTTTCTGAAGAAATTCCTGAGTTTTACTTTGAAAGTTTGAATTTGACTATTTTTTTTTAACCTGATAAGTTGATTCACAACTGTGGGACCCACGGATACAGCACAACTGGTTTTTTAAGACTACTCCAGAGTAAACTCTGAAGCTGAGACTTGAGAAGGAACTTTTTTGTGAATGTGTGAATGTGTATGCACAAATTTGTACTTGGGCTTAGTAAAAGATTAAATCACTGAACTTGAATCAGAGCAGGACGTATCAAGGCTGCACGTTTGAGCACTCTGCCTTCTTTTCGCACATTCAGCTGTTTTTATTGAACGCTTGCGGTAGTAGCTGTTCTTCAGCAGCTAAGCATTCTATTAAAGAGTCACCAGAAAAGTATCTCCAAGCGATTAATGTCCTCCTGCCACGGTTTTACAGCAAAACTCCGGGAGTCCTGCTTTGATCCTGGCAATATAATGAACGGTACCAGACTTGGAATGGATTATAAATTGGGGTCAACAGTCACCTATTACTGCGATGCTGGCTATGTTCTCCAAGGTTATTCAACACTCACTTGTATCATGGGAGATGATGGAAGACCTGGATGGAACAGAGTCCTACCAAGTTGTCATGGTAAGAAATACACCTTTTGATAACTTTATTATATAAAATATCTCATATTTCTAAAGTCATTCCTTCAAAATTCAACTAGAAGTGTGGTGTAGGATACAAGGATATTTTTATGAAGTATTAGAAAAAATAGTTTCATAAAGAAGTCCCTTGGAAGAGTGAGTCTGCTCTTTGTTTTCTCTATGGAAATGAGCCTGGTGTAGCAAGAGTGCTCTCTCAAAGCACAGGTATTTATATCTGCTTATTTATTTTGTATCTTTGGGACTAAGTGATAGTTTGACACAATTAGATAAGTGCAATAATGTGTTATTGATGGTGAAACCTATCTTAAATAAGGATACAGAACAATGTATATTTCTCTAAATACGGAAGTGTCTAACTGTGTTTTAAAACTATGTGGTTGCATACAACTCTGTATTAAAAAAGACCTTGCGGGAAAGGACAAGCAAAAGATTTTACTGTAGAGAGTAACATAGGCATGCTAGCCACTTGAATGACCTTATATTATACAAAGTTGAACAGAGGCTGTTAGAAAATGATGTCACCTGGGAAAGAGCTTCCAAGTATGATTAAGACCGGTGATTCATAAAATCAACTCAGTCATAACCATCAGGTTCATAATAGATACAGAATTTAATCAAATATAATTGAATTATAAATAAAAGTATGAGAAATATAACAGAAATACAGGACTTGTGTGCATGAATGAGTATGCATGTTCAAAGGAGTTTATTTGGTTGAGTATGCATTCTACTATTCTGTAAAAATACATTTATCACCTTAGATTTTAGTTTTAAAAGGTGAAATAGAGACAGAGAGAAAACAACCTTGACACAATTATTTATGCATGAGTCTTGATTTACCCAAGTTATTTGATCTCTTTAAGCTTATTTTCTTTTACCTAAAAATTTGGGCTATATCACATCTTGGCTTAAAAAAATTGTTTTGTAAGAAATAAAAAGCCAAATACTGATACAAGGTTGTAATCCCAGAATTTAGGAGGCTGAGTTAGGAGGTGTTAAGCTGGGGACCTAAGACAGATAGATTCCTGGGAAGAGATGAAGGGGATTCAAGCAAAGACTCCTAGTAGCGGAGACCATAGAGACTGAAGTGGATACCCTCTAACTAGACTAGTCTTCTAGCAGACGGAGGGGAACATCAACTCATCCACAAAAACTTCGACCCCAAATCCATGCCTACAAGATGTGCAGGGATAAAGATAGAGAAGATAGAACAGAGATTGAGCACATGCCCAACCAAAGCCTAGTCCACCCAAAAACCCACCCTATAGGAGAGTTCCAACCCCTGATACTAAAACAAAAAGCTCTGCTAAGCTTGTAGACAGGAGCCTAATAAAGTTGTCATCTCAGAGACTCTAACCAGCAGTGCCTCAAAACAGATGCCAAGACCCACAGCCAAACACTGAGCTATCCTTAGGAAGCCTTGTGGGAAAAATGGGAGAAACATGGAGGTGACAGGAGCTCCACAAGAAGACCAACAGAGCCAGCTAACCAGGACCCGGAAGGACTTGCTGAGACTGAAGCATTAAACAAGGACCATGCCAGAACTGGAACAATGCTCCCTATAAAGATGTAACAGATGAACAGTTTAGGCTTGATGTGGGTCAAGTAAGGGAAGTGGGGACTGCATCAGATGAGGATTCACTTGACAGCTTTTGATCACTTTTCCCTGATGGAACTACCTTGGTAGGCCACAGAGGAAGAAGACACTCTCAGTCCTGAGGAACCTTGATGAACTAGGGTTGATGGGAAAGGGAGGGGGAGAGGAGAAGTGGGATGGGAGAAGAGATGGAAATACAACAAGGATGTAGATTGAATTTAAAAAAAATAAAATTTAAAAAAGAAAAAGAAAAACAACAGAAGGAAACTGGGACCAGGGCATAGGATTAGTCTATCCCAGCCTTCAGTGTTCTGGTAGTGATCTAGCCTTTTTCAGTGATGTGATCAATGATGCCCATGCCTGAACAGCATACCAGTTCATGAATCCATAGCATTTATTCATGAATAATTTGTTCATAAAAAGAAATTGTTATTTTTAGGATAAATACACTATTTATGGGTGCTATAACAATAATAAAATTATTTATATTTAATTCAGTGATCATCACCTCTAATTCATTTTAATCTCTTTTTTAATAAAAACTGTCTTTTTCTAATAAACTTTCTCTGATTTTTATGAAACTATTTGATTCAACACAATGTATAAATGTCTGACATTATCCATTTAATCCATGACAGAAAAGCAGTTAAGTTGTAGCAACATCTTTCTATTCTGTGTATGTCTTCTAAATATATTACCTCTGGTTTTTCTAATGTTTTCTTCTAATATATGATAGTATTCCCAAGCCTCTGATCCTAATTTCAGTAATACTGGAGAACTAGGTGGTTGGTCCTATACAGGTTTTCATGTTAAGTCTTATCCAACAGGAGCACCCTTTTGACTTTAAGAACATAGGACATCTTGACTGCCTGATAAGAAGTGGGTTAATTTTCAGAGGTTGTTATCTATTATAAATTATCCATAATGCCAAAAATAAATAAATACTTTATATACTCTTTGTCTTGATGTGGTGGGTATTGAGACCAACACCTTGTACTGTCTTTTTGATATAAGATTTCAACACCCTGGTCATAGTCTGAAAACTCTTGTGGTCTAAGGGTTGATAGATTCTGTGTGTCTTCTTCTTCTTCTTCTTCTTCTTCTTCTTCTTCTTCTTCTTCTTCTTCTTCTTCTTCTTCTTCTGGTGGCAAAAGGAAATGTGTTTTGCCACTCACTATTTTATTTTCTTTAAACAAGAGGAATTTCTTGGGTTCTTTGATAGCACAGGGTTAGAAAGGATTATGGGCAGCAATAATTCACAGGAACATTATTTTGGGCAACACCTTGGACATACCCTGTTCCTCACTTCTCCCAATATCCCACTCACCTCTACAACCTGGTTACTTTACCTCTATATCTATTGTCCAAACCTACTGACTTCACATGATCTCAACTGCTGATACTATAGATCAGGGACCGTCTCTGATAATGGACTCAGTGGCTGGCTCTTTAACCTCCTTCCCCCACCCCACCCACAAGGGAGGAACAACCTTGCTAGGATACAGCGTGGGGTGGGAGGAAGAATTGCAGCCAGTCCTGATGAGACCTGATAGGCTAGGGTCGGATGGAAGAGGAGGAGGACCTCCACTATCTGTGTGGCTTCTTAATGTTTACTTAGATTCTCCCTAGAAAAACAAAAACCACCATGGCATAATAGTCTACCAATTATTGCTTAGCAGATAATATTAATTTATATATACAAACTCTTATTTTAAAAACTGACTTATGGACAAGAGCAGAATCATAGGAATTTACAAAATTCAACACTTTCTAAAGGTAGGTTTATTATCTTTGTTTAGGACTAAGCACTCCTTTTAAATCTCAAAAATAAGTTTTAAAGAGCTTAGAGTAGACACATTAGGATTCTGTTTGTACATACTAAATTCTGTATACCTAAAGAAGCTAAGCAAGAAGGAGGACCCTGGGTAAGGTGATCAAGCCTCACTCAGAAAGGCAAACTAGATAGACATCTGAAGAAGGAGAAAACAGGGAACAGGAAAAGAGCCTACCACAGAGGGACTCAAAAAAACTCTACCCACCAGGATATCAAAGCAGATGTTGCGACTCATAGCCAAACTTTGGGCAGGGTGCAGGGAATCTTATGAAAGAAGGGGGAAATAGGAAGACCTGGAAGTGACCGGAGCTCTACAAGGAAAGCAAGAGAACAAAAATATCTGTGCAAACGGGTTTTTTCTGAGACTGATACTCCAACAAAGGACCGTGCATAGAGATAAAATAGAACCCCTGCACAGATGTAGCCCAAGGCAGCTCAGTGTCAAAGTGGGTTTCCTAGTAATGGGAACTGGGGCTGTCTCTGACATGAACTCAGTGGCTGTTTATTCACCTCCCCCTGAGGGGAGAACAGCCTTACCTGGCCACAGAGGAAGACAATGCAGTCAGTCCTGATGAGACCTGATAGGCTAGGGTCAGATGAAATGGGAGGAAGACCTCTCCTATCAGTGCACTGGGGAAGGGACAAGGGAGAAGAAGAGGGAGGGAGGGTGAGATTGGGAGGGAAAAAAGAAAAAGGAATTGTTTGTAAGGGTAGGTCCCAACCAATTGCATTTGGTTGTAATTTCTGCTTGATGAGAAAAACACCTCAGTTTATGAAGGAGAATGTCCCATGTAATAAAAGACATCAGAACAGCATATAATACCCACAGTTTTCTTGACTTTAACATAAAAAAACTTTTCTTAGAAAGTAATTATTTTTTATACTTGGAAAAGCAGCAACTGAAGTAAAATGAAGTTGTTAACAGATAGGGGATTAAAACAATAGTCACGTATGAAGGTTATTAATAAATCCCATTCAATGTTATGAAAGTGAATTAAACATAAATAGGGACAGATTCCAAATATTTTTCTTTACATCATCCTGTTGACTTGATTTATTGCATCTGATGGGACAGTGTGTGTTACATTTGAGCAGTGAGTCCTCCATCAGGCATATCCTCACACTTAACCAGTTTTCCTGTTCTGTTCTCTATGTAGTATTTTATGATTTTAAAGCACACATCAGATTATAGAGCATGAATTCAAAATCATCAATGGCTTTGAAAAGACAAACAACAACAAAACCAAAGAGTGTATAAGCTCTATGACATCTGTCCAAATACACTGGTTCTTCCTTTCTCTACCTCTGAATATGAGGTAGAGAATCCACTCAGGCATGGGCTTCCTTGTTGTTCCCTTTTTTAGGGGTGGAGTGGCATAGGAGCTGAGGGAAGGGTTTATTTAGTTTATACTTCCTCTTCACAGTTCATCATCAAAGAATGTTAGGACCACAACTCAAGCAGGGTAGAAACCTGGAAGCAGGAGCTGATGCAGGGGCCATGGAGGGGTACTGTTTACTGGGTTACTCTTTGTGGCTTGCTTATCATGCTTTCTTATAAAACACAGGACCACCAGCCCAGAGATGGCCCTTCCCCATCAATCACTAAGTAAAACATGCCCTACAGGCTTGCATACAGCCCAATCATATGGAGGCATTTTCTTGGTTGAGGTTCCCACCTCTCAGGTGATTTTTGCCTATGTCATGTTGACACAAAAATATGGAGCACAAGTTATTATTAGCTGTTACCAACAAGGTAATTTTACTCATAAATAAAAGTGTGCACTACTGTGCTAGATGCCTCCCTGAAGACTCTAACTTCCATAATTTATCTCTATAGCTTATTTTATAAGATATGTCTATGGATATGATAGTCACTTTTTTTCTTTTTCCTATTTTTCTTTTTACACACCCCTACCATTTCTCAAATGCAACATGATGCTGGAATCAGAGTGTACATTGTCTCTTGTTCTAACTGAGTTTCCCCATTCTTCATCCTCCTTTTCTCCATTCTCTCTCTTTTTTTTTTTGTTAAACATATTCACTGTCCTAAGATTACAAATGTGAACAATTTGACTCTAGCCAAGGTTCTTTATGCTTCTAGGCAGCAATGTGCTGTTCAGCTACACAGAATATCTGAAACTTAGTAATGTATTGAAGATTATGTACACTTTGTTGGTACAATATTAGAGCTTGAAAATTGTTAGGTAATGAACTCCACAAATGGACTAGACATTCTCACCGACAGACCCACTGGTAAAGTACAGAGAGAAACAAGAATAGTGTTTACCTTCCTGCAAGAAAAAACCAGATAAATGTGGAAGTGGAAATGGAGGAGGGGTGGAGCTAGGATTCCCAAAATTCCTTTCTCATTAACTTACTCCCCAAATAAAAATACATCCCCATGGTAATAGCACCAATCTGATAAGAGAAAGGGGATCTAAGGCCTACTTCTCAGCATTTGCTCTGAGCATTGTGTTACCATGACAGGAATCTGGAAAACACATTAAAATTGTAACATTTTAAAAAATATCTTACAGTGGGATACATGGTATCAAGAATAAGTCTTTACCAGATAGGCTAGGGTCAGAAGAAATGGGAGGAGGACCTCCCCTATCAATGGACTTGGGGAGGGGCATAGGAGAAAATGAGGGAGGAAGGGTGGAGTTGGGAGGGGATGGGGTATCTACAGCTGGGATACACAGTGAATGAACTGTATTAAAGAAAAAAATAAATAAATTTAAAACAAAGAATAGGTCCTTAGATGAGAAATTTTCTAATTATTTCTGCAATATTACTTCAGGCTATATATGACCATTACGTGGAGACAAATTCAGACAAAACTATTAACTAAATATCAAAAATGTGTTTCAAATATAACTTTAAGTAGAAAATAATGACCTTAATAAATATCTTAATAGCCATAGTTCTAACAATTCTTTTGAAGATCTACTATTATTTTTATTAAGTTCATTTTGCTATCACTAATGTAAGTCCTATATTATACTGTAAGTACTCATTCATTCAACAATGATCTATAAATCTGTACTCAGATTTGTGGTAACACCAATGTGTTGAGGTTAATCACCCAATAGCCAGCCACCTGACCCCATTATTTATCTTGAACACATTTGAAAAATTAAAAATAAAAAATAAAACCCTTTTTACCCTACCATTTAACAAAGAACACTAAAAGTTTTAAAGATGTCCATTTCATAATTATAGATTTCCAACTTCAGTGTGATGTAGAAATCATGTTGTCTGTATATTTGGGGATATAAATAGATGAAGCAGCTAATAACCAACACAATGCATTTAATACATCTCCTTATTAGTAGTAGAAACTATTAAATTTTTTGAGAAAAAGTACCAAATATTTACAATGTATAAAAACTGCTATATAGCAATAAGTGAAATTGAATTTTTCAACTTCCCAAGCACTAGAGTTACAAGTACCTACCACTAATTCTATGCAATTTTCCTTTATTTTACTTTTTGTAAAATTCTTGGCTTTACTAGGGCACAGAGAAAGAGGATGCAGACAGTCCTGATGAGACCTGAAAGGCTGAAGTCAGAGAGTAGGGGAAGAGAACCTACCCTATCAGTGAACTAGGGGAGGAGCATAGAGGAAGTAGAGGTAGGGAGGGTGGGATTGGAAGGAGTTGAAGGAGGGGCTACAGCCAGGATACAAAGTGAATAAATTTTAGTTAATAATAAAAATGATGATGATGAAAAATTTTAAGCAGAGATTCTCTTTACCCTTTGTATGGTGTTCTGCAGATTACCTGTAACCCGTGTAGCGCTGTAGATGTTTTTATTCAATAACAACATAGCTCTCGGTAATTCTTAGGTTTTGTAGAAAGAATTGTTAGCAGGACGCCAGTAGAAGTAAGATTTGACTGTATTTATATCTTTTTTTTCTTATTTAACAATATGATTTTCATTAATATTTTATTTTACCTTCTAATTTCATTATTGTTATTATTACCATTATTTATTATAATTTATTAACTTTGTATCCCAGCTGTAGCCCCCTCACTCATCTTCTCCTGGTTGCACCCTCATTCTTCCTCCCCCCCTCCCCATGACCCTCCCATAGTCCACTGATAAGGGAGGTCCTCCAACCCTACTGTCTGACCCTAGCCTATCAGGTCTCACTAGGACCTTATGGATCCTTTTTCTCTGTGTCCTAATAGGACCAACTCATCAGGGGGAGGTGATCAAAGAGCATGCAACCAAGTTCATGCCAGTGACTGCTCCTGTTCCTCTTACTAGGGAACCCACATAGAGACTGTGCTGTCCATTAGCTACATCTGAGCAGGGTGTCTAGGTCCTCTCCATACATGGCCATACAATCTCTGCAGCCCCTCCTCCCCCAGGCTCAGATTTTTTGGTTCTATTTCTCTCCTTTGGAGCATTGTGGATATTAGCCATATAGTATAAGATAAACATATTTATATCTTTTGTCATATTATTAACATCATTTGAATGTCTTTATGACTTCTTATGTTACTGTTAGACTTCACTTTTTTTTCGCTATTAGGATAAAAATCAATGAGTAAAATCCAGCAATATATTAAAAGATAATTTTGAATCTCATTGAAATACAGATTATATGACAGTTGAGAGGTAAAGGAATGTGAATATGATAAAAATAAAAAGGACATGCTACTATCCTTGAAGAGATGTGGGTTAAATGTGGGCCCAAACTCACTGGTCACAAAACAATTGTGCCTAAATGAACAAAAATAAATAAGCATTGATTATCAGGCAAATTGCTCTGCTCATAGGGTATTCTACATAGTATGAATCCACAGCAGCAGGGATTTATTTACAACATTAATGATGTCTAGACTGCTATGCTTGAGGCTGACTGTACAGATAATGTATTTGTGAGTGCCTAGAAAATGACAGGTCCTCGATAACATCAGCTTTTCTTCTTTCCTTTAAGTAATAGTTTTTTGCCCATAATATGAAAACAAAATATACTCTGGTTTTATCCTAGAGCTGTCATTTCACAGCACAAAATGTGTTGCATTTACTATTGCATAATCACTGTCTTCTATCTGTGAACAAAATTACTATGTGTAGCTGATGAAAGGCAGATATGGTTGATGATGCTCAGAAATCATTTAGGAGTACGCCTTTGTTATGTCAAAATTTTAAATGACAGCAAATGATAGAAGGCTCAGTGTGTTAGACTAGGCAAGCATGCATAAGGCAAATGGAAAGAACTGATTCCAGTAAGTTTTCCTCTGACCCCTACATGCATTTATGTATGGCACATTTGTACACACATAAAAATGAACTAAAATGTAATTGATATTTTGTTAATACAACAAATATGATATTTTTGTTTTTGTTTCATGTTACCCATATGAAATCCTGTGTCAGAATTCTAGTGGTCAGAGGGCTGGATCACCTTATACTGTAAAACAGCAATACTTTCCAGGGAAGAAATATTATCACCTTGAAGAATGTTTCCCTTCCTTTTGTTAAATAAAGACAATTTTGTTATGTTACGCTTTTTACTCCAGTGAGAATACCATTTTCTCCAAGATTCCTAAGGGAGATTTATGCTTATGAAAAGACAAAACTGAGCTGTACATGCAACTGAGACTCTTCCCAAACTCCATATACAATTCAATGAATTATGCTTAATTGTCAGAAATGTTAATGGTTTACATTAACATAGGTCAATTCAAATACAGGATATGTCTCCCCAGCTCCAAAGCCTTTTGGGGACCTTTATGATTCAAAAAAACTGATCTACCATGTCATAAAAGAGAGAAAGAAAGAAGTCTCAAATGCAGCTAAAATATTCTTGATCTTCACAGGGCTAAGAAATACTTACAAAAAAATCCTTTGAGGTAAGGGTAGATAAAGACTAATAGAAAGAAAGTTGGTAAAGAATCTTATAACTTAGAGTAAAGATTTATAAACTTGGTGCACAACAACAAAACCTGGATACCCTATTGAAGCACCATTTTAGTACTAATCCCAAGATAGAAACTAAAATTATAATTCAATATAGGTATCAAATATGCAGATACAATAATTAATGCATTTGGTGGGATTAACAAGATAGTATTGATTGTACAAGTGTGAGTGTTTGCATCCTCAGAAGCAATAATATTAGGCAACTGTGGGAGCCAGCCTGTGATCCCATGCTCGAGAGTTAGAACAACTCCAGGGTAAGCTGGCTCTATAGACTATATACCTGTGAGCTCTGGGTTCAACTAATAGATAAATAATAGATAAAATGAAGTGTGATCAGCATGGCACTTGACATCAATCCTTGGCTGCCTTATGGACATGCACATGTATCAGTAAACACGCACTCACCAACTAACATGTGAACGTGCGTATGCACGTACACATAACAAATAGGCACATGCAAAAACATTTTATATGTGCTTCTTTTTTCATTTTACCAGTTTAATTTCTTTATTTTTAAAGTTCTCATACATGTTACATTGCATCTTACTAATCACCATCTCCCACTCCCTCTCTCCGGGCTTCCCAATACCCTAACTTATCACTCAACACCTTCTCAACTTTGCATCATTTTATAACCCACTAACTCCACATGCAAATTTTATGAAAGGCATCCATTGTGTCCTGGGAACCTATTCATCCCCTGCCCATAAAAGAAAAGTGACTTGTCCTCCGTCCATAACCATCCCATTATCACGTGTTAACTACGCAGTAAGGCTGTAGCACTTACCCCATTCATGCCAGCATTTGTGAATGGCTTTATCACCTGTTAGAAATAACAGATGCTGTGAATTTATGTGTGGATCACTGATGTCATGTTCAGTGGGCATACTGTCATACACTCCTCCTCATCTTCTAGTCTTACACTCTTTCTGTTCCCTCCTTCAACATGTTCTCTGAGCCTTCAAGTAAGGGTGCGATACAGGTTTTATATCAATGACTGTGCTCTAGCAGTCACTGATTCTTGCATCTTCAGTTATGAGCATGCATTAACCTTCTGTAATTAGAAACTTCTCTGAAGAAATATGACAGCAGCACAAATCTATGATTATAAACGTAAATACTTTGAGGAAAAATGTCATGTATTTGTTTCTGATCTACACCTTTCATCATGACTTAATGCAGTAGGTCTAATAGCCACTGTAGTTCACAGTATTGACGAGTACAAACAATATTTTGAAATATCTGCTATTATTATAATAAAAATAATGATATCTGTAATTTCTGTTGGTGACAAAGTAAGTTACAGTAGCTAATATCACCATGCTTTGTTTTCTATATTGATGAGGTAAGAGAATGCTAAACTTCAGATAGAAAATAATTTTGTTAGGCTATAGAGAACACGGAAACTATGTTTTTTATTGAGTTTATGTAACAAAGGAAAAATCAGTTGTCTAATAAGGAAATGAGTATGATGACCAGATTTTTCCCATTTTCTCTAGCAATATTGTTTCTTGTATCTCCTCTGGCCTTTAACTAGAAAGAAGAAGATACCTTCATCCACATGCTCCTCAACAATCAGCCAGAGATCAATACCTTGAAAAGGAACAGAATGAAATGTTTCTGCTTCCTTTAGGAAGCAATACTGTAGTTTTTGTCCTTGAGGAACACCAACAAACATTAAAGCTGTGATCTCCTCCCAGAGTGCAGCAGGGAGCTGTAGAGTTTACCACCCAGACCGCCTCAATCTCAAGGGAGGAATAAAACAGTTAAGGAATTTGCCCCCTGCATTCTTGTCTATGCTTTGTAACTACTTGGAAATGTTGAGGTCTAATTGATCTTATAGCCCAAGGAAAGCTCATTACAACTTTCAGAAAATTGCAAAATAGATTGAGGCCGTTCCTCATTCATTCTCCCTGTATTTGGTTCAAATCAAACATACCTGATGCCACTTCAGTTCATATTTCTCTCTCTGCCAAGCATGCTTGGCAAAAAGTGAAGCTTACCCTTAAGCTAAATAATTTTGTACTTCAAAAGGGATGAGACTGATTTTTTTGTCTCATTAAATGCTGCTATGTTACCATAAAGGATATTTAAGTTTTATAAATTTTAAACTCCATATATTTAGTCAATAGAAAAATATTAATAGGGTATGTTTTATCAGTTTTCTTAATATGACATATTTAGCACAAGTTCACTTTGTATCATGGCACTATACTTGGCTATAAAGGCACAAATAATATTAAAAGCACAGAAATGTTTCTTAATACTCTAACAACCTAGAAATAGACATGTATATTAACTACCGGGCCACAAAAAATAATGACAGATATTTTTGTAGACGGCACTCTTTCTCCTGAAATTCCCTAATGTAATGCTGCACAACAATAGGCATTTTATAAGACTTTGATATCAAGACAGTCTTTCAATAAGAGTTTAAACTTTAGGAAAATTTACTTAGAAGTTTTCTTTATAAAAATCATTTTATACTAACATATTTGTGTTTAAAATATCATTTTTAAAATGGCAGATTAGCATCGCTTAAAATGTCTCAGAAAACTCAATTCTAAGTAAACCACATGAAGGATTTTAGCTTTACAGACCATCAATAATTCATTAGCAGTCAAGTTAAATGGTTGTCATTGTCATGTACGCTTTATCACAGGATCACATCTTTATGACTGTCACAGAGGTGTGACTGCAGAAATGGAAGGTTTCTACTTCTGAGTGCTGAAATTCTCTTAGAGGTGAGGAGAATGTCCAAGAACTAGATAGTCATGTTGATTACATAACTTGTCAACAAGGCAAAACTCGCTCCACTTTGTACTGTAAGGAATTGTCTTTTATAGCATGTGTATTATATCTCAATGTCTAAAATGGGGAGTCCAAATCAATGATATTCCATTCAAATAATCATATGCATCCGCAGGGCTCCTACTAAATTTCTGTGTCATAAGAAAAGATCTATCCAAGGATGACAGCTAACTCACAGCACTTGTTATTGAATGCTTCTTTCTCTGCAAGTGTAAACTGATTGGAGGCAGACCCATTCTCCTATCAGAGTAGTGTTAGGAAATGGCAATAACTTCCTTGTGAACAGTATCAAATGAATGAGTCCAAGCTATCAGTGAGATGACAGGGGTGGAATTTATACACAATTGAGTTTACATGATGAGTCATTAAAGTGGCTTACATGGCTAGTTATTGCCATTTTGTTAAAAAAGAAACATACTATTAACAGTAATATGATGGAATGAGTGAAGGCTCAGTAGTTAAGACTTCCTGCTTTACTTTCAGACAACCTGTGTTTGGTTTCTGGAGCACGTCCTCGGTGGCTCATAACCTTTTCTAACTTCAGTGCCATGGAATCACTGTCTTCTGGAATCTGTAGGCACCTGCATTCAACCACAGGCTTCTCCTCATCCCAACACATAGTCATAAGCAAAAGTAAAATCAATATTTGAAAATAGCTTTAAAAATAATATGAACTTATAAAACAAAATTATTATAGGAAGAATGATTTTAGCTTATTTTCTGAAATAAACAAAACAAAGAAAACTCATGGCAATATTATTTTACTGTTTTACGAATAAATACATCAGAATATAACAAAATGTATCAGTCTGTAAAAGTTAAATGAAATTAAGTTTAAGTATAATTATAATCTAAAGGAGTATTTATCAGCATTATGAATTTAAAGAGAAAAAATTACCATTGGAGGCTTTTTCTCTGGGGAAAGTAAGCAAAATGAAATACTTTTATAGAGGCGACATGAACAGAAACATGAAAGGGATAGCAGGATAGTGGGATATTTTCACAAAGATCAAGATTTTGAACAACCATGAGAAAGGAAAACATCAACTTTAATTTTAAGGTCAATACTAGAAATAATAGCTATCTATGTTAAAATTCACAGCACAGAGTTTAAGGGTCTGGAAAGGTTTTAGGTCTTAAAGCAAAGCTCCGCAGGGATCTTTCAAATGTGTTCCATAAGAGAATTTATGCCTTGTGACATTCAATCAGGCTATATCTGGGCATAAGTAATTTATGAGAAGTGGAGCAGCAGTTTTGTAATGTACAGCAATTCTTTCAAACTGAGAGATCACAGGTCGCAGCTAGTAAATTATTGATTTAATATAGTGCATTGCTCTTCTGTGACCTGTAAGAGTTGTTGCTTTTCAAGGTACCTAACTTGGTTTCTGAGAATAATTTATATATCATAATTTTCATTATACAGTGTATTTGATAATAAATTATACATTACAAAGGTAAAGAGACAGATAGGAAATCTCAAGTAGCCTGAGGCTATGTACCATGTATTATGAAATTTCTAAGATACCTGAACACTCCAGAAGTATCTGTCTACATAAATGTTTGCTATTCAATTTTCACTTTGTGGCAAAGTGACATTTATTCTTCTTTTCTATCACACACATGTTTCCTGGTTCAAATCAAAAGCAAAAAGCCTCTTTCATTGAAAAAAAATCTACAAAATGTGGTTCCTGTTTTCTTTGTTATCTTTACCATTGCATATATAATTCATTAATAAAATAATCATAGGTACATGATAATTTGGTCCTAAGTGCATTTTACATAGGATATTTGGTTTCTGAATTTGTGGTTTGTGTCCAGGTATGCAACTGCTTGTGTTTGTGTGTGTGTGTGTGTGTGTGTGTGTGTGTGAAAGAGAGAGAGAGAGAGAGAGAGAGAGAGAGAGAGAGAGAGAGAGAGAGAGAGAGAGAGAAAGGAAGAGGGAGAAGGAGAGATAGAGAGTTTCCTGGGGTTGTTTTTATTGTAGTAGTTTGGTTTGGCTTTTTATTTTTGTTTGTTTATGCTTGAGACTTTTCTTCCCTTTTAAAAAAATTATAATTTCCAGATTCTGGTTATAGGATTAAGGCTGCTATGAACATGCTTGAGGGAATGTCCTTGTTGTATGGTTGAGAATCTTTTAGATATATGCCTAGGAGTGGTATAGCTGGATATTGAGGTAGTACTAGTCCTAATTGTGAGAGAAAGCACCATATTGATTTCCAAAGTGGTTGTACAAGTTTACATTCCCACCAGCAATGGAGGAGGGTTCCCCTTTCTCCACATCCTCTACAGCATGTGTCATCCCTTGAGTTTTTGATCTTAGCCATTCTGATGGGTGTGAGGTAGAATCTCAAAGTTTTTGATATGCATTTCCCTGATGACAAAGCATTTACGTGTTTCTCTGCCATTTTATATTCCTCTGTTGAGAAATTTCTGTTTAGCTCTGTATCCCATTTTTTTTAATTGGATTACTGGGTTTGTTGGTATTTAGCTTCTTGAGTTCTTGAGCAAATGTCCTTGTTGTGTACTTGAGCATATTTTGGGTATATGCCTAGGAGTGATATAGCTGGGTCTTGAGGAAGCACTATTCCTTATTGTGTGAGAAAGTGTCAGGGTTTACATTTCCACCAGGAATGGTGGAGGGTTCTCCTTTCTCCACAACCTCTCCAGCATGTGTTATCATTTGAGTTTTTGATCTTAGACATTCTGATGGGTGTCAGGTGAAATCTCAGGGTAGTTTTGATTTGCATTTCCCCGATAACTAAGGACATTGAGCATTTCTTTAAATGTTTCTTTGTCATTTTATATTCCTCTACAGAGAATACTCTATTTAGCTCTGTACCTATAACATCCACTTATCGTCAGTAAATAACATGTTAGTTTTTCTGGTTCTGGTTTACCTCATTCAGGGTGACTTTTTTCCTAAGTCTATCCTTTTAACTCCAAATTTCATGATATCATATTGCTTAACAGCTGAGTAAAACTCCATTGTGTAAATATACTACATTTTTTTTATCCATCTTTGGTTGAGGGACATGGAACTTGTTTCCAGTTTCTAGCTACTGTAAATAAAGCATCTATGAAAAGAGTATAGTGTGAATTTTCAAAAGAGAAATCACAAATGGCTGAAAAATACTTAAAGACATGTTCAACATCCTTAACCCCCAGGAAAATGCAAATCAAATCAACTTACAGATTCTATCTTACACCTGTCAGAATGCCTAAGATCAGAAACTCATGTGATGAAACATGCTGGTGAGGACATGGAACAAGGGAACAGTCCTCTATTGCTGGTGAGAGTGCAAATTTGTACAGTTACTTTGGAAATCAATAAAATGGTTCCTCAGAGAACCGGGGATAGATACTTTTTATTTTTTATTTTAAAGAGAAAGAGAAATAGCATGGAGTTAGATAAGTGGGAAAGTGAGGAGTATCTGGGACTAGCTAGAAAGGGGAAAAGCGTGATTAGAATTCACTGTATGAAGAATTTAAAACTTTAATTTTAAAATGAGAATTTAGTCTGTGTGCATGTGACTTTATATACTGACTGAAGGTTGTCCCGTGTGGATACAATATTAGTGTGGATTAATCGCTTCCAATTTGCATACAATTTGCATACTGCATACTGCATTCCACGGAGGGAACAGCAAATCCATGCAGCCCTCATATTTAAATATTACATTATTGATTATACTTAATGTTTAAAGACACTTATCTTCCATTTAGCCTTTACCCTACATGTAAGGCAGTAGTAATTCCCAGCATCCAAATATATAGCAAAAATGGAGTTTGAATTAGAGAAAGAAAACAATGTTGCATATGGTTGACCAGTAGAGGATCTATTTGGATTTTGAATAGGATTTAGGTGAGTTTTCTAGCATAATTTCTACTAAAGAAAATTGTGTTGTGTGCTTTGGATATAATTTTACAGCAGCCTGACATTGCTAATTAATTATCTAACAGGTATTTATAGAGTTTTGTTTTGTTTTTTACATTTTACTGTTTTTTTTTAAAGGTGAACCATGATAAGACTTGCATGTTAGAAAAATCAATAGCAGGAATAAGAGCACCTGTGACTGGAATAGCCATGTAGAAATTGTTGAGATTCTGAGTTGTAACAGATAAAGCAGAACAGATATAGAGCAGCTGATAAATGACCCTCGTGTATAAACAGCAAATCATTGTTTTATTTGACCTTGAGTCAGGAAGAGGGAATAAGAATAACAGCCTGTTTTAGAAATAGAATGTTAACATCTTAAGTCCCTAAAATAATTGGGCTTTGTATGTACACACAAAATGTAATTTTCCAGTGCTGCAATGTAAAGTAATTAATTATAATTAGCTATGTAAACATTAGGATAATTGCCAGGATGGCACATTTCAGCAACATCAATGTTTTATTTTACTAAGTGTGTTCTAAAGAATTCTGGACGTATATATAAGATACAACTCAAAAAAATAGTTTTCTATCATCAAATAGTTTTTAATGCATTCATAGAATTACTTAAATAATATTATATAAAAACATAAATAAAACATCTTGTTTCTTTTCAAATTTCTGCATTTAATCAGAAAACTATAAGTTTTTATCAAAAATAGGTTCTGGGCAGGTACCATACAACCCAACCGTAGTTTTCTCCTCTACTCCTCCCAGGTGCCCCAAACCTCCCCTCTTTCCCAAATCCACTCCCCATTTCTATCCTTTTCAGAAGAGAGCAACTCTACAGGAGACAACAGCCAAACACCATAAAAAGATACAATAAGACAAGGCAAAGAAGTTCATATTGAGGCTTGACAAGGTAATCAATTAGAAGAAATAGGAGTCCCAAGAGCACGCAAAAGAGACAAAGACATACCTGCTCCTACTGCTAGGAGTCTCACAGGAACACCTAGCTAACAGTCATAGCATATGAGCAAAGGACTTGGGGCATTTCTATCCAGGCCCAATTCTTGCCACTTTAGTCCCTGTGAGCACATGTGAATCCTGTTTAGTTGACACAGTGGGCCTAAAAATATACCATCAAAATATAATTTTATAACACTTTGAAATGATGAGCATGTAGGTCCTCCTGATTGAAGTCTTATGGGAAATATAAGGTCTTTTTAGTAAAATGCCAATTTGAAGAAAGGATAAAAACTTTTCTTCATATAACTTTTTATCCTCTAATTATTAAGATGAAGGAAGTCAAAAGCTGGACTTTCCCCAACTTCCCCACTATGATGAAACTGAAATTTTCAATGGGGAGAAAGAACATGTAGAGATACAAAAGACCAATATTAAGAGATTCAGTGTAGCCTGTTTTTACTGGCATAAAACAGATCTATCACACTAGGTCTCTATCTGTTAGCATTGCCCCTTATTTGTGTAACCACAGACTTCCCAATTTTTCTCAAGCAGCATAAACTTAGGCTTCATTGGCTATGATTTTTGTCATGTTGACAAAAAGAAACAAAGAACAAAGGTTACCAGGAATGTAATCAGCAGTCATTCTCAACCTTCCTAATGTTGTGACCCTTTAACAAAGTTCTTCATGTTGTGGTGATCCCCAAAAATAAAATTATTTTCGTTGATACTTTATAACTCTAAGTTTGTAATTGTCATGAATCATAATGTAAATACACGTAATTACCAATGGTCTTAGGAGACCCTTTTGAAAGGGTTCTTGATTCTCAAAGGGGTTGCAGACCTACAGGTTGAGAACTGCCAGTTCATAGAATAGAAATTAGCAAACGTAGGGCATCAATTAAACATTCATCTCCATATATCAATGCAGAAATCCTCATGTTTATAAATAAAATATTCAACCAAAGTCCTTAATACGCATTATTCAAAATTCAACACAGGGAACAAACCAAAGCTGATAGGCACAGAAAATGTGGGATTCTGCATGTTTGCTCACAACTTATTCACAGAGATACACTTGAATTAAAAGACAATTTCCATTCGTACTACCAAATATACAAGTGAAAATTCGTACCATGTATATTCAAAGTATTATTCCAAGGATAGAAAACATTAAAATCGGAAAGAGAGTAAATGTACAACACACTCTTCTTTGGGGGAACAATCCCTCACCAAAGTGTTAGCAGATTAATAAGGTTATCAGCACTGAAATAAGACTATATCTGACTACTCTCATCTCAAAAGATAATAGATAACGAGAACAAAGAATCTTTTGGTTGCTATAATTCTACCAACTTATTATTTCTTGAAAGTTCTGAATTTATTATTTTAATTCCAACTATTTAATGTATTTTTATTGAATTAAAAAACAGATGAAATAATCAATCGCAACCCTGGTCAATACAAAAACTTTGGCTTGCTTTAAAAACATTACTTGATTTGTTTTGTTTGACTAGAAATTCCTCAAAAGCTTAGACTTTTCAAACTGTCATAGTACGTGAGACACCTAGATACACTTGTTATAAAACAAAACTAGCATTATTTAATAGATTCTAAATATAAAACCTAAACCCACTACTTACTTACTGTTTGTATTGCTGTGATAAAAAAAACATGACAAAAGCAAGTTTAGAAAGTCAGAGATTTTTTTGAGTAGCTCATCGTACATTAGCAGCAAATAGCAAAAGAGAGAGACAACAGGTCCCATTGCTCAGTCAGGAATCTGGGAGAGATGACTATGTTTGCCCAGCTCAGTTTCTCCTTTTCTGGTAGTCCAGGATCCAAGCACAGGGGATGGTGCCTCCTACAGTATGTCTTCCCACTTCAATAGTCTAATTATGATCAAGCTGATAGTGGAGACTAACAATCACAAATTTACCCCTTGAAAAATTAGCACCCCCAAACATCACTTTTTTGTTAGGATACTTTTTTTTTTAATTTCTTACTTTGTATTTATTTACTTTGTATTTCAGCTGTTTCCCCTTTCCTCATCCCCAACCAATTCTACCCTCCCTCCCTCTTTTCCTCCCCTGCCCCTCCCCCAGTCCACTGATAGGGGAGGTGCTCCTCCCTTTCATCTGCTTATCAGGTCTCATCAGGACTGGATTCATTATCTTCCTCTGTGGCCTGTTAAGCCACCTCCCACCCCATCTGCACCTCACAGGGAGTGCCCAAGGAGCTAGGCACTGAGTTTATGTCAGAGACAGCCCCTGTTCCCCTTACTAGGACACCCACTTGGAGACAGAGTTGCCATGGGCTACATCTGTGCAGGGGTTCTAGGTTATCTAAATGAATGGTCCATGGTTGTAGTATCAGTCTCAGATGCCAAAATATATAATGAAAAAAAGACAGCATATTCAACAAATGATGCTGGTCTAACTGGATGTCTACATGTAGAAAAATGCTAACAGATCCTTATTCATCCCCCTGCACAAAACGAAAGTCTGAGTGGATCAAAGACCTCAACCTAAAACAAGGCACACTAAAACTGTTAGAAGAAAAAATGGCGAAGAGCTTTGAACTCATTGGTATAGGAGACAACTTCCTGAAAAGAACATCAACAGCACAGGCTCTAAAATCAACAATCAGTAAATGGAACCTCATGAAACTGAAAGGTAAATCAAAGGTAGCCCCACACCTATAGCTTACTTCCTATAACACATGGTTTCTAACTTACGTTAACTCTACTCCATTTCTGTGGCATCCCTTGCAGACATGACATGGTCCTGGAACCTCCAGTATTTTGTGATCCTCTTTTAGCTTCACTTACAGCTCAACAGTATAGCCTAGGGAGCTTTCTTGCATATATCCAACTCTGCCACACAGAACCCGGTTTTACATGCTCTATGAAACTGTGCCAGCAACTCTAGCACCACTCGGGCAACACTACCAAACTATAATGCAAGCTAGAATTATAACCTGCCCCCTTATACTGAAGTTGACACAGCTTCTTTGATCATCGTTTCTGTTGTCCCAGGCTGTAGATCTCTTTAATATTTACAGCTGCCCACAGAGTACCAGTCTGAATACTTTCCTCTCTTAAAATTCTCTTCTAAAAAAATTAGCTCATTTCCCTTAAATTTAGCTTTACTGAAATTCCTAAGACTGGTGAAAGAAAACCAGAATCTTTTTTTTAATTTGATGTTTTATTTATTTATATATTTATTAACATTTTTATTTTATATTAATCACAGGTTATATACTTTGTATCCCAGTCATAGCAGGCTAGAATCCCTCATCTCCTCCCTGCTCATTTCCAAGTCCACTGATAGGGGAGGACCTCCTCCCCTTACATCTAACTCTGGCTTATCAGGTCTCTTCAGGACTGGCTGCAATGTCCTCCTCTGTGGTCTAGCAAGGCTGCTCCTCACATGGAGGGTGGGGAGGTCAAAGAGCCAGCCACTGTGTTCATGTCAGAAATAGTCCCTATTCCCCTTACTAGGGTACCCACTTGGATATTGAGCTACCATTTGCTATATTCAAGCAGGGGTTCTAGGTTATATCCATACATTGTCCTTGGTTGGAGAAACAGTCTCATAAAAGACCCCTGTGTCCTGATATATTTGATCCTTGCGGAGCTCCTGTCCTTTCCAGGTCATACTAAGTCCCCCTTCTTTCATATGATTCCCTGCCCTCTCCAAAAGGGTTGGTTATGTGTCTTAATATTTGCTTTGATACACTGCTAGGTAGAGTCTTTCAGAGGCCCTCGGTGGTAGGCTCTTGTCCTGATACTTGGAAAACCAGATTATTAAAAACACACATAAACAAAGACTTGTAAGAAAAAAATTTCAAGTCTCTGAAGAAAGAATTAGAAGAAGATATCAGAAGTTAGAAAGACCTCCCGTGCTCATGGCTTGACAGGATTAACATAGTAAAAATGGCCATCTTACCAAAAGCAATTTACAGATTCAATGCAATTCCCATCAAATTACCAACACAATTCTTTACAGAACTTGAAAGAAAAATTCTCAACTTCATATGGAATAACAAGAAACCCAGAATTGCTGAAACGATCCTCTACAATAAAAGATCTTCTGGAGGTATCTCCATCCCTGATCTCAAGATGTACTATAGAGTAACAATACTAAAAACTGCATGGTACTGGCATAGAAACAGAATGGTGGATCAATGGAACTGAATAGAAGACCCAGAAATAAACCCACACACTTATGGGCACCTAAATTTTGACAAAGATGCCAAAACCATTCAATGGAAAAAAGATAGCATCTTCAACAAATAGTGTTGGTCTAACTGGATGTCTACGTATAGAAAAATGCAAATAGATCCATACTTACACCCTGCACAAAACTGATGTCCAAGTGGATCAAAGACCTCAACATAAAACCAGGCACATTAAATCGGTTAAAAGAATAAGTGTGGAAGAGCTTTGAACTCATTGGCACAGGAGACTAGCTCCTGAATAGAACACCAACAGCTCAGGCTCTAAGATCAACAATAAATAAATGGGACCTCATGAAACTGAAAAGCTTCTGTAAAGCAAAAGACACTGTCATCAAAACAAAACGACTGCCTGCAGATTGGGAAAGGATCTTCACCAACCCTACATCTGACAGAGGACTAATATCCAGTATATATCAAGAACTCAAGAAGTTGAAAAGCAACAAATCAAGTAATCCAATTTAAAAAATGGGGAACAGAGCTAAACAGAGAATTCTTAATAGAGGAATATAGAATGGCAGAGAAACACTTAAAGAAATGCTCAATCTCATTAGCCATCAGGGAAATGCAAATCAAAATGACCCTGAGATTTCACCTTATGCACATCAGAATGGCTGAGATCAAAAACTCAAGTGACAACACATGCTGGACAGGATGTGGAGAAAGGGGAACCCTCCTCCACTGCTGGTGGGAATGTAAACTTGTACAACCATTCTGGAAAGCAATCTGGTGCTTTCTCAGACAATAAAAAATAGCATTTCCTCAAGATCCGGCTGTACCTCTCCTAAGCATATATCCAAAAGATGCTCCAAGTACACAACAAGGACATTTGTTCAACTATGTTTGTAGCAGCTTTATTTGTAATAGTCAGAAGCTGGAAACAACCCAGATGCCCCTCAACTGAGGAATGGGTACAGAAATTGTGGTACATCTACACAATAGAATATTACTCAGCAATGAAAAACAAGGAAATCATGAAATTTTCAGGTAAATGGTGGGAACTGGAAGGGATCATCCTGAGTGAGCTATCCCAGCAACAGAAAGACACACAAGGTATATAGTCACTCAAATAGACATATAATATAGGATAAACCTACTAAAATCTGTACACCAAAAGAAACTAATTAAGAGAGAGGACGCCAGCTAAACTGCTAGATCCCCAGCCAGAAAGGCAAAGAGGATGGACATCAGAAGAAGGAAAAAACAGGGAACAAGGTAGGAGCCTGCCACAGAGGGCCTCTGAAAGGCTCTGCCCTGCAGAATATCAAAGCAGATACTGAGATTTATGACCAACCTTTCGGCAGAAGGCAGGGAATCTTATGAAAGAAGTGGAAAATGGTAAGATCTGGAGAGGTCAGGAGCTCCACAAGGAAGCAACAGAACCAAAAAATCTGAGAACAGGGGGTTTCCTGAGACTGATTCTCCACCCAAGGACCATGCATGGAGATAACCTAGAACACCTGCACAGAGGTGGCCCACGGCAGTTCAGTGTCCACAAGGGTTCCATAGTAATGGGAACAGGGACTGCCTCTGACATGAACTGATTGGTCTGCTTTTGATCACCTCCCTCTGAAGGGGGAGCAGCCTTACCAGGCCACAGAGAAGGACAATGCAGCTACTCCTGATGAGACCAAATAGACTAGGATCAGAAGGAAGGAAAAGAAGACCTCCCCTGCCAGTAGACTTGGGAGGGGCATGCATGGAGAAGGGGAAGGAAGGAAGGGATTGGGAGGGGAGGGAGGAGGGAGCTACAGAGGGGAAACAAAGTGAATAAAGTGTAATTAATAAAAATAAATAAATAAAATCTGTAATGTGAAACACACACACACACATAAAGACACAAACACAAAAGGTTCCCTCTCAGTGGTCTGTACACCTTTGAAATCTCTTGAGCTATATAACAACTGATCACATTTCCTAGAACATTCTTGTCCTCCAAGCAATTTGTTTAAAATTTTTTTAAAAAGTAGATAAGTAAAGCCATACCAAAGAATCAAACTGAGAAGCTTGAATAATGATAATTGAAGAGGAAAAATAAATTTTCTCCCAAACCATATTCTTTCCCTGAGAAGACACACCCTTTTAGCATTTTCAGTGAGTGGGTTTATTTCTGGGTCTTCTATTTGATTCCATTGATCCACCATTCTGTTTCGGTGCCAGTACCATGCAGTTTTTATTACTATTGCTCTGTAGTAGAGCTTGGGAGCAAGGATGGAAATACCCCCAGATGATCTGTTGTTGTACAGGATTGTTTTAGCAATTCTGGGTTTTTATTTTTCCATACGAAATTGAGAGTTGTTCTTTCAAGGTCGAAAGAATTGTATTGGTATTTTCATGGGAATCAGATTAAATCTGTAGATTGCTTTTGGCAGGATGGCTATTTTCACTATGTTAATCCTACCGATCCATGAGCATGGGAGATCTTTCCATCTTCTGATATTTTTTCAATTTCTTTCTTCAGATGCTTGAAGTTTTCTTCAAACAGGTCTTTCACTTGATTGGTTAGAGTCACTCCATGGTACTTTATGTTATTAGTGGCTATTGTGAAGAGTGTTCTTTTCCTAATTTCTTTCTCAGCCCTTTTGTCTTTTGTATACAGGAGGGCTACTAATTATTTTTCTTTTTTGAGTTAACCTTGTATCCAGCCACTTTGCTGAAGTAGTTTATAACCTGAAGGCATTCTCTGGTAGAATTTTTGGCGTCTCTACTTGTGCCTGTACATGCATGTACCTCTGTTTGGCTGTATTTGCCTGTATTTCTTTGAGAGCTTTGTTTGTTTCCTCTTTACATGCCTCTAATAACTGGATAATCATAGCTTTAAGATCCTGTTCTTGTGTTTCTGATGAATTAACATATCCATTGATTTTGGGGGTTGCTGGTGAAGCCATGATGTCCTGATTTTTGTTAGAGTATGTTCTTATGCCGACGTCTAGCCATCTGCTTATCAGTAACCTTCCTTGTTTGTTCCTGGATTCTGTACTTCAGATTGGGTCCATCTGTCTCTGGTGTCTGGAGTATTTTTCAGGAAGTTGAGAGAGTCCATCGGTTTAAGAGTGGATGTTGATGTTTCAGCTGTAGCTAAGGGAGGAAGGTTGCAGGCACATATGTGCAAGTGGGGCATGTCCATGGCAGTGTGCCTTGAGGGAGAGAGAGCTTAAGTGTGGGGTGCTATTGCTGTTTAAGGGTGTATTGCATATGTGCAGGTGCCCTGAATACCTCAGTGGCCTACAGGCCTGTGGCACTGTCCTCCTGATATTTACATCTGTCTGGGCTCCAGGAATTGTTTACCTGGATTCCACTGGTAAACCCACTCTTTGGCCACTGGGCAGGGTGGCCTCTGCAGTCTAGGTCACAAAGCATGGAGGCTCCTGCTTGGATAAAGGTGGCTTGCAGCAGCAGCAGCCCTTGAAGGCCCACCTGTGCCATTTCAGACAGAGTGTGGAGGTTCAGGCTTGGGGAAATCACTGTTGCCTCAGGCAGCAGGGAGACCCTTGCTTGGGGCAAGGGGAAGTGCAAGGAGGATGAATATTCATCACTCTCTGTCCCTGGAGACTTCTGCCTTTGACCTGGTTCCAAACAGGCCCAGCTCACTGGCTGTCCCCTCTTGCCTCGGGAGCCTCAATGTGGATGTTCTGGCTTCAGCAGCTCCTCCACTCACTAAATTCAGAGTTTCAGATCCTGTGCCCCTCAGATACGATGGACCGCCTCTAAGGAAATAATTTATATAGTTTAAATTTTAATAACCAGTTTTGTGTATATGGAGAAGATATTCCTATTTTAAATTTTTTGAATGTTTTGTAAAAATTACATTATCAATTTTATCCAACAGCACCCTGTGGAAGTCGTTCAACGGGTTCAGAAGGCACTGTGCTATCACCAAACTACCCCAAAAATTACAGTGTGGAACACAATTGTGTTTATTCTATAGCAGTTCCCAAGGAGTTTGGTAAGTAAGATTCACCACACCTTCTTGCATTTCTAGACATGCTTGATTTTCATTACATGGTATTTGAACAATTTTCATGAGAATTTCTACTCACAGAGTGCTTTTCTCTGTAATTGTTTAGGTGGTAGCTTTGTGATAAAATTGAGGTCATTTTATTTAATCTGAATCAACAGTCAAGTATACAGGTGAACAACAATACAAAAATGAAAACAGGATTGTTTTTTAAATTTTAAAAATAAGAACATCCAGTAACCTTGCAAGTGCCTTCACATTGGGATTACATAAAATGAGAAATTACTGAAGCAAGGAGAACTATAAATCTGCTATGCAATGTAGACATAAATTCTAATATGTAACTATTGCAAAAGTAACAGAGTTATTTCTAAAACATATATCAGGTTTATAATGTATTACCACATTTCCAGAGCAGAAGTATTTTTGTTTAATAAACCTAATTTCTAGAATAATGTCTATAAAATGACAACAAAGAAAATTTCAGATCCTCTCATTAATCTGAAAATCTTTTCTATATTAGCACTGAAAATATAGTGTATCCTTCACTGTATCAACATCCCCCTGATTGATTTTGGGTCTGAGAAGTCACCTAGAAGAATTACAAAGGTTTTATGTCTGAGATCCAACTGGATTTGCCCCAGATTAAGCTCTGTTCACGCATGGGTAGACTAGGGAAATTTAATGAGCAGTAAAGGTAGGAGAGTGGCTGAAAGTTCAAAATTCCCAAAATTCAGATTGACAGGATTGTGGTGGATGGCAAAGGATTTGTTATAACTGTTCTGAATGTCTGGGTCTAGATGACTCAGTACTCTAGCAGAAGGACATGGGTTTTATCTGTAGATGCTGTTGAATAACAAATTAATATTTCTGCTGCTGATACATAAAATAAGCTGATGTTTCCAGTCCAATTTCTTAAAACCAGATACTACTTATACATTCTCCTTTTCTGCTTCTAAATCTAGCCTAAGACCCTCAATTTAACTGAGAACATGGCCATCAGACAGGAGGTATTTAACCTTTCATTTTATCATAGTGATAGAACTATGATGCTAGCATTAGTAAGATGTCAATTTCAGTATTGTGTAAAGTATTTCTTCAACCCAGCATACCGATCGATTTAAACATGTTTGAGGTTTTTGGTATTGAGGAGAGTGACCTTTTAGTAAGAATATCATTCTCTTGTATGGGGGTGGGGACTTCATGAGCATTGCCTCTTTTGCCCAAGAGCATCCTCTGCCTTCTAGAATTTTATGTATCTCAGCTGAAAAAAAATTTACATGGCTGCTGACAAAATCCTATGAATGACTGTACAGAAAATGGCATGGCTCTCCAAGTCCCTTTGAAAGCTATTAATTGTCTCTGTTCTGTTCTCACTGGGGAAAGCCATGTGGCCAGAAAAATAAGAAAGAGAAAAAGTAGGCAGATTATTCTTTGACATGTATACGTGCTGGTAACCACGGAAATATTTGTCAGGAGCTTGTGTAGAAAAATTGTTGATAGAAATAGTAATTACTTAATGAATCCCTAATGAATGTAGTCTTTATTTTGGCAGACTAATATAAGTTGAATTTAATCCTTTAGCTTAAAATAATAGTGCCATATGGAGATAAACATGAGTGATTTCTACAACTAATTTTTGGAAAATAAATCTTGAATCATCAGTGGATAAAGTAAACTACACTTTGGTATTATTAATATCAAATATAATTTGTTTTATAAATGTTCAATATTCATTCTAAACTATATGTAAATTTAAAATTTTAGTCCTAATTAAATCCCCTTCATCTCTTTGAGAAAGTTTCATAGTTTATTTATAAATGGAAATTCTGTCAGCAAGAATGAGCTGTGAATAGCTGAGATATATGTTTCCAAATTTGTTTCTTATACAGCATGCTCAGGAACACTGGGTATGTGACTGCCAGTTTAGAGTATGATTTCTGAATTCAAGTTCATCTGAGCAACTTGTTTTCATTGTTGTTGTTGGAAATAACAATTGCAGCACAGCTTTACTTTTCTCATCTCTAAAACAACTGTTTCTCATCTTTAAAACAACATCTCTTTATAACTGTTTAAATCAGTGATTATGTCGTAATTATACTTTGCAACATGAGCAAATGCTTGGCATAAAGTCGAACACATGGACACTCTTTAGCTTACATTCACATTCATAAGGAACATTCTCCAATCCTATAACTTCTCCTTCAAAAAATAAAAAGAGAAAAAAAGAAAAGTGAACAAATCAAATGACTTACACTTTCAGTTGAACTGTCTTAAAAATGAAGTAATTATTTGTGTTATTTAGTTAAGAAATCAAATGTTAAATTGTAAAAAATAAACATATTTTTATATATGTACGTACCCAGCTCTTCTAATTGTGTCTCACAGCATACTGAGAGAGGGGTTGTGGAATTAAACATACAGCGAGTATTTCTTTCTTCCTCTCTGTACTTCTAGCTCTTTCGTATGAGATGATTAAGCAATAGTCAGTGGTCCCCTACAAATCAAATTCCTATTTTGCTTCTGTCTGCTCTCATTCTCACTTTGCCATAATTTCCTGCTATTGCCACATTGAGCTATTTCTTATTGCATTTTCCTATCATTTTATCACATATCACTTCTCACATTTTTCTATGTTCCTGTCATTTGTTTCAAATTATGATCATTCCTTCTTTTATATCTTTTATATGGGAATGCTCTTAGAACTTGACTTGTAAATCATTTAGCATATTATCTGTCAAATACACTCAGTTCATTTGTTGCAATTGCCTTTTGAACAGGAGTTGAAGCTCTGAAATAGTTACACTTGGAGAAAAATCATATAAGAGGCATTAAAAGCTAAAATATTCTGTTATTCATAAAAGATCATCAGCATGAGTTTACATATGCCATATTATCTCTCAGAAAGCCTAAAAAGACAGTTTTTTTTTTCCTCTTCAGTGTAAGAAAAGAAGTCAGTTGCTTCACACAACACCAGATGAGCTGGTGTGCTTTCTAGAGGATATGTGTTGTCTGATCATGTTCATTTATTTGTTTTTGCCTGGTATTCAATTGAATTCACATAGAATAAATATGTGTATAACATGACTCTGCTTATTGAGGGCATACTTTTTGCCAGTAATTACCTATCCTCCTATTTCTCTGGGTAAGAAGACTGACAGTTCATATTGTTTCCCTGTATCTCAATGGTTTTAATTTGAACCCCATATCTTTTTTTATTTTAATCACAGGTCATTCACCTGTATCCTGGATGTAGCTAACCCCACCTCTATCCCTCCTCCCATTCCCACCCTCCCTCCTTGGGAGTCCACTGATAAGGGAGGTCCTCCTCCCATTCCATCTGACCCTAACTTATCAGGTATCTTCAGGACTGGCTGCAATGTCCTCATCTGTGGTCTAGCAAGGCTGCTCCTCCCTGGGGGGGGGCGGGGGGCAGGGGGAAGAAGGGAAGCTCAGTGAGCCAGTCGTTGGTGAACCTCATACCTTATGTCAGTTAAGCAATATTTATACTCTAGGTTTCCAGTTCTATTTCCATTAAGAAAACAATTCTTGGTCAGCTGGTTAGAGTTTTTTGCTATTTTCTAGTATTGAGCTATTTTATTTCACTCTAGGGTTAAAACAATTATTAGCAAAATATATTTTAATTTTTTTCTTTCAATTACTGATCATAAGTTTTTTCTAGTAGTTTTGTTTCCTCCTTATTCATTATTCATGCGTTATTAAGTGAGACAATATGGAGAGGATATCCTATTTTGACTTCTGTATGAGTGAGAAACTGCAGAAGGTGACAAGACTCTTAACATAGTCTCAGAAAAGTTTTATTAACATCAACATATAACAGAGCATCTGGACCTACGTAAATCAGATTACGTGGAATTAGTAAAATTGGTTAATATTATGACTGTCTATTCAAAAAGTCCACTGGAAAACAAAGCAGAAACAGGATAATTAAAAGCTTCATCCAGGACTCAAAGGGCTGTTTTGTTTTGTTTTGTTGTTTAGATTTTTTCACTTGGGATAAAAGACACTCACATTTTTTTATTATAAAGCTCAATGAGAAAAACTTTAGAGTTGTAGTAGTTGGCAAACAAATCCTTTAAGTATGGAGGATATAGAATTTAGGAAATCTTGAGAATCTTCTTTCATGAAAACGAATATTTTGTAATAACAGAAGCAGTTACACACAGAGTTAGTTTCACATAGTGTATTGAAACAATATCTGTCTCAGTCTTCGAACCTTGTAAAGCATTGTTTATGCATGCCCAAAGCTTCAGTAATTATGTGCTACAGACTTAGTAGCTTAAAACAGGAAAAATGAATTCTTTACCTCTCCTGCACTTCCATCAGTCTCCCAAGCTGTAATGTCTGGCTGTGGGTCTCTGCATCTGTTCCCATCAGCTTGCTGGGTGAACCCTCTCAGAGGAGTTATGCTAGGCTCCTATCTATAAGCATACCAAAGTAACATTAATAGTGCCAGGGATTGTTTCTCTCCCAAGGGATGGGTTTCAAGTAAGGCCAGTCTTTGTTTGGCATTCCCTCAAACTTTGTCCTGTTTTTGTTGTTACACATCTTGTAGACAGGACAAGTTCTGGGTGAAAGGTTTTGCATGTAGGTTGATGTTCCTATCCCTCCACTGGATGTCCTGCATGGCTACAGGGGATGACCACTTCAGGCTCCATATCTGCTGTTACTAGGAGTCTCAGCTAAGGTGATCCCATAGACTTCTGGGTCCTCCCCTATTCCAGGTCTCTGGGAAGTCCCAGAGATGTCCCCTACCCTTTCTCTTCTTTTTTGTTGTTTTTATGTTAATAATTTTTTTCAAGAAGAATCATTTATTAAACCTTCAAATTTCTGTATACACTACAGTACACTTGCCCTTAATTATTCTTTTTAATAATTTTTATTTTTTATATTAATCACAGGTTATTTACTTTGTATCTCAGCCGTAGTCACCTCCCTCATTCCCTCCCAATCCCACCCTCCCTCATCTCCTCCCTGCCCCTTTCCAAGTCCACTGATAGGGGGGGGTCCTCCTCCCCTTCCATCTGACCTTAGCTTGTGATATATCTTCAGGAGTAGCTGCAATGTCTTCCTCTGTGGCCCAGCAAGGCTGCTCATCCCTCAAGGCCCGGGGGCAGGGAGGTGGGGAGGTCAAGGAGTGAGCCATTGAGTTCATGTCAGAAATCGTCCTTGTTCCCCTTACTAGGATATTATATGAAAGAAGGGGGAGAGAGTATGACCTGGAGAGGACAGGAACTCTACAAGGACCAAATATATCAGGGCACAGGGGCCTTCTATGAGATTGTTTCTCCAACCAAGGACCATGTATGGATATAACCTAGAACCCCTGCTTGGATGTAGCCCTTTCTGTTCTTGCACCTACTAATCCCCATCCTTGGTCCCTTCCCCATGCCCTCTCCTTCCTACTTCCCTCCCTCCATCAGCTTCTAATGCCTTTAAAAAATAGTTTTCTGAATGAGATTCAGAGGGGATGGAGAGATGGCTCAGTGATTAAGAGTGCTGCCTGCTCTTCCAAGGGACATGGGTTCAACTCCCAGCATGCACATGGTGGTTCACAACTGTCCATAAGCAATTCCAGGTGGTCTGAATGAGATTCAGGCTCCCTCCCTTAAGCCTTACTTGTAACTTAGCTTCTTCGGATATGTGGATTATAGCAAGGCCTACAAATTCAACTAACCTGGGACCCATGGGGCTCAGAGACTGAACCACCAACGAAAGAGCATGCATGGACTAATCCTAGGTGCCCTGAACACATGTAGCAGATGTGCTGCTTGGTCTTCATGTGGATCCCCGACAACCAGAGTGGGATCCCTCTCTGTCTCTGATGCCTCCCTTTGGACTGTTTCTTCGACCAGGCTGCCTTGTGTAGCCTCTGAGGAAAGGATTCACCTATTTCTGTAGCAACTTAATGTGCCAGAGAGGTTTGATAACCATGAGGGACTTGTCGCTTCTCACAGGACAAGAGGGGATAATGTGAGGAAGGGAAGCCTGGGGTGGGGCTGCTGCAATTAGGATGTAAAGTAAATAAATAAATACATTTTAAAAATGAATTCTTAGTTCCAGAAGCTAGACATCGGAAAGCAAGATGTTCTAACATCACACACATTCTGCAGGCTCTGGGAAGGAACCTTTCCCTGAATCTTCTTAGCTTGTGATAACTCTAAGGAACCCTGGGGTTCTTGAGCTGATAGCTGAATGACTATTGCTTTCATGTTAAGTGGGCATATGAGGAGTTCTGTCTGTCTCTCCTTCTGATAATTACTCTGTTGGATCATAATGAAAACAATTATTCAGGCCCATTTAAATCAGTTTGATATCAACTTGCTTATTAACCCAATTAAAGCTGGTAAGACCATCTTCTATGTATGATTATATTCTGAGCTTCTTTAGTTATTTAAGTTTGGAGGACAATATTTATTAGAATAGTAGAGTACAAGCTATATTAACATAATTTCAAGTAGAAAGCTTAATATTAATCACAACATAAGTGACATATCAGGTATTCACTATATGGACTAAAAATTTAGATTGAAATTTTATGGCAAGCTTAACTTGTAAATTATTTTGGGTATAATTGTCTATAGTGATTTAATTTTTTGGTCAGATTTCTAGATAGTTCTCTTGTCTAAAAGCTCTTCCTTCAACCCCCTGTTTCATAGAGCATGACATCTCTAGACTACTTTTTTTGGGAAGATATTCAGGAAATGGGTAAATGCATATAGTATCTTCTCTTGTCCAGTTAACCTTTGTTCCATTCACTGGCTCAGTCCCTTCATTACATGTGTCAACTTCCTGAATCTTTAAATCACCTGAAGTTTTTTCAGTGTAATTGTTCAAAATCTTCACTTCATTGCATTGCCACGGGCTCTTTTTGTTGTTGCCAAGACCTTTTTGTTATTCCTATCACTGGAGTCAGGGTTTCACTATGCAGCACAGAGGGCATTAGCTATCTTGCTTTTCCCATCCTTTCAATAACAAGGACATGATACTACCTGCAGCCAAAAGAAGTTTTAGGGATTTTTTTGGGAGAGTGTATTTACTTTTAAATAGCTTTCAGTGTCTTCAGCTTCTTTCGTTTTTGGTTATATATCCATTTATTTTCTTCACAGAGACTCCTATATTGCAGAAACTTGTATTGCTTATAATATTACCTATATTACAGAATTAAGACTTTTACAGTGTTGTTATATTTACTTATTTATAATTACATATATATGTAGTGTATGTGTATGTATAAACACATGACTACAGCACACATGTGAAAAAAGGAGAACTTGCTACAGTTGTTGCTACAGTTAAGGTTTTCTCCTTCTTAAAACCACGTTGGTTTTAAGGACCAAACTCAGGTAACAGAGTAGGTGGCAAATGTTTTTACCTGATAAGCCATCTTGCTGGCCCAGTATTAAGGTTTTAACTTTTTATTTAATAATTTACCATAGAATTGTATTGCAGATGCTGTCATTATATAATAAAGCCTCATTAATTTTGATTATATTTATTAATCTAAATAGTTGAAGGCCTGTGGGCTGAGGTAATTACATGATGGTAATATACAGCATGACCTTGCAGTAACACATCTTTCCCATTTGTGTATAAACTGTTAGGCTATAAAAGTTGGCCATTGGAAATACAAGCATTCTCAAGAGTTTGAAAGGAAACGATAGATACATACCACCAAGAGTGCACATATGCATTACATTTTTGGTCATTTGGTCTTTTGAATGTGTGCAAATGTGGTTTAGAACTGCAAAGCTTTTCTTGTCTTTTTTGTTTAAATGAGATTGTTTGAATTGAGGATATACTACTTTAAAATTCACGTGTTTGTTGGACCATTTGCCTCATGATAAATCTACTTGTAGTTTAAAACCCCCTGTATTACTCAGCATAATTTATATTGTAGTTATCTGTCATTCTACTTAATTCAATAATTTATTGTCAGTAATTTCTCCAATATTTAAGTGGCAAATTGCTTTATGGTTCCTTCTGTATGCTACGTAGCTCAGTAAATCATTTTATTGACTTTATTTCTGTTGTGACGTTTTCTTCCATGATAAACTCTTAAGAAGATCAATAAAGGCTCTTTATATCTTTTATTTAAACTATGTGGCACTTCATTTTTAATACCACTATTGCATCAAAATCAATGGTTATTACTTTTCAAAATGTTCAGTTCATCTACTAATGACAAATAATGCCCACAAAATTTATTCTTATTCAAAATCTGCCTTTATTATTTAACATTACTTTTTAGAGATTGAGCAAATGAAATAGAGCTTTTTTTCTTACAAGGTAGTTGTTTTAATCTCAACAAATAAGAATTGGTATTTTTGCTTGCGAATCAAATACAAGAAGATATCAAAGATATCATCCACTATGACCAAGTAGGCTTCATCCCAGGCATGCAGGCATTGTTCAATATATGGAAACCCATCAATGTGATCTACCATATAAACAAACTGAAGGAGAAAAACAACATGATCATTTCCTTAGATGCCGAAAAGCATTTGACAAAATCTAACACCCATTCATGTTTAAAGTCTTGGAGAAATCAGTGATACAAGGCACATACCTAAACATAATAGAGGCAATATATAGCAAGCCTATAGCCAACATCAAACTAAACAGAGAGAAACTTAAATCAATCCCACTGAAATCGAGGAAAAGGCAAGGTTGCCCATTCTCTCGATATCTCTTCAGCATAGTTCTTGAAGTCCTTGATAGAGCAATAAGACAATTAAAGGAGATCAAGGGAGTACAAATTACAAAGGAAGAAGTCAAAGTATCATTATTTGCAGATGATATGATAGTACACCTAAGTGACCCCAAAAATTCTACCAGGGAACTCCTACAGCTGACTAACACCTTCAGCAAAGTGGCTGGATACAAAATTAACTCAAAAAAGTCAGTAGACCTCATATATACAAAAGACATAAGGGCTGAGAAAGAAATTAGGGAAACAACACCATTCACAATAGGCACAAGTGACATAACATACCTAGGTGTGACTCTAACATAGCAAGTAAAAGACTCATATGAAAAAAATTTCCAATCTCTGAAGAAAGAATTAGAAGAAGATATCAAAAAATGGAAAGATTTCCCATGCTCATGGCTTGGCAAGATTAACATAGAAAAATGGCCATCTTACCAAAAGCAATCTACAGATTCAATCAAATTCCCATCAAATTACCAACACAATTCTATACAGAACTTGAAAGAAAAATTCTCAACTTCATTATTCTTCACTTATTCTTGGAATAACAAGAAACTCAGAATTGCTAAAATAATCCTCTACAATAAAAGATCTTCTGGAGGTATCTCCATCCCTGATCTCAAGATGTACTATAGAGTAACAATACTAAAAACTGCATGGTACTTGCATAGAAACAGATGGCGGATCAATGGAATCGAATAGAAGGCCCTAAAATAAATCCACATAGTTATGGACACCTGATTTTTGGCAAAGATGCCAAAACCATTCAATGGAAAAAAGATAGCATCTTCAACAAATGGTGTTGGTCTAACTGGATGTCTACATGTAGAAAAATGCAAGTATATCCATACTTACACCCTGCACAAAACTAAAGTCCAAGTGGATCAAAGACCTCAACATAAAACCAGACACATTAAATCTGTTAGAAGAAAAAGTGACAAAGAGCCTTGAACTCATTGGCACAGGAGACAATTCCTGAACACAACACCAACAGCACAGGCTCTAAGATCAACAATCAATAAATGAGACCTCATGAAACTGAAGCTTCTATAAATCAAAGGACACTGTTTTCAAAACAAAATGATTGCCTACAGTCATTTTGGGAAAGGATCTTCACCAACCCTACATCTGACAGAGGACTAATATCCAGTATATATAAAGAACTCAAGAAGTTAAACATTAACAAACCAAGTAATCCAATTAAAAATGGGGTACAGAAGTAAATAGAGAATTCTTGATAGAGGAATATAGAATGGCAGAGAAACACTTAAAGAAATGTTCAACATCCTTACTCATCAGGGAAATGCAAATCAAAAAATCCCTGAAATTTCACCTTACACCCATCAGAATGGCTAAGATCAAAAGCTCAAGTGACAATACTTGCTGGAGAGGATGTGAAGAAAGAGGAACCCTCTTCCACTTCTGGTGGGAATGTAAATTTGTACAACCATTCTGGAAATCAATCTGGCGCTTTCTCAGACATTTAGGAATAGCGCTTCCTCAAAATAAAGCTATACCATTCCTAGGTATAATGTATCCAAAAGATGGTCAAGTACACAATTAGCTCGACCATGTTTGTAGCAGCTTGCTTTGTAATAGCCAGAAGCTAGAAACAGCCCAGATGTCCCTCAACTGAGGAATGGATACAGAAATTGTGGTACATCTACACAATGGAATATTACTCAGCAATAAAAAACAAGGATATCACGAAATTTGCAGATAAATGGAGGGAACTGGAAGGGATCACCTGAGTGAGCTATCCCAAAAGCAGAAAGACACACCGGGTGAATACTCACTAATAAGTGGATGTTAGACATATAATATAGGATAAACCTACTAAAATCTGTACACCTAAAGAAACTGATCAAGAAGGAGGACGCTGGCTAAAATGCTCAATCCCCATTCAGAAAGGCAAAGAGAATGAATATCAGATGAAGGAGAAAACAGGGAACAGGACAAGAGCCTACCACAGAAGGCCTCTGAAAGGCTCTACCCAGCAATGTATCAAACCAGATGCTAAGACTTATAACCAAACTTTGGGCAGAGTGCAAGGAATCCTATGAAAGAAGGGGGAGATAGAGAGACCTGGATTGCACAGGAGCTCCACAAGGAGAGTGACAGAACCAAAAAATCTGAGCACAGGGGTCTTTCCTGAGACTGATACTCCAACCAAGGGCCATTGATGGAGATAACCTAGAAGCCCTGCACAGAGGTAGCCCAAGGCAGACCAGTGTCCAAGTGGGTTCCATAGTAGTGGGAACAGGGACTGTCTCTGACATGAACTGATTGGCCACCTCCCCCTGAGTGGGGGAACAGCCTTACCAGGCCACAGAGGAAGACAATGCAGCCACTCCTAATGAGACATGATAGACTAGAATCTGAAGGAAGGAGAGGAAAACCTCTCCTATCAGTGGACTTGGGGATGGGCCTGCATGGAAAAGAGGGAGCGTGGCTGGGACTGGGAGGGGAGGAGGGAGGGTTTTATGGGGGGGGGGGGTACAAAGTGAATAGAGCGTAATTAATTAAAATTAAAATAAAAAACAAAAACAAACCAAAAAATTGGTATTTCTGTTTCTTGGTTTGGTTTTTTGTATTATTGTTTCTTGGCAATAAGAAAAGAAAATGACCTGGAAAGATGAACTTCTGCAGGTTAAACCTAAACAGGACAACCTGACTTATGTTGCTGTCTTAGTGTGGTGCGCATAGCTCTGAATGATATAGTGCTTATCTATAAAGAAAGTCATGCCCACAGATGTGTACCTAATACCGATCAACCTAGAACAGGGAAAAGGTGCTGCTATGGACAGTATTATGTAACTAGACTTTTGGCAATGGACCAAAGGTATGAAAGAGCACAATGGTTAGACTAATTGCTTACCAGGGCATCATATATAAAAACTGACATTGACTCAGGCTCTTATACTGACCCTTGAATCCTTCTCAAGTGTGTCATGAATAATGCAATAAACTAGCAGACATCCAGATATAAAAGCCATATGTGGTAGTAACGGTTACATAATCTTTAATGTGCATAAAAACAATTTGCTGGTTACACAGTGTATCCCAAGGAGCTCTTCAGGTTACTAAGAGGTTCTCAAGTAGGGCGGTCTCCTGTAAAGCTATGACTACCTGAAGAAGTCTGAGGACATGAATATGTTTATGGGAGGTGAGAAAGAGTGTACATTTGGCTTACATATAAGAATGGTTTTCATTTCAGGATCAATATTTGACTTTGATGGTATGCAGGTATGATATAGTCTTTGGATGACAATATAATTCTCAGAATTTGAGGCAGTGATTCCTTATGTGTTAGACAGTGCAGCCTCTCTTTTTTGGAGAACAATTTTGTGACTCTCAGGTTTTCTCAAATGATTATGGAAAATGAAGATACTTGTAGAATGATATATTATAGTGTGACTTCTTGACCTGTGCTTCACATGAAATTGGAGACAGTTGTATTCTTGCTGCATTGCAGAAACCATTGCAGTGGTGTAGTCATTAAAGAGCTTTAAAGAAGCTGAGTGAAGAAGAAAACAAGAAACTGGACAGGAGCCTAACACAGAGGGCCTCTGAAAGACTCTACCTAGCCGTGTATCAAGGCAGATGCTGAGACTCATAACCAAACTTTGGGCAGAGTGCAGGGAATCTTATGAAAGAAGGGGGAGTGAGTAAGACCTGGAGAGTACAGGAGCTCCACAAGGAGAGCAACAGAAGCGAAATATCTGGGCACAGGGATCTTTTCTGAGACTGATTCTCCAACCAAGCACCATTCATGGATATAAACTAGAACTCCTGCTCGGATGTAGCCCATGGCAGCTCAGTATCCAAGTGGATTCCCTAGTAAGGGGAAGAGGCACTGTCTCTTACATGAACTCTGTGGCTGGCTTTGATCACCTCCCCGAGGGAAGAGCAGTGTTGCCAGGTCACAGAGGAGGACATTGCAGCCAGTCCTGATGAGACCTGATAAGCTAGGGTCAGATAGAAGGAGAGAAGGACCTCCCTATCAGTGGACTTAGAGAGGGGCATGGAAGGAGATGAGGGAGCGTAGGATTAGGAGGGAATGAGGAAGGGAGCTATGGCTGGGATACAAAGCGAATAAAATGTAATTAATGTAAAAAAATTAATTAAATAAAGAAGCTTAGTGAAGCTGCTTGTGTAATGAATAGATTGTGGTGTCATTTAATGGGGAAGCTAAGAGGCTACTGGCAAGGAAATAAGAACATATGAATCAAATAAATGGCATCAAAATATTTATCAGTACATGTTTGTTGCACTCAGTAATTTTAAGAACATTCCGAATAACTTCTAAATAGTAAGGCCAGAGAATTGTTCAGCAGCTTAACTTGAGATATCATTTACGTCAGCTTATAAAATAAACAAATTACAAAGTGGCTAAACAGTGAGGCTAGCTACCCTTTCTTCTCTGAGTGAGTCTTAATTATTGAGTTTCAGTCTCTGAAGATCCTATATTAATTTTGATTTGACTGCATTAATTCTTTTAATTGAGGGTAAAGATCTATGGCAGTCCCAATTTGTCAAGCCTATTATAAGTACCAAAAACTTAATTTAATTTATTACTATTTTGGCCAGAGCTTCTGTAGCCAGTGTGAGATATTTAGTTAATGAAATATTTTTGAAGATTAAAATGTGGCATAATTATTCATTCGCCATTTAATTACTTAAAATTATTTTATAAAATGTGTTCATTGTTTAAATTTAGTGAAATTTCCATCATTCTTAATTTAAGATGATGTGCTCTATTGAAAAGGCCACAAAAATTTACCTATTGGTATATCTTACTAGATGGTATAAGAATCCCAAACTTGTACTATAAAGGCATGGAAAACAATGATGGATATTTTATAATTTCACTGTATAAATTTTGAAATATACTTTAGATTAGTAGCTAGATAAAATTATGGTTTTACTTCAATTTTCTCTTTCCAAATTTTGTGCCAAGATTTTTTTGTGTTTGTTTCATTTAATTATTTTAATTATTTTTGTATTATTTGTGGTGATTATTCTTCATATTTATGCACGATTTCTTTTTAAGATTATATAAAATATGAACTTTAGACAATTGTACAAAATGTGCCCCATGCATGCCAAACATTCTTTCTCCACGTTCATCCACCTCCATATACCATTTTCTATATCTTTTCCTCCCTACAAGACCATTTCATGTGTTTATTCTTCTGTATTTATATGAATAACAACGAATACCTGTAATCTGTGAACTTCAATTCTAAAGCAAGGGGAATTAGGAATACAGGCCATCTTCATTTTAAAAACAACCCCGGGCTATTTAAATGCATTTAAAACTAACACAAACAACACTCTACACATCTTTGGGAGCCTTTTTCCATGTCAACTTTAAACTAGTAGAACAAATACCACTTTTCACTTTAAAATATTCCTTTATGTGATGATGTTATATCTCTGACTCCTCTAAGCATTCAAGGTTGAGGTCATCCCCTAGAACAAAAGTAACCAAATATTTTAATCTCCTTAAAATAATCTGCTCAGGTTTAAAATGTCAATGGTTTTCATTATCAGTATTTCCCATCTTTGCTTTATGTTGTTGTTGCTGGGTTTTTTTTTGTTTTGTTTTGAAACTTTTTTTATTATTTATTACAATTTGTTCACTTTGTAGCCTGGTTTTGGCCCCCTCCCTTATTCTTCCCAGTCCCACCCTCCCTCCTTCTTGCTCTCCCTTTGTCTTTCCCCTAGTCCACTGATAAGGGAGGTCCTCCTCCCCTACTATCTGAATATTGTGGTACATTTACACGTAATGGAATACTACTCAGCTATTAAAAGCAAGGAAATCATGAAATTTTCAGACAAATGGATTGAACTAGAAAAGATCATCCTGAATGAGGTAACCCAGAAGAAGAAAGACATATATGGTAGATACACTTATTAATGGATGTTAGCCATATAATATAGGATAATCATACTAAAATCTATTGTCCTAAAGAAGCTAAACGACAAGGAGGACCCTAGGGAAGAGGCTTAATCCTCACTTAGACATCAGAAGTAAGAGAAGACAAGGAACAGGACAGAAACCTTCCACAGAGGGCCTCTGAAAGACTCTACCCAGGAAGGTATGGAAGTAGATGCTGAGACTCATAGACAAACTTTTAACAGAGTGCAGAGATCTTATGGAAGAAGGGAGAGATAGAAAGACCAGCAGGGAACAGGAGCTGTGCAGGGAGACCAACAGAGCCAAAATAAATCTGGGCCCAGAGGGGCCTGCAGAGACTGATACCCCAACTAAAGACCATGCCTGGAGAGGACCTACACCCCTGCTCAGATGTAGCCAATAGGCTGATTGGTGTCCATGGGAGTTCCCTAGAAAGGGGGTCAGGAACAGTCACTGGCCTGAACTTGGTTGCCTGCTCTTTGTTCAACATCCCCTGGCAAGGTTACCTTACTAGGCCACAGAGAAAAAGGAATCAGACAGTCCTCATGAGGCCTGTAAAGTTTCATTCCATTGATCATATTCATAATTTTCTTACTCCACAGTAACTTATATTGGTATCATGAAGGTTAAAGGACTCCCTCATAGAAATGCTTTATTGTAGGTTATAAACCCCACCGTTTAATTTGATTTGAATAAAGTCCTTAGTACCATGAGGGTATCGAAATTATATTTTCTAATACACCAAAATAATTGGAACTCTTGTAAACAAGGGCTCAGACAGTGCAATCACCAAAATCATCCTTGGGCTCATCTTGAGGTACTTGCTTTTTGTAATTTACAGCTTAGCATTCAACAAGATAATGACTTTTCCATAGAATTGACTAATAACACATGTAAAAAACAAAGTATGAGAATTTTTGATGAGTTTCACACAGAAGGAGGTAGTGCCTGTTTGACACGCAACAAATCACAAGTAAAAGCCTGAACTATAAGCAGTTTAAACTCTAGGCATGAACTATGATTCAATATGAGGGATAAAATGTCTAAGCTGTGCCACAAAGCCCATGTTCTAAAGTTATACAAGTTCTAGTATAGGGTGTGGAAATTGGTGATGAATGTTTACTAGAACTTATCACCATAGCTCAATGTGACAATTTGCCAGCAAACCGCAGTATTGTTTTTCTTTCTTTCTTTCTTTCTTGCTTTCTTTCTTTCTTTCTTTCTTTCTTTTATATTTATTTATTTTTATTAATTACACTTTATTCACTTTTGTATCCCTCCTGTAGCTCCCTCCTCCCTCCCTTCCAATCCCTTCCTTCCTCCCCCTTCTCCACCCATGTCCCTCCCCAAGTTCACTGATAGAGGAGGTCTTCCTCTCCTTCCTTCTCATCCTAGCCTTTTAGGTCTCATCAGGAGTGGCTGCATTGTCTTTCTCTGTGGCCTGGTAAGGCTGCTCCCCCATCAGGGTGAGGTGATCAAAGAGCAAGCCAATCAGTTCATGTCAAAGGGAGTCCCTGTTCCCATTACTATGGAACCCCCTCTTAGACACTGAACTGCCATGGGCTACATCTGTGTAGGGGGTCTAGGTTTTCTCCATGCATGGTCCTTGGTTGGAGTATCAGTCTCAGGAAAGACCCCTATGCTCAGAGTTTTTGGTTCTGTTACTCTCCTTGTGGAGCTCAAGAAAAACAACAAAAAACAAAACAAAACAATAACAACAACAAAAATCTTGGGTGTTCATGATTCTTGCCTCTACTATCACAGTCTCCATTTTTAGTTAGTACAAACTAACAATAGTTCAAAAAAGCATGAGAGAGCAAAGTATGGCTCTTGGCTTTTGAGTTTTTATGCATGTTTGATGAGCCTGAGTGAGGCTGAGGACCTGCATGTTGAAAAACTTCCTGCTATCCTCAGTGGAAAATATTCATGCTTGCAAGTCAGTTCCCCATATCCAGGGCTCCACATCAGTAGGAGGAGAAATCCTTGCTAGTAGCAGCTAAACATCAAACACATTTTCAATCCTCTTATCAAAAGTGAATATAGTAGAAATTCATACATCATATTGTATACATATATATGAATTTTCCCTTATTATCACACTTTGTATTCTCATTCTACATCAAAATTATTTCCTTTCGATTTACAATGAAATGACCATAACATTCTATAGAATGTGATCAGATAAATTTTCAAGGTGACTGTCATTTGCTCTAATATAGGTTCACGTGACAGATATCTGCTCAGTCCTTATGTGATGGATCTCCATGTTGCTTCTTAACATTTCATTAAGCTTTTAAGCAGTTATGGAAACAACCCAGGGTTAATAATCCAAGAGAAAATTGGAAATATTGTAAAGGGACATGAAGCTAGTGTTTAACTCATAGAATTTTCAATAATTCACCACAGTGATATGTTCTTTCACCCATATTTGTTTGCATGTTACTTTTATTTTTATTTATTTGTTTGTTTGTTTGTTTTGGTTGGTTGGTTGATTTTGTTTGTGTGTGTGTGTTCTATGTATTCATATGGAAAATGGCATGTGGCCCTGTGCTCACAATTGGGGAGTAATCTGTAGGATGTCAGGTTCTCTTCTCAATAGCTGTTCGTCTTAATCCCTTGAGATAGGATCTCTTAGAGCTTGGCTGGAATCCAGCCAGCCTCACTGGCCCTTTTGACACTACACTACTGCCAGTCTAGCTCTGGAATTAGAAGTGTATGGCTACATTAAACTTTTTACCTGGACGCTGGTATGCAAACTCAAGTCTTCATTCCTCTACAGCCTGTACTCTTTCCTGTTGATCAGTCTCCACAGAACATGTGGAATATCGAAAATTATGTGAAATTATAGTCCATTTATTGTCCTTTATATGTCTATATTGGTGCTACAGACTTGAATAATCATTTAAGCCTTCCAATTTGTTCTCTCGATTTTTCAAGACAGGGTTTTTCTAGTTGCCCTTACTGTCCTGGAACTCAGGCTATAGACTATGCATCAAATTCATAGATACACCTGCCTCTGTTTGCACCACCATGCCTGAATTTTTATCTCATTTTTGGTTTGCCTAGTTACATAGTGTTCACCTTGTAATTTGTCTGATTTATTTGTCTGATATTTTAAAATCCCTGCACAAAGAATGTATTCTTCCTAAATGCATATTACAGGTAATGTTAAGGAAGTTTTGTTGTTTGTTGTATGCTTTAATTTGCTTTGTTTATGAGCTGGGTTATTGTTCTTTTCCCCATCCTAGTACAGACTTGATCTCATTATAAATCTACTCCCAAATCTAGAGATTGTGATAGAAAAAGAAAGAAAGAAAGAAAGAAAGAAAGAGAAAAGAAAATTAGAAAAGTGTCATGAAGATTTCTGAATTCCAAGTCAGCTCACAGAAGTCCATGGATTTATGGGATTTCCATAAATAGCTAGACTTTGCAAACTCTATCTGAATCTCTTATATACCTAAAAAGTCCTATGAACATTATGTGACCCAATTTGCTTTTGTTTCTTTTTTTTCATATTCTAGTACATAAGATTATTCCCCATGTTTTTGTTGACCATTTTCACTGTTGTCCTGAAAGGATCATAAATATTTACACTGGCTCTTTATGGTTTGCAACTCAGTAGAAATTCTAGAAAATTAATTTCCTGCAAGATTCCACTGTTATTTAGGCAGAAAATAATTCTTTGAAAAACCATAATGTTAAATACATATTAAACATACCTTTTAAATTCAAAATAAATTGATAGTCTTCCCTTCAAGAAATCAATATGTGCAAATACTTAAAATAATGAAACTTTTAAAAACATTGTTTTGATTATGTCTGTATTTCTTTGTGTGGAAAATATTGTTATAGAAAAATTCTTATATGTTAAGAAGCCATTACTTGTAATATTTTAAAAGTATTTCACTATTCTTTCATGCAGACTCATGTTTATACTATTTTTGGCCATGACATATTAAACTTAGAAGCTAAATGAGTCTCAAATGCACAGCATATTATGTTAGAATCTCTTCTGTAAACAAAGAATAGTCCCAAATTTATTTTTGTGTTTTTGTTAATTTTTGAAGCATTTTATAAAGGAATATGTTCTGAGTTTTTTTTTTTTAAGACTTATTTATTTTATGTATACAATGTTTTTTTCTGCATGAACACCTCCAAGCCAGCAGAGGGCACCAGATCTCACTATAAATGGTTGTGAGACACCATGTAGTTGCTGGGAATTGAACTAATGCCCTCTGGAAGAGCAGCCAGTGCCATCTCTCCAGCCCATGTTCTGAGTTTTAATCTTGTATAATATTTAATTTTATTATGACAGCTACTACCAACTGAATGTTTTTATTCAAAGTCAAGGTTGGGACAAAACATAAATGAGAGCAATGTGAGAACATAGGTAATAAGAAATCAATGGTACTTGGTGAACAAAAAATACATATCTTCTTGAAAACAATTTAATCCCCCAAAGTTTAAATATCATCGTCCTGAACAAATCATCTCTGCAATTATTGTTACTCTGAAAATAATACACTTGCTGTATTTCATTTAGAGATATGAAGGCATAATGGCTTCCTTTCTATTTATACAACGCTTTCCACAATTTCTCTGATTTTAAATGTATAGAAATGTGCTATTAATACCTATAACATAATTATGAGTAGAGATCTGTGGTATTGCCTGTAAGTGACTACATCTGTTACTAAATGGATGAATTATTTATTCAAAGTCTGCATGCTTCCTCTTTGGATTTTAGAAACTGATCTTATTGCTTTATAAACCATGATAGTTTCTGGCCCTTCAGGAGAACACAGGAAATGAACTCTAACTGAAGAGTTTATGTAAGAATGTGGACATTTGGAGAAAAAAATGTAGAAGCTGACATTTGAGGGAAAGCTCTGGAAAAACCCAGGAGGAATACAGAAAGGGGCCTGGAAGTTTGTACAGAAGGTGCAGTAACCATATTAGAAACATTTGCCAAAGACTCATGTACCTGAGTCTTAGGAAACTTGTAATTGTTAAAGAGTGGAAAAAGGACTTTCCAGTGAGAATGAGCAACAGAGTCAGACATAGTCATATGCTACATGATTTATGGTTCACTATGGGATAAAGAAGAAAGCATTGGTCTATCTAGATTCTTGAGGTTACCAAGACGATTCTATGATATTTTCTTTGTGCTATGTTTTCTTTCTTTTTTTGCATTTTTTTAAATTTTATTTATTTATTCACTTTACATTCTGGTTGCAGCCCCCTCTTCTCCTCCCAGTCCCATGCCCCTCGCATAAAGCCCCATTCTCCCCTCTTTTTCTCTGAGAAGGAGGGGGTCCCCAAAGGATCCCAAGCTACCCTGGCACATTAAGTCCTGCAGGACTAGACACATCCTCTGCCACTGAGGCCAGACAGGCATGCCAGTTAGGGGAATGGGATCCAAAGGCAGACGTCAGACTTAGTGAGGGTCACTGCTCCAGTTGTTGAGAGACCCACATGAAGAGTTGCACATCTGCTACCTAAGTGGAGGGGAACTAGTACCAGTCCATAAATGGACTATGGTTGGTGCTTCAGTCACTGTGAGTCCACATGTGCCCAGGTTAGTTCACTCTGTAGTTCTTCTTGTGAAATCCTTGACCCCTTCGGCTTCCTCAGTTGTTCCCTAACTCTTCCATAGGACTCCTTGAGCTCTGTCTAATGGTTAGTTGTGGGTCACTGCATCTATTTCCATCAATTGCTAGGTGAAGCCTCTCAGAAGAGTTATGTTAGGCTCCTGTCTCCAAGCACAGCAGATTAACATTAATAGTGTCAGGGACTGGTTCACTCCCATGAGATTGGTTTCAAGTAGGGCCAGTCTTTGTTTGCCATTCCCTCAATCTTTGCACCATCTTTGTTCCTGTGCACCTTGTAGACAGGACAAATTTTGGATGGAAGGCTTTGTTGATAGGTTGGTGTCTTTATCCCTCTACTGAAAGTCCTGCCAGACTACAGAAGGTGGCCGTTTCAGCCTCCATATCTCCTGCTGCTGGGAGTCTCAGCTAGAGTGACCACATAGACTTCTCCGGGCCTCCCTATCCCAGGTGTCTGGCAAACCTCAGAGATGGCCCCACCTTAGATTTCAGTTCTCTCACCCTGCCCTCTCTCCTATACTTTCCCTAATCCTACTCCCTACCACTGCTTTCTTCCCCACTCCCTCTGCTACCCAGTTCCCTCTCACTGTCCACCTCCAATGCCTCCTTTATTTCCCTTTCTGAGTGAGATTCAAGCATCCTTGGGTCCTCTTGGAACTTAGCTTTTTTGGGTCTATGGATAGTACCATGTTTATCATGTACTTTATGGCTAATATCCACTGATAAGTAAATACATACCATGGTTGGGATTGGGTTACCTCTCTCAGGATGATTTTTTTTTCTAGTTATAGCCATTTTCTTACAGACTTCAAGAGCTCACTGTTTTTAATAGATGAGTAATATGTCATTGTGTAAATGTATCACATTTTACTTATCCATTCTTCAGTTGAGAGACATCTGGGCTGCTGTAATAGCTTTCTTACTATTATAAATAAAGATGCTATGAACATAGTTGCGACATCATTAATGAACTGTGGTGTAGTAATCAATCTAGGGTAAGAGCTAGCGCATACATTGTAGCAGAAATTCTATAGTAAAATGGATTTTACATTATTTTTATTTGTAACAATGGCCACTTGTCAGGTGTCATGGATTACTCCTAGTCTTTGAATATTCAACTTTTTCTTAGTTCTTACATGTTGTCACTAAATGTGCACCACTTGACCAAATCTATCCCTACATGTCTATTCCTGTATTGTGTTTTATAAATAGTTTAGGAGTCACCTGTCTAACAAAGTCAGCAAGCCTAAAATTTTGACAATTATGACTATATATGCCAATAACCATGAAGATACAGGAAAAATAGGAAACTGTGAGAAACAATAGCAGAAGGAGCAAATATAAATCAGGAAATTTAATGAAGAGGTTGAAATGAATCTCTATTCAGTAAAACTCTCAAGTCAACTTAAATACATTCTCAAGAAAGTCTGAAGGACATGTTTTTTTTTTTCTTGGTGGCAACAAGCATGTAGACCTTTCAGAGGTACTGGTGAGAGGTAATGGGAGAGTTATTTAGATTATATGCAAAAAGGAGACAAAATTAGAAAAGAGTGAAATCGATGTGTGTTGCTTATAGAGTAACTCATTGACATCTGTGAAGTATGTTTTGGTATTTCACAGTCTCACTATTGAAGATGCATGGAAAGGGGCAATTGATATCACAGAGCCATTAAAACCCAATGCCCAAAGCCTTTGCAGTATCTGGATTTGAAAATAGAATTAAAAAAAAATCTAGTCATCAGTCATACTGACTCAGAAATTCAGTGTTCTTAGCTAACTCAGGTGGTACTCAAACTTCAGATGACTGACCCACATGGATCCCAAGTCTGCAAACCACAAAATGATAGTTGGATAAATTGCATTAACAATTGACCAATTTATTGTGAAAAAATAACCAGCTTGTCAGTCCTGCCTTTGCCTGGAGCCGTTCATACTAGTATCTATATCCGTGTCTGTATATTGACTCCTGTGCCAGTTAATTTAATTGGTTTATCAAATTTCATATCAGCAGCTATTGACATTTAACAGCATCTTGAAATGAAGTTTGATGTATTTACAGAAATTTATATTAAACTGCCATAGCTGGAATGTTGTTACCTACACTGAGAAAATTCTTTCTTTGAAATTCTTTAAAACAGCATTTCCTAAAGTTGTGAGGGAGAGTAGAAAACCTACACATTGTGTGAAAAAGAGAAAACTTAGCTTCAAGCTGTGAAATGATTTCTTTTTTATTAAACTTACATCTCTATCACAGCCACCTTCTTCCTCTTCTCCTGGCCCTGCCCTCCTACATTCTTTTCCTTTTCCTCCTTCCCTTCTCTTCAGATAATGGAGCCCTTCCCCCAACACACACACTGATTGCCACAGCACACCCCATTGTATCAGGACTAAGTGCATTCTCTTTCATTGAGGCCCAACAAGGTAGCCCAACTAGAGGAAAGTGATCCAAAAGCAGACAACAGAGTCCATGTCAGCGACATCCCCCACACTAATTGCTAGGGGACCCTTGTGAAGACCATGCTGCTGTCAGCTACATAAGTGTAGGGTACCTTGGACCAGTCAATACATGCTCTTTGGTTGATGGTTCAGTCTCTGTGAGCCTCCATGGTGTTCAGTTAGTTGACTCTGTTGGTATTCTTGCAGAGATCTTGTCCACTCCAGATGCTTCTATTCTTCTCCCAACTGTTTCAAAAGACTCTCCAAGCTCTGCCTAATGTTAGGCTTTGGGTCTCTGTAGCTGCTTCAAACTCTTGCTGGGGGGAGCCTTTCAGAGTACAGTTATACTAGTCCCCTGTCTGCGAGCACAGCAGAATATCCTAAGTAGTGTCAGGGATTGGCTCTCTCCCATGGGGTAGGTTTCAAGTTGGGCCAGTCATTATTTGGCCAGTCTGTCAATCTCTGCATCATTTTCATCCCTGCACACCTTGTTGGCAGTATAAATTTGGGGTCTAAGGTTTTGTAGGTTGGTTGAAATTATTTCTAGCTTATGTTTGCTAACCCTTCTGAGAGTGTTTAACATGTTATTGCCTATTACTTGCACAGGCAATATAGTATCTACATAAAACTCTCCAGAATATATTGCCTATTTATCTCTTATATACAAAAATGTCACTGTTTTTAAATCATAGAAGTGCATATTAAGAATATTTAAACATGAATATTTAAAGTTATAAAGATTTTGTTACTCTTGAAAATGCCGTTGTCTATTTCTGGATTAATTACAAAGAGTGATATGAAGACTCGCAAGACAGCTCAGTGGTTAAGAGGGCCTGTGCCCAGACTGATGACCTTTGATCCCCTGAACACACACTTTAGAAGACAACTTGTCTTAGACCCCCTACACATACACTTCATCATGTACAGCTACACATGAGACCTGCACAAACATGAAATAAACAAAAGCTTATTTTTAAAATGAATGAGTGTAGAACTTACATAATACATTGAGAATTTCTACACTACACCTAAAATCATATAAAGTCTACATGTTACTAAATTTCTACAGCACGTTTTGTAATGTATATTTCTTGTTGAAAAGTTTCAAGGAATTGTATGGAAAAGCATCTTGAGAAGTTCTTAAATGTGTGAAATGAAACAATCTTGTGTTGGAAACTCAAATGCTCAAGGCATAAAAATTACCATTTTTTTCTAGAGTTTTACCTAAATTTCTGAAGTTTAGAAAGTGTCAGAAAAAAATAAAGATAGATAAGACAGAATAAACTTACTAAAATCTGTACACCTAAAGAAGCTAAACAAGAAGGATGACCTGGGGTAAGATGATCAATCCTTATTTCAAAAGACAAATGGGATGGACATTGGAAGCAGGAGAAAACAAGAAACAGGACAGGAGCCTACCACAGAGGACCTCTGAAAGACTCTACCTAGCAGTGTATCAAAGCAGATGCTGAGACTCATAACCAAACCTTCCGCAGAGTGCAGGGAATCATATGAAAAGAGGGGGAGTTAGTAAGATCTGGAAAGGACAGGATGAAATATATATATATATCTATCATGGCACAGGGGTCTTTTATGAGACTGATTCTCCAACCAAGGACCATGCATGGATATAACCTAGAATCCCTGCTCAAAGGAAGCCCATAGGCTGCTCAGTTTCCAAGTGGGTAGCCTAGTAAGGGGAAAGGGGGCTGTTGCTGACATGAACTCAGTAGCTGGTTCTTTGACCTCCCCACCCCCTGTGGGAGGAGCAGCCTAACTAGGTCAGAGAGGAGGACACTGCAGCCAGTCCTGGTGAAACCTGATAAGCTAGAGTCAGATGGAAGGGGAAGATGACCTCCCCTATCAGTGGACTTAAAGAGGGGCAGGGAGGACATGAGGGAAGGAGGCTGGGATTGGTGGGAAATGAGGGAGGGGGCTATAGTTGGGATACAAGGTAAATAAACTGTAATTAATATAAAATAATAAAAACTTTAATAAAAAAGAAAAAAATATAGAGGCTCAAAGCAGGGCATAGGTGTAGAGGAAATGTCAGGAGCTAGACATGCAGCATTTGGTCCTGTTGTTCTTCTACAGTATTTTGGTATCTCTCAGATCTGAGTTTCTAGTCAGATTGTGGCTCCATTATTCTTACCCTGATGTTAAAGTACCTGCTTGGCCAAGTATCTGCTCCCTCTGAGACTGTGTCGCCAAGTCATGCTTCCCCAGATTTCTCTCTCAAATGGAAAGTCCCAGGGCTGGGGAATGGGTTTCCACAGTAGAGCATGTGCCTGCCAAGGCCAAAGTGCTTGCTTTCATCACCTGTATTATCAGAAATAAAAATGCCACAGATAGAGCCACAACCCACACAATCATGTTTTCTGGTGTTTATGCCTTCAGAGACAAGAATGACAAATTTTTCTACAATCCTTGGAATTTCCCTTTTTACCTTCTTAGTGTAGAAACAAAACAGCAGGAAAAAAAAACGCTACATAGTGATTAAACAAACATTTGCAGTTCTCTTTAGTTTTGATGTACAGACCTTATCTTTGAATTCCAAAAACAACAATCTACCTAAGTGATATTCTCTTCTGTAGTGTGAGATAAATAAGAATTCAAAGAGCCAGGCTTTGTGGATTGAGGAAGAAAAGATTTTTGGATACCAGGAAATATCTGATGCCATATTAATCAATTTGACAATATAGATTTGCATATGATTTTCATATGAACTTGTAGTTTCTTAAGAAATTTAATTTTAATTTGTATTTAAACAATAAGTTAGACATGGGTTTCTTTTGTCTTAATGATTCTCTTCCTTGTTTTTTTTTGTATTACATTTGGAACATATTGTTCATAAATAAATAAGGAATACCTTCTAGGAATGTTGGTTTAAACCTAAAATATATCACTAAACATAAAAGGACATTTATAGTTATGGGGGCATCATACAGTCTTAGCTGTGTAGCTTACCACCTGTCACATTGGTCAAGTCATTAGTCCTCTTGATAAGATCTCACCCTACCCTAACCGAGAGATGTCTGTAAGGAATGAACAAAATTTTGTCTTCATGTTGATGTTTCTATCCTTCATCATGGTAATTCATCTCACTTAGCTATAGTCTTCTTTATACTTTCTTTCCTAGTTAAATAATATTAAACACCATATTTTATGGATACTATTTAACTAATTTTTATACTGAACAAGTACTTGCTACATTTGTTTGCTTCAAGTAGGCTTCTTCTTTTCCCAGGAAGCACACACATGTTGTTTTGTTCATTGGATCACAAAGAACGATTGTCTTCAGTGGTACCACACTTGAAAAATAGCTTCAAATAAGCTAGCCTACTTTATTTAATGAAATCTGAATCACACATTGTAGATCTTTTCATGAGGTAATTACCTTTTATTTCAGTTGTCTATACTCTACCATTCAGAAAGTTATCTTCCTTTATTATTTTTTCTAAGTTCTTCAGTAATTTTTCTGTGGTTATCCTACTTAATAACGAAGTTGGTAATAACAGTCCTATTTGCCAAGCATATCATATCATTTGATGGTTCATCTTGAAGGTTTCTATCACCCATTTTATATTACTTTTATACCTTAATTCTCCTTCTGTTCACCATTTTGGTTATATATCTAATATTTAGAAATGCTATGTGGATATGCTTGCTGATAAAATTGAGCATAGGTCTAGAATTGTTTATGAATGAAACTGAGATACTGATCATAAATATTTTGCACTTAATTTGTTAAAGAACATACCTTTTATCAACATATTAAATATAATAAATATATAAAACTGAATTCCTTTTATCTTTGAGCATTTCCTTCAATTTTTTTAAATCATAAATTTGCCTTTCTCAGACTTGAAGAATTAAAAATAGATAAATTTTTGTCTGCTTATTCATAGAATTTTTTCTTATTTTATATTTTATTACAATTTATTCACTTTATATCCCAGCTGTAGCCCCCTCCCTCATCCCCTCCTTGCCCCACCCTCCCTCATCTCCCCCCATGCCCCTCCCCAAATCCACTGATAGGGGTGGTCCTCCTCCCTTCCATCTGGCCCTAGACTATCAGGTCTCATCAGAAATGGCTGCATTATCTTCCTCTGTGGCCTGGTAAGGCTGCTCCTTCCTCGGGGGGGGGGGGTAAGGTGATCAAAGAGCCAGCCACTGAGTTCATGTCAGAGACAACCCCTGTTCCCCTTACTAGGAAACCCACTTGGAGACGGAGCTGCCATGGGCTACGTCTGTTCTAGGTTATTTCCATGCATGTACTTTGTTGAAGTATCAGTCTTAGAAAAGACCCCTGGACCCAGATTTCGTGGTTCGGTTGGTCTCCCTGTGGAGCTCCTGTGTCCTTCAGGTCTTTTATCTTCCTCTTCTTTCCTGAGATTCTCTGTACTCTGCCCAAAGTCCGGCTAAGAGTCTCAGCATCTGCTTTGATACCCTACTAGGTAGAGTCTTTCAGTGGCCCTCTGTGTTAGAATCCTGTCCTGTTTTCTCCCTCTTCTGATGTCTATCCCATTTGCCTTTCTGAGTGAGAATTGATCATCTTACGCTGGGTCTTCTTTCTTGTTTAACTTCTTTAGGTGCACAGATTTTAGTATGTTGATCCTATGTTATATGTCTAATATCCACTTATATCTGAGTAAATACCATGTGTGTCTTTCTGCTTCTGGGATATCTCACTCAGGATGATCCACCTTGATCCCGACCATTTACCTGCAAAGTTCATGATTTCCTTGTTTTTAATTACTGAGTAGTATTCCACTGTGTAAACTTACCTCGATATCTGTGTCGATTTCTTAGTTGAGGGACATCTGGGTTGTGTCCAGATTCTGGCTATTAAGAATAAAGCTCCTACGAACATGGCTGGGCAAATATCCTTGTTGCATACTTGAGCATATTTTTCAGAAAATTAGAAATAGTGCTACCTCAAAATTCAGCTTCACCACACTCCTAGATAAAATGTTTTACTGAGGTAAAACACTATGCATATTTTTTGTAAATTATTTTACAAAAATGATACAGCCAAGCCTTAGTTTTAAAGTCAGCTAACAGGTTCTGGATCTCTATTTTATTGTCTCTAAAATGGAGGCACTAAAAAGAATCCTGGGAGAACCTTTCACTAGGATATTTATTTCATTCGAGTCTGTTGTGACCTGTTTGTCTTGTTATGTGTCTCCAGATGAATGAAAATTAGATATGTATTCTTATCCTGTGTGGCTATTTACTTTCTGATTTTGACACAGTAATATGTTAATTTTCTTTAAACTAAGTAAACAATTACACAGGATTCTTGGTTTATAACCAAGAGACAGTAATCTTCCATGAAGATGTTTTAGGTATTTAACACAGTTCATATCATGTACAAAGTGCTAAGATGATTTTAATATATTTGCAATAACCTCACACCTCTTAGCCAGTATTTTTTAACTACATATAATTTTTCTCTTCATTGTTTTCTTATTCATTATTCAGAAGACATAAGATTCTTCAAAATATTTAAAGCAGTAGTTGTTTTTATAATTTTCAGTTACTATAGCGATAAAAGGAAACAAATAGTAGTTACTGAAAGTAAATTGAAAGTATAAATTCTAATTTCTTTTTACTGACCTGACATTATAATGAGGAGTATGTATTATTTGTTTATTCTGGTGCCATGGTGAGTAAACGCACATGCCTGGTCAGAATGGAGCAAATATCTCTGTTGATTCAAGCATCTTTATCTGGTTCATTTCATAATAATGTGAACGGGTCAGAGGACTTTAGGATAAAGAAGGGTACAAGAGTGCATAGATCATTGAGCAGTCTATGCTGAAATTAAACACAACTGTATTGTTTAAACAGGTAATATATGTTTTATGTAGTTATGACATGGTGCCTTATTTACCTGACACTGTTCTTTAAAAGAGTTAATGCTGCTTTGTAATCATCGTTAGTACTCAACAGAGTTTTGTCCCCTTCTCAATAATTCACATTTCTAACAAAGATGTATCTATTACATAAAATTGTCAAACTCCTGTCAAAAATTTCAAAGAATGTCTAATCACGTAAATTTACCAACATGGGTCCCCTAGTTTTATTGTTATCAACACTTATTTTTTTTCAATATACTTTAACTGAATTAGAATTCCATCATTTTGCCATCTCCGTTTTCTCCTTCTAGGCTCTCCAAGCCCTTTCAATGTCTTCTTATTCTCAAGTTGTCAATCTCTTTTTCTTTAATTATAATTGTCACATATGTATATAAAAATATATAAATATAACACACTGAGTATGGTATATATTTATGTATGTATGTAGACAGACAGACAGACAGATAGATAGATAGATAGGTAGATAGATAGACAGATAGATAGATATAGATATAAGCAGGACTGAACACTCTGAACTGAACAACCAGTAAGAAGGATCATCTTGAGCGAAACTTACTGTCCACCTTCTAGCAGTCATTAGCTGCCTATCACATTTTTCTGGGGCTGAGACCCACGTCTTTTTTAAAGAACATGGATTTTTTTGAAATCACAATATAACTACCTTGTTTTCCCCTCTCCTTTCTTCTTCCAACATCTCTCCTGCAAACGCTTCTGCTCTCTCTCTCTCAAATTACTGACTTCCCTTTCTTTAATTGTTGTTTTGTATATATATATATATATATATATATATATATATATACACACACACATACATACAAACCCCCCCTATGGATTTATTTTCAAGGAGGTTCTTTGCATGCATGTAGGCTTTCTAGTTTGCTAAGATTTATACGTTTATTGGAGGAAGTCTGACATAAGCTAGAAAAGATCACTCTCATCATATTTAGGAATTTTGCAGCCTTCCTAGCAGTATGTTCTGGCAGATTGTGTATAAACAGTTCATAAGTCACAGCTGGGCACAATCTTAGCCACTGGTTCCCTGACAGAAATGTGACAGTGCAGGTGTCATGGGGACAATTAATATCTCACCAAGAAAGTAAATTTTGCCAAACTTTGTTAAAAATAACTATGATAACGCATTTCTTTACAGCAAGCAAAATAAATTCTATTTTTAAAATTCTAAATTTTAAAAAGTATTTTTGAAACAATTATATTGACAAATAATTGTTAACTTGGTTTAATAATATTTAAAAACCATGTAATTAGTCAAACAATGTGAAAAATGTATTGACATTGAAAAAGTTAACTTTATATTTAATAATTTTGAAATATCAAGAGTAATGTTTGTATAATTCAAACACTACCTTGTGTTATTTAAATATTTTATAGCAATTCTAGAAAAAAAATAAAAACATTCTTGACTCTCTAATGTGTACCTTTTATGGTTTTCTCTGGCTGTTTATGTTTAGTATTAATAAACTAGTAAAGGCAGAAAATATTCAGTTTTCTACTCATACTTTTCATTAAATTTATTTACTTAATTATTGGTGAGAGCGTGTGAATGCCTATGGCATGCCTGTGGAGGTCAGAGGATGACTTGGGGGGAATCTGCTCTCTCCATGGCATGGGCTCCAGGAATAAAAATCAGGTGGTATCTTAGTTAGGGTTTCTATTGTTGCAACTAAACACCATGACCAAAAAAGCAAGTTGGAGAGAAAACGGTTTATTTTCCTATACTTTCATATCATTGTTCATTATTAAAATAATTCAGTACAGGAATTCAAACAAGCAGGATACTGGATGCAGAAGCTGATGAAGAAGCCATGGAGGGATGCTGCTTACTAGTTTGCTGCACATGGGTTTTTCAGCCTGCTTTCTCATAGAACCCAGGACTACTAGTCCAGGAATGTCACCCCACCCATATCGGGTTGGGACCTCCCCCTCTTGATCACTAATTGAGAAAATGTGCTCACTTGCCATCCCATTGACCTGCTTTCTCCATTTTCAACCAACTAAAATAACAAGTCAATTTATTCAATATACAGGCATACAAAAATTTACCCAACCAATCTATAATTCTGAACATCATACTGTTTTCTATTCATTTTATCCTTTACAAATATTACAGTGATAAGCACATACATATGTAAGTTTTCAATGGTTTTTAGACAGAATTCCCAGAATAGAATGATGCCCTTAATACAAGCTTTAAGTTTTTGGTGTTTTGGGTTTTTTTTTTGTTTTGTTTTATTGTTTTGTTTTGTTTTTAGAAAGATTTAAGGGATTTGAGAACCCAGAGAATAAGTAAGGGAATTATTCCAGTCATCAAACAGTCATCTCAGTTTCTGAAATAAAACCTATACTAGTTAAACAGAAGCTTCTATCCAGCTACTTACAAATACAGAAGAACTAATTCCTTACAATTAAACTGTCTAGAAAAAGGCATTCAGGAGCCATCGCCTCAGCTACTTCTAACTGGGTGAACATTTTAAGCATTGTTCATAGCTTTGTATTTTCAAAACCAAGGCTTGAACAGGTCCCTCAAGACTTGAAGTCTTCAACAACACAATGTCATAAAATCAGCTGCTGTTGTTAATTCATCCAGAGAAATTGATGTGTCAAAAAGGACAGAGTACTAACATTGTCAAGCTACTGCATGCACTCTCTGTATGGGAAAAGTTCTTATTAAACTTCCCAAAAAATTACTGTTTAGTACAGAATCTTTCTATGAAATAATTCACTGATGACCTTAAAGTTTTTAACTTTGACAGACTGTAACATAGTTTTGTGCAATACATTTTATTCTCATATTGCTTGACATAAAATTATTGATCTCTTATTTCTTATACATCAACCTCAACAGTGTCTTCTCTCAAATTTTTATGACTACGGTTTATCTTATAGCAATTTTGTTGGGTTAGTAGTTTGTAATCCTTGTGTTCTCATCAATAGAATTACAGAGACATTTTACAGTGGTTTTGTTTTGTTTTCTTTTATTTTTACAGTATTTAACAGGTGCTTTATATCACCACCTCAGCTTGTTTATTCTTTTATTTAAGCCATAATAAAATTACAATATTGGATGTATTTCATATCCTTTCCCAACCTCATATTTCTTAGCTGTAAGATGAAGGTAATAATTTTGTATGATTATTAAGATAATTTATCATGATATAAATATACAATACCAAGAATATCAAAATGCTTCATATACTTTAACTATGATTACTTTTATTTATACATAATGAAATTGACATTTATCCTTTTTCACACAGTATTATCTCCAGCAACTTAAAAATATTTCTGTAGTTTTAGCAACAATTATAAACATTTGGGAACATCATCATTTCATAGCTCTCTGAATGGTGGAATTTCTAATACCTGTACCAGATTTGTTTTAGTTTCTTAAAGATGCTCTCCTTTAAAATCTAGAAGTAATTCAGAATTTTATGTACTGTAATACTTTAGTTTCAATTTATCAGACATATATATAATTTAGAAAGCTTTCAAATGATTTACATTCAAAAAATCAAAGTAATTGAATGGGTATTTGTTATTATTATTATCATTAATTAGAGTGTATTCACTTCATATCCCTCTCCCTCATCTCCTCTCTGTTAAAATTGACATACACAACAGATATTATATGAAAGAGATTTATTGGATGCAGATAGGGAGAGACAGGGAAAGAGAAAAAGAAACACGTTAGGAGGGGCTCCACCCCGCTGGAGAAAGGGGACAGTAGGAAAGAAGGGAAGGGCAAGAGAGCAAAAGCAAGAGGTAAGAGGCAGGGCTCCATTTATAGCTCCTGCGCAGCTGAACCGCACCTGCCAGGTGCATCTGCCAGTAGTGGACACATGATGACATCATAGGTTACTAGGCAACCAAGAAGCAGGCTGCCTAAATACTAACCCTGCGGGTCCTACCCTCCCTCCCTCTTACCCCCATACTCTTCCCCTAGTCCATTGATAGGGAAAGTCCTCCTCTCGTACTATCTGACCCTATCCTATCAGGTCTCATCAGAACTGGCTGCATTCTCTTCCTCTGTGGCCTGACAAGACTTCACTTCCTAAGAGGGAGGTGATCAAAGAACTGAGTCCTTGTCAGATTCAGCCCCTGCTCCCCTTACTAGCACACCCACATGGAGACTGAGCTGCCTGTGGGCTACATCTGAGCAGAGAGTGTAGGTCCTCTCCATAATGAGTCTTTTAAAATTTATAAAATCATGTAACAAAGACAGCTGTTTACTCAATAAAAATTACAAAACATGGCCTTTCTTCTCCAATAATAATAACAGAAGTATTGTTAACATAGGTCAGTACCCTCATGATTTCATGAGCCATTAAATCATTAAATCTTTAGTTAAAAATAAGTTTTGGTTTTGTTTTGGTTTTGTTTGTTTGGCTGATTGGCTTCTTGTTTGTTTGGTTTTGGATTTTCGAGAATAGATTTCTTTATATAGCCCTGGCTGCCCTGAAACTCTAGACCAGGCTGGCCTCAAACCCACAGAGATACACCTGCCTCTGCTGGGGCTAAAGGCATGTGCCTCCATGTCTGGCCAAAGTAAATTTTAAATACAAACTTTTATAAATTGATCGTGACATGCAAACACTATTAGCTCATTTATAACAAACATAGACCGAACATTTTGAAGGGATATTAATCTAGATTAAGAAATAAACTCTATAATACATATAAGGGAGTAAATGTATTCAGCACCTTTGAGAGATAACCTATCAAAAATGAGAGAAGGCGGGAGGATGACACTTTTAAAGAGGCATGAAAAGGTGTATAATATCTCATAGCATGAGAATGAGAACAGGAACAAAAAACGGTAACAGCAAAACAAAATGTGTTTAGAACAAAAACTTTAGTACAATCACTCAGAAAGCAGATTCCCTAAAGAAAGTTGGCAAAGGTGATAAATTTTCCAGAAGACAAATCATATAAGGAATAATTAAAAGGATATTTCAAGGAAGGGATTCTGTCAAGAGTGAGTTTCATGGAAAATGATACAGATGAGTGGGAAAAAAATACAAAAAGGCAGATCTGGCATATTTCATGAAGAGAGAGGCTAGAGATTGTTTCTGCCTTACAACACTGTGAGTCTTCTGTCACTCAGAACATCAGTTGGAAATTGGAAGTCGGTACCTGCAAGAACTGAGAGGAGCAAATAATACATGGTGCAGTTTATCTCAGTGTCCTGATTCTTTTGTGGAGAGCTTTAGGGTAGAGAGGATGCTGCTCTGTTATTGGTAAATATTTGATTCTTCAAAGATTTCTAGTAATTGCTTTTAAATTCATAATTTTCAGGCTTCTTTCTCTGGCTTTTCACTGAAGCATCTTCATGTCACTTTGCAATATCTCTGTTAGCTAAATACAACATGTGATTGTTACTTTAGGATACAGTTAAAATACCTGAAAATGAATTAATACATGTTAAAATGTTGATCTTGATGTGAAATACTTGATAAAAGGAGGTAGTGTCATGTACTACATGTTTTCACATTATTCTTAAGTACTTTGAACTTCTAGTATCTGGCTTTGGTAATAAATGCTGATTACAAGGGCTGGCGAGATGGCTCAGAGGTTAAGAGCACTGTCTGCTCTTCCAGTGGTCCTGCGTTCAATTCCCAGCAACCACATAGTGGCTCATGACCATCTATAATGAGATATGTTACCCTCTTCTGGCATGCAGGTGAACATGCAGGCAGAACATTGTGTACATAATAAATAAATGCTGCTTACAGGGCAGCACATACTCATGTAAACTTTATATGTCAGTTTCCTATTGTGCTTTAGTTATTTTTAACCTTCCTAGTAATAGAAAAGGTGGGTCCTAAGTCATTCTGTACACTTCCAATTTGGGCAGTAGACTCTTAAACACAAATGTAAGTTACTTTTTATATAAGAAAGGCCTTCATTCATAAGCTTTTTTTGTTGTTGTTTCCCCATAAGGATTGGAGTTGTAAGGTTTTATCACGTAAAAGCCTATGCTAAAATAGCTAAGTCAGCTCTACTTTAAAAAAATTCTGGAGAGGTGGCTGAGGGAGTAAGAGGATATACTGCTTTGGCAGAGAACCTGAGTTTAGTTCCTAAGGCCCTTTAACTCCTAATACAAGGAACCTAACTCCCCTTTCTTTATGGGTACATACACTGCAGTGCTCATGCCAAACACAGACACTCACACACATACACATAACACAAAAAATAAACAGTAAAGAAACAATAAGAAAATAGTCACAGCTACATTGACTATCAAATATATATATATACATATATCATAATCTAACATAGTTTATCAGAGGCTCAACATGATCCTTATCTTATTAATTTTTCAGTGTCTTTTAAGGAAAATATCTTAAATGAGTTGCTATAATGTATCTGAAGATGATTTTACTGTTACTATGCTTTTGAAACCAATTGCTCTTTTAATCTGGTTACAGTAAATGTTAGCAGTATCCTTAGTGGATAGATTCATGATAAAATATCTGAAAAGAAAAATGCTTCTACTACAATTGAATAAGCAGCAACCAAGTGATAAGAACATCAAAGGGTATGTGACAGGAGCTGTCAAAACTGAAGCAAAGCCCAGTGCCAGTGTCCATGCAGAAAAACAAGGATTCATAATCTAGTTATTGAAAGCCAAACTTGGCAGGTTGAGACAGGAGGATTACAAGTTCAAGGTCTGACAGGGCAAGTCAGTAAGATCTTGTATCAAAGTAAAAGTTTTAAAGCAAGATAAAGAAGCCCATGTTTGTAGTTGTTTACATGGTGTTTGGCCAACTGATTTATAAATGATGTACCCTCTATTTGATTTTTAGCATCTTCAAACATTGATCACAACATTCCAGTACATTACAGTTTCTATAATAATTATATTATTGCTACTCTAGAAAAATAATTACACTTGGTAGAATAGAACACTTTATTGAAGAACACTTAAAGAATAAACATGGGATAATCATAGGAGCTCAGGTTATTATTCTATTAGATTAAGAATGAAATCATTGTTTTTATACCAGTTTAAATGTTTATCTCAAAGCTCCTTCTCTATGTGCTTTGGGAAAACATTACCAAGGCCTCTATTCTCAACTGACTCAAGAATAAATATAGAAACCATAAATTTCTGAAATTTAAAATCTCTGCGGAAGAAAATATATACATTACTTCTTCCTACCACTATTTAATATTTAAATTTATTCTATTACCAGAAATCTAAACAAAGTTAAAATAAATTAGTTTTCCAGAATCTTTGAATTTGACTGTTCAAGTGTAGTTTGAAGACTGCATCATATAAGATAGAAAGTCAAATAGCTGTTATTAGCATATAAAATATACACTTAGCTTCAGAAAAGGATTTTAGGTCAGCACCCATTTGGATGCAGTATTAAGGTGTCATCACAGAAAAGTGACCCACTGAATTATTGCAGAAAGTATTTCCTAGACCCTCCTATCATAACACTAGTAACAATTTTCTTTCCATTTGAGCTAAACATGTTTCATGCTTCCACTTTTAGTTTCATTTTACAGTGTTAGGCAGAATTCACTGTTTACAAAAAAAAATGCTGTTATTTTTCCTAACTGTCAGAGATGGGTCTAAATTCAAGCATTGTGGTGCTGATATTGTAGATCAGCATGTCCATAGCAGTGGAGATTTTCTATTACACCCTATGATTCTGCATTGGCTCTGCTTCTCTCAAAGCACCCTCATAGATTATACATCTTCATGCAATTATTGTTAAGGTAATTGTTACCATTCTCCAAAATGGGATTTTTAAAAAATTGATATTACATTACTTGTTCTGGTTCCTAAAAATATAGAATTTCGTTTTTATTATCACAGTACCTAAAAACTACAAAGAGAAAGTGTGACTACAATAATTTTAAACATGAGAACTATATGAAAAGAGGTTCAGCGAATTGTAAATTTAGCAGAAAATAAGATAAGAACTAACATCCAATAACAGAATCTATTCTTACTCATAATTTAGCCAATACTAAGAATCTGGTAAGCAGAACTTAGACTATTTATTGATGAACTCATTAGACATATGAATCTTCCAACACTTCTTACTCTGCATACTTTCTGGCTGTGGGTCTCTGTGTATGTTCTCATCTGTTGCAAGAGGAAGCTTCTCTAATGATGCCTGAGCAAAGCACTGATCTATGAGCAGAACGGAATGTCATTAGGAATCATTTGATTGCTAAGTGTCTTTAGCAGAACTGTATTATTTGGTTTTACTCTAGGTCCCTGGATTATCTTGTGTCATTGGGTTTCATCTAATTTAGTGGGTTTGGGTTTCATCTCATTAAGTCATACCAGTAGTTTATTGGTTACTCCTGAAAACTTTGTGCTACAATTTTACTAGCATATCTTCCAGGCAAGATACCATTGTAGGTATAGGGGTTTACAGCTAGGTTGTGTATGTTTTCTCTTTGCCCATCCAGTAACAAGAACACTAGCACAGAGGAGTGAAAGCTCTATGTCAGCACCAGCTCATTCAATATGTTGTTTAGGCACTGTCTTCAGTAAGAGAGCTTTGCTACCTCAGTTTCTAGTGAGAAACAGATAGCCTTGGCAACACCCTGGGTTCTTTTAGGGTTTTCTTGTGACCACTCTGCCCATCCACAAAAGGTCAGCATCAAATCCCTCTTCTCAGGTTTCAGGGAAACCTAGGGAAGAGGAGGCAGAAACACTGTAAGAGCCATGGTGGATGGAAAACAAGGCTTTCTAACATACAGCAGGACAGAAGCACATCCCAAAGAGACTGAAGCAGCATGCACAGGGCCTGCATGGGTCTGGACCAGATGGGGTCCTAAAGGTGAAAGGAAAAGTGGGCACATGCCCCATACTTATCAGATGAAGCTATCTCCAATTGATAACCACCTGCAAATGAAAATTTAGTTTTCTCCAAGGGAGTCTCACTGAGGGAATAAACTACTCTACTACCCAGCAGTAGATGGCCAACTGAATGTCAAGCTAAACATCATTCTTGAAGGTTCCCTGTCTAATGATGTCATATGAGGGCTCCCTCTTTGTAACTAAATTCTAACTTCCACTTTATAAATTAATAGTATTGAGCAGTAATTGAATATGTGTGTGCATGTACGTACACTAAGAAAAAAAGAAATGTTATTTATATTCATCTTAATTTAATTATGGGCATAGTCAACTGAGATTTTTTTGATTTATTAGTTAGATATTTTTAAATGACTTTCAAAATGAAATTTTTACCATACTTTGTTTTAAAGGTAATTTAAACAGTTGTTTTTATGTTATACTCAGTGTCTTCACATTTCAAGTAGCATCTCCAGGAATGTAGTCAGAGAACTAATTTTAGTGGAAATACTAAGATTAGAAGTTGTGACAGCATCATGAAGGTCAAGTCATTAAGAAACAGGTGAATCTAAGTTACTTAAGCAAAAGATTTGATAATGAAGTTTTGTAAAAATCAGCATAATGATGCTATTAGAGATGGTGAAGTAAAATACAAAGCTAGACTGCTGTGTGGGCAGAAATTCAGATTTCATGGGGATCGATATGCCAAGGCCTTCACTTGAGGGGTAGAGGCTGGGGTGGAAGGCAGAGAGAAGAGTCAAATGGTAGAAAAGTAACGAGATTTTACATGGCAGACAGCAGGGTTGCCACATGAGCCGACTCAGGCAGCCCCATATTGCCTAGGCATTAGGTGCCTTTGCCAGAGGTGAATGACCTCTGGAAGATGAAGGGAGGTTCTTGGGTGATTAAGGGTGTTTCCTGCTGAGCCAAACCACCTTTCCAGATCTGCTTTTCTAGTAAGCCTTTACTCTTGTTTATATAGTTAGAATCCTTCTCCTTAGCAAGCCAAAGACATTCTGTTTAGAACAAGGTCAACTGTGTATATAGGGGAAGAGGGGCTTTGGATCTGACATGAAGACTACAAAAGGTCAGCATTTTGTTAGGAGTCAGATCTTGAATTCAGAACTCAAAGTCTCTATCTAAAATTTCTACCACCAAAGCCATTGTTTTCACCACAGATATCATTCTTTGAAAGCAGTAATAACTGTTCTGCTTTTTAAAAATTAGTTCTGTGTATGAGGAGGAAAAGAGTACAGGAAGCCCAAACCCAGAGCACATTAAAGAAACACTTTAAAGAAAACTAAATCTGAAAGTGATGTGTGTGATAGGTATTCTCCACTGACAAAATAAGCCAATTCAAGCCAAATTAAGTATGGCAGGTTTATTGGGGGGGTAATTCTTGAGTGGTTCCCTTGGTCCCAAGAAACTGAGCCGAGATGTATGGGAGACAAGGAAAGAGAGAAGAAAGAACCTGCACATTCAGAGAGAGAGAGAGACCAAGTGTCTAGATTATATAGAGAAGAGTGACTAGGAGAAGGGAAGCACAGCCCCTGGGCTGGAAAATTTAGCACAGGGGGAGAGGGGTATGCCAGCCATGCCCTGTGACAGGTAGAGACGGAGGTATGCTGGGAGAATCTGGAATTCAGGCCCAGTGATATGTTGAATAGGCACCTCAAACTGCTTGTGCCCAGTCTGAAACCCAACATCATGGTGGTCATAAAATACATATCAAAAAAAGTTAGTTTTAAAATACAGATATCACTGTCATTTGAAGAGTTAAGGACTAAAGGGCATTTACATAGCTATCAGCAGTCAGAAAATTCAGGTTCCTTTTGCTCCAACTGGTACTACAACATTTACCAATTGGATAATAATTATTATTGTTGTAAATGTTAAAAAGTTATGTTCTGGAAAACTATTTTTAAAAGACACTAAAATCTAACCAAAGGGAGGAGGATATGTTGTATTCTCAAAGTACATTTTTTTATCCAAATTACTTTGCATGTAGGTCATGCCTGCACAGATGCACAAACAACTCAGTCTTTCTTCAGAGAGAGAAACATATGGTTTTACCAGCCCCATGGTTTGTTAACATTTTGTTCTTGATTATGGACATGGTTTTGTTTTTCTACTAAGGAATATGTATAGAACCCTTCACCATGTCAAAAAGCAGTATGTAAAAGTAAACAAGTTCAGCTCGCAAATAAACTCTTCCTGTGTGTCAGTACACACTAAAGTGCTATTTTACCTTTTATGAGGCTTGAACAGTCAGTGAAATAAAACAGATTGTGTTTCCTTGTTGGAAATGATAAATTGACAGAAATACTTGAAACATGCTGGAAATAATTAAGCCTGGTAGTGCCTTCACTGCTTTCAACTGTTGGTTTCCGAGAACAACCCTCCCTTGCAGAAATGTGATGTTGACAGAACTCTTCATGGTATTTATTATTCAGTTTTTAAGTCTTACCCAAATCCAAAAAATTGTGTTAGAGCACAGGAGCAGTGTGACTTAATCTGTCTCTAGCTGTGCTTGGTTAAGAATAGTGTCCACATAGGATGAAGACAGACAACCAACTATGACGGTTCCACTCTGAGCACCCAGAGCTGAAATCTCACATTCATCCAGATCCCATATACCTCACTGTGTGTATTTGACATCATTCATTTTATTGATCTGTTAGTTTTATTCTCACTAATGTATTCAAAATAGCAGAAAGAAAAGAGGGAGAACAATCACTGTGGACAAATGCAGGTAGCGGCACTGGAGAGATGGCTCAGCAGTGAAGGACACTCCCTGTTGTGTGGCGCGCCAGGGCATTTGAGCCCTGCTAGCCTCAATGGACACCTGCACAAAAGTTTTAAAAATTATCTTTTAAAAACTATAGATAGGAAACATGGCCATGAAAACACAACAGAAGCTAATCTGTCCACAGAAACATTTCAAATCAGAAAAAAAACAACTTCTATTAAAAAATCAAAGAAAAAAATCTTTATCTGGGAGAGGTTTTATTCTAGTCAGATATATGATATGTAGAATGTAAACTCTATGGTTATGTATTTATGAATGATTAAATGATAACATTTTAAAGGACTTCTATCCATGCTGAGATATAACCATGGCTTTGTCTCAATTCTCTTTCTGAATGATAAATAAATAATTTTAAGTTAAAAATACACAGGAAATAATCAATATCCTCTATTATTTTCTTCATATGCTCTAGTAGTTATATTACTAGTTGTATACTTGCAACAGAGTTGTTTCTCAAGGTGAAATTCAGTGGCTGAAGAGATAGCTCAGTGACTAACAATATTTGCTGTTTTTCCAAAGGACCTGTGTTCAGTTCCCACCACCCACTTCAGGTCAACTGACAGATTCCTATTCTTACAGTTCCAGAGTGTGCCTGACATTCTGTTTTGGCCTTAATATGCAGTCATATACACATGGCATATATTCATACAGCATATATTGTCATACACACAAAAATGAAACTATATAACAAATTCACTATCAGCAATTATTATTATTATATTTATATTCAGACATTTAATTAGTGAAGTAGTTTTGTGGTGTTTAAATAGGAATAGCTCCTATAGATTCATGTGTTTGAATGTTTGGCCCATAGGCAATATTAGGAGGTGCAGCCTTGTCAGAGTAAGTGTAATCTTATTGGAGGAAATGTATGACTATTGGGGCGGGCTTTGAGATCTGATATGCTCAAACTAGGCCTATTGTTGCACTGATTCTGTTACCTGGATTCAAATATAGAACTCTTAGCTCCTTCTCCAGCACCATGTCTGCCTGTGTGTGCCATTCTTTCAACTATGATGATGATCTAGACCTCTGAAACTATAAGACAGCTTCATTTACATGTATTTTCTTAAGAGTTGCTGTGGTCATAGTGTCATAGCAAAAGAAACCCAAACTAAGACAACTATTTTTAAAAAAATGTTTCCTATACTGTGTTTTAGAGTTGTAACTAAGATACTTTGATACAAATCCCCAGAAATTTCAAGTATATTGAAAGTGATTCTCATTTGTACTGCATTTGACAACTGCTGTAGCTAAATGGAAATCACTTGACGTTATGAATCTTTATCCTAACATTCATGGCACTGCCACATTTAAATTTAATAAGGTCAAGTTGTTCATCTCATTTTGTAAACATAGTAAATTCATTGTGCTCCTTCACACCTCACAAAAAGATAAAATTCTTCTCAGGGTTTCTGAGAGCTGCTGTGGACTCTATATTCACAAATTAATAGTGATGGTACAATTAAAAATAAAAAGAGAATGCACATTGTTTTCAGTGCATAGTCTATCGTGCATAGTTTTGAAATGCAAGTAATAAATCATTTTTAAGGCATCTTGAAGTATCCAAGTTAAAAAATGTTTCTCATCTATCGTTTTGTCTTAGTAAGCACTCCACCAACTTCTGTGAAAAATGATTGCTTAACAAAGTCATTTAAAGTTGTTGCATCACACACACACGGTTCATTACCTTCCAGAGCCTGACTCTGACTTCCATGACCTTAGAAATGAAATGCTATTAAGTCTGCAGGTTTTCCAACTATTTTTTCTGCCCTTAAAGAGTCAAGGACTTCAGTTTGGGCACATGCCCTACAGAGATTAGTGTAATGATTTGCCTTTAGCTAGTTCTCTTGTAAGGGTCTGATCATCACTGAAAGAAGACCCCAGACTCAAACAGTATGCAAAAGCAAAGAGCATTTATTCTGCAGAAACAACCAGCATGCAGGAGTCAACCATCCACACAAAATAGTGACCCTGAGAGAAGCTTGCTAGGAGACTCGCAGTTGAGGATTTGTTGGGTTCTTGGTAAAGAATACTTGTATGTTCCTGATTAGTTCTCACCTTAGAGAAGGAAGAGTCACCTCATATGGCCCAGGCCAGAGGTTGCTGATTGGCTGCCCATCTTCTGCCTTTTGTTGTTGTTGGTGGTGTTTGTTTGTTTGTTTGTGTTGTTTGTTTCCAGGAACTCATCAAGCAGGAAATGGCACAGGATTGCAAGAACTTTGGCCTGGCTTTAAGCCCCATCTCAAAATGGAGTTAGTCAGGTCCTCTCACTCTGATCTTGTCCAGTTACTTATTCTAAATATCAATTATCCCATATGACTATCAACATTGTTCATTTGCTGTCTGAGATTCATTCAACACTGTTCCTGTGACTTTTTAAAATATATACTTTATTTTAGTAGAAAACAAATACCATTCCATGCATATATATATATATATATATATACATATATATATGTAATTTTGCTGAATAAAATTTATGCTTATTTTAAAAGCATCACTTCAGAGGTAACTACTAGGAATGAGTCTAGTTTTATGTCAAAATCAAGGTGTTATTTTTGACTGCCAACTCTGAATTGGTAAAAAGAGTTGAGACAATGTGTATTTTTGTTTCTTTCTGAAAGCATGCAGCCAAGATATTCTATGACATGAACACCCATCCTGGTGAGCTATTAAAGACATTTGTCCGAATGAACTCAGTGTCTGGCTCTTTGATAACCTCCCCCTGGGAGGGGGCGGGAGCAGTCTTACCAGGCCACAGAGGAAGACAATGCAGCAAGTCCTGATGAGACCTGATAGGCTAGGGTCAGATGGAAAGGGAGGAGGACCTCCCCAATCAGTGGACTTGAAGAGGGACATGGGAGGAGATGAGAGAGGGAGGGAAGGGGGGATTGGGAGGGGATGAGAGGGGGGCTACAGCTGGGATACAAAGTGAATAAATTAAATAATAAATAAATGCATTTTAAAAATTTTTTTAAAAGATATATTCAGAAAACATTTGAATGCCAAAACATTTTCAAATCATGAATACTAGATCATAACTGTATCCCAGAAAGTTAAGAGGCTAAAGATGGAGGACTGCCTTGATTTTAAGACAAGACTGAGTTACAGAGAGCTCCAACATAGCCTGGGCTATGGTGGGAGAGCCTGCCTCAAACAAACAAACAAACCAAAAATCAAGTTGGAGATAATTTATAAATGTATGAAGAACTGATCAAGTTCATGCCTGGGTATGAACTGAATATAGGTTTTATTTAGTGTAAAACTTATCCAACATCCTCCCCCTCTATGTATGCATGTGTGCATGTGTATGTGCGTAGAAAGAATATCTTTCCTTCAAAGAATAAAAAATTTCTGACATTTGTGCATTTTATAAGTATATATACTTCGTTATCTTCCATAGTCTTGAAGAAACCTGTGAGGGGAGAATCTTCTTACTATGATAATTTATGTTCTTAGGATAAATTAATTTTTATCTCTCTGTTTCTGTCTCTTCTCTTCCCTGAATTACACACACACACACACACACACACACACACACACACACACTCACACACCTCTTGTTGCTCCTACCCTTTGCCTGATGAGATCTTTACAAACTATTTTCATAGAAAAGCAAAGATTTCACAGCAATCATAATGATTCAGCAGTATTGCAGATCTTATAACCTAATATAGAGTAAAGGTACTAGAGATTCTTTTAAGAATTTAAGAAAGATAATAAGGTCAGCTGTTCAGAAGATGCTAAAAGCAGGATGTTTTAAACATTTGTAATCACAATAAAGATGATGAAGAAGATAGTAATAGGCTGAAACGATAGACTGGATTTTTTTCAATTAACCAAATTTGCATTAAATCCCAATTTAGTTACATAAATTATGTCAAAATATACACGATAATGAGCTGATGTAAAACTTTGGTGCAGAGATCTAAATTTTTATATCAACGGAATGAAGAAGGGCCTATATCATTAGTCAAAGTTCTTTTGCTAGTGGGCCTTGATGTTCGGTTTGTAATTCAAAGTTATCATCATTTAGGAGGCAAAGGCAAGTCCAAGTTAGTTTTGGTTAAATATCAAGACCCTATCTCAAAAACAAAAACAAAAATAAAAACCAAACAAAAATAAACAAAGGAAAGGAAAAAAGAAAGGGAGGAAGGCAAAAGAGAGCAAGGGAGGGCGGTATGGGATGGAAGTAGGGACAGAGAAGGATGGGAGTGGGAAGAGAAACAGAAAATGAAAGAGATTCTACTTGATCCACTAAATAGAAATCACTATCAAAGAACTTTTCTTTCTCAGTATAAGTCACTAAACTCAGAAGTTGATAATCATTCTTTTACAATATCAGTCTCTACAGGGCCCCTTAGGCCCAGGATTTTTGGCTTTCTCGGTCTCCTTGGGGAGTTCTTGTGAGCTCCAGGTCTTTCTTTCTTTTTTCTTTTCTTTTCTTTTCTTTTGCCTTTCTTTTGCCCTCTTCTTCCATAAGGTTTCCTGCACTCTGCCCAAAGTTTGGCTATGAGTCTCATTATCTCCTTCGATACCCTGGTGGGTAGAGTCTTTCAGAGGTCCCTTGTGGAAGGCTCCTGTCCTATTTCTTCTTTTCTCCTACTTTTGATGTTTATTCTATTTGTTTTTCTTAGTGAAGTTTCAGCATCTTCCCTAGGGTCCTCCTTGTTTAGCATCTTTAAGAGTAAAGATTTTAGTATGTTATTCTATATTTTATGGCTAATATCCACTTAAAAGTGTGTACATACCGTATGTGTCTTTCTGCTTCTGGGTTATCTCACTCAGGATGATCTTTTCTAGTTCCCACTATTTGCCTGCAAATTTCAAATTTTCCTTATTTTAAATTTCTGAGTAGTATTCCATTGTGTAAATGGACCATGCCTGGAGAAGGCCTAGACCCCCTGTTCAGAGGAAATGCATAGGCTGTTCAGTTTCCAAGTGAGCTCCCTAGTAAGGGAAAGGGAGTGTCTCTGACATGAACTAAGTAGCGGGCTCTTTCATCACCTCCCCTTTTATGAGTACAGTCTTTCCAGGCCACAGAGGAAGATGATGCAGCTAGCCCTGATGAGACCTGATAGGTTAGGGTCAGATAGAAGGTGAGGAGGTCCTCCCCTATAGGTGAACTTGGAAAGGGGTATAAGGGAAGAAGAGGAAGGGAGGGTGGGACTGGGAGCAGACAAAGTGAATAAATTGTAATAAATAATAAATAAATTTTTAGAAATAAATAAATGTAGAGGCAATTTCTTAATTGTAACCTCTGGGAAATCAAAAAGCATATCAGATACTTCCAGCATAAAATGGCACAGACTATACAGTACCATCACAAAAGAGAGGAAAAGGAGCACAGTAAGGAAATACTAGACCAAAAACCAACAGAGGAAACAGCAAATTCTGGTCTCCATATCTTTCATCAAAACACTCTTCAGATCACCAACTCCTTTTAGCTTTATTCACTTGAACACACTACTTTCTCTTAGGCTGGTTCAATAATATCACAGCAGCTCTCCTTGGCAGGTACTCCACACCTGTGTCATCCCCAACATTTTGGCATTTCTACCAAAATCCAGGTTTTACCTCTCTGGGTTTCCATGAAGGCACACCTGACACATGCCTAGCCCCAATGGTTCTTCTTCTTTGTTTTTGAGAGACATTCTACATTCCCTTTCTTGTATTCTTGACTCTAAAGCAAAACCCTGTAAAGCAAAAAGCTGTCAAGTTTTCAGCTTGATGAGGGTAGAATATGGGATCCTTGCATGAGCTTTCTAATGTTGATCATTTCCTTCACTGCTTAAGCTTTCTATTAATTCTTCTTCACAAGTTTGAAGCTTAGCTGGGTGGGGTCTTGCCCTGAGGTCACCACTCCCTCTATTACATAGAGCATTAGGCTTTTCTTTAAAACATTTTATTTCCTTGAGCATTAGACATAGCTCCATTATATTTCCTGCTTCTCCATTTCACCTCAATCTGGCCATTTTGTATTATTCTCTTTCTCAGCTTCCTACTATTCATTGTAATATACATAAGAGTGACTGCTAATAACCATATAACAAACTCAATACTAGGCTATCTTGAAATATCCTCTGCCAATGCCATTAATGCTAAACTCTTAGATTTTTGACTTAGGCAAATTTTGGGGGTTGAGGGCAGGGACAGAAAGCAGTTACATTCTTTACCCTAGGCCACTTATTAATATTCTTTCCCCTCTGAAACCCTTTATTTGGTCAACTACATTTCAAATCACACTCAGCACTGTTTTCCAAACTCCTACTATGAGGGCCATTTAAGACCTGCTTAAAGTGTTAAACCACATTTCTAGTCTAAAGTTACAAAGTCTTCAGTATTCCTCCAATAAACAGAATGAACAGACATGTCAGTAATATACCATTCCTACTACAAACATCTATTATAGTCAGTGTTCTATTGCTGTGAAAAGTCACCATGGCCACAACAGTTCTTATAAAAGAAAGCAGTGTATTGTGACCTGCTTTCAATTTCAGTCCGTTTTCATCATGGCAGGGAGTATGGTGGCAAACAGGCAGATAAGGGGCTGTAGAAGTAGCTAATAGTTCCACATCTGGATCTGCAGGAAGCTGGAAGAGACAAAGCAACTGAGCCAGGCTGGGGCCTTTGAAGCCTTAAAGCCTACTGGTACACCTTTAATGAGGCCTAACCTTAATCCTTCTTAAGCAGTGCCACTACCTGACAACTAATCATTTAAATATATAAACCTGTGGGAGCCATTCTTATTCAAATCATGACAGACTTTATGTAACTGAGTCATTAAAAATGCCATTCTTGTCCAAACAAAATTAGACAGATTTTATTTACAAAATGTGATTGTCCACAACCTTGATTAGAAAATCAAGGGCAATAGATGATTAAATTGGAGTATATTTGATACTTGAATTATGACAAACTATTGATCAGTCTAATTTCTATGTAAATATTCTAAATGTTACTCTTGCTCCTACTTATATTTATTTATTTTCTTATTCTTTTGCTACCTTATCTTGTAGGAGGCCTTCATAAGTTTTCAAATAACTCAGTAGACTTTGTTGATTTGAAAGGTTCAAAATTTAGGAATAATGTTTCTCTAAGATTTGTTAGAGAAGAAAATAAATTCAAGTTGGATATTAAGAAAGATAAATTGTGATAAATTAAGGAAAAAGTGATATTTTAAAGTATTATCTCTTGTATGTCATTTTTTTTTTGTCCATTCACAAAGGTGAGCACTATTTAGGACACAGGATTCATGAATGCCTGTCGTATGCACACTAAATCCCTGAAACAGAATTCATATCAAGAAAGTAGAATAAGTCTCCCAGTCATAGAGTGACAAGCATAGGTTAGCTAAAAAAATTTTTTTTAATTGACATTTTGAAGAGAGTAGGTTATCCAACTCAAGGTGGCCTTCATATATTTTCTGAGAATGCAGCCCAGTGTATTCATCCATCATTTCTTTGCTGTTCAAGCTCTAACTCTCTAAAGAAATTAAACAGTAGACACATTCCACAGCTCATCACCACTCATTTTTCTTACTGCCCTTTCTCTAAGTCATTACAAGCAATCTTCAAATTTCAGTGTACTTCATCTTTTATGTATGAAGAAACAGTGGTAATTTTTCTTTCATAAATTTATTCTGAAAAAGTTATCATTTCTACATTATCTTGCTTGTCAAATTAAAATACAATTAAAAATTGATAACACTATTTTTTCAGATAATAAAGATAAGAGTATTTTTTTAATTTAATAATGCAATCTCTCCTTTGGCATCAGCTTTTAAACATCCAAACTATAAGGGTATGAGAAATATGATATCTAGAAACATATTGGATTTTTATATTTATTTTTCCCCAATTTTACTAGGTGGCCTACAGTTTAGTCAAGATAATTTTTATGAAATCTGTGGGAACAAAGACTTATTTAAAGGTAGTAACATGTAAATTGTCTTCAAAGTCGGATTCAGGGCTGTTGTAATGTAAACAACTACTCACAGTGTCACTCCACAGAAATAAAAACTGACCCTTTTATATCTGTCTTCTCCAGTGACTTCAGTGTAGAAAGGAAATGAACACACATGCATACACATATCAGAGAGTGAAAGAGCCTGCTATACTGAATTCTCCTTTCCTTCCATTGACCTGTTTCCCTTGAGATTGGTTAAATCAGGCTCCATGTTACATCCTAAAGTCTGTACCATTGATCTCTAGACCAGTGAACTGAGAATTACCCTAAATTGGCAGTTGCCAATAATTGAAATGCTGAAAATTTCTACTGCTTATCATTTTTTGTATACCGAGAGATACATGTGACAAGTTTACTGTTGCCTAAAATATTTAGTGCTTAGCTTGTGAGAGATCTCTTATAAATCTATATTCATAAAATAAACTTAATTTGAACATAATGTTATATATACATTTGATCACTACTTTCTGAGGCTGAGGATATAGCTCAAGTAGTGGGGCATTTATCTTGCTTGTACAGAACTCTGAGTTCAATGCCCAGCATCAAATATGTACATAAATGTGTAATATCTAAATCTGCTTTCTTCTTTACCTCGGTAAGTAAAAAAATATATTGTTTTGAAAGGTGAATGAATTGAGTCAAGAGTATCCACCTATTTCATGTTAGTCATCAGTAGCTAGCATAGAAAATTATTAATACACTTGATTATATACATGAGTAACATTGATCATTTAAGTTTTATATTTCCCATAATATTTGTATGGGAAGGGGCACATGAAGATGCCACTTGGTTTGGTAACAACTGCTTTTTCTTTTCCCTAAGCAATGTGGATGCTATCACTCTATCATTGACTTACTATACAGGATGTATGATACTTGTTAATGCATTACACTACTATCCTGTACAGTCCTTTAAGGCAAGGGAATATTCTCAGTCCAGTAAAAGTCACTTAGGCACTACCAGTATTGAATAGATACTATTTAAATGATTGCTTATTTTAGACTCTAATCTGGTTATAAGCTTCCTTTTTAATCTATTTTCCCCAAATTTAAGTATTCTACTTGGTTACAAATTATCTATAAATGTTTACCTTTAAGATGAAATTATCATTGTTTAAAAAAAGTTTGTGCATTTTATTATCTATGAGTCTCTTTTTCATGAAATAAATTACAGCTTAAGACTAAAATCTGTGAAGCAGTTGTTTCAGTTTGTCAATTATTAATAACACACACATATACAGATACAGATACAGATATAGATATAGATATAGATATAGATATAGATATAGATATAGATATAGATATAGATATAGATATAGATATAGATATAGATGTATTTGGCATTTTGAGACAGGGTTTCTCAATGTACCCTTGGCTGTTCTGGACTTGCTCTCGTAAACCAGGCTGGCCTGTCTTTGCCTCCCTGAGTGCTGAAATTAAAGGGGTACACCTCCACATCTGGCTAAAACATCAATAATTTTAAAGATTTTTAAATTTCTTTCATTTTTGAAAATTATAATATAATTTCATAATTTTCTACTTTCTCCTTCTATGAAATCCTCCCAGTTCTCTTCCATGTGCTCTTTCAAATTTATGACCTCTTTTTACATTAATTATTATTACATACATATATGTATCTGACCTAACTGACCTAAAAGCATCTTCCCTGATGACCAGTTTTGTGGTACTAGCAGGCATCATATAACACTGCAAAGGAGAGAAGCAACCATCAATCACACTCAGCTATGACACTTATGACCCACAACAATGACCAGCATGGGACAGTAAGGCTAAAATTGTTGTAGTAGTGGCATGCAAACCTTAGTAGGAACCAACAATTCTCTATTTAGACTTAAGATTTGCTCAACAAGGGCAAATAATGTATGGTTCTGGAAATCTAGACAACTACTCAGGGCTTTAAAGTCATGGATCTTGGAAGAAAACACCCACTACCACTGTACTAAGCCAGCGCAATTCCTAACTACTAAAAATTTCAATACTAAGAAGTTCACACCAGGAATGGGAAAACAGACATGAATCTTTCTTGATAGCAGTTCAGATGTTTTGTATAGATTAGTTTTAAGAATTAAATACCAAGGTGATTAAGGTTACATGAAATGGGGAATAGGGGTATGTTGCAAAAGTATTCATTGTCCACCAGCAGAATTCCACATCAAAACTAGCATCCATAAGGGAAAGAAAATGAAATATGAAGTTCCATAAAGACTTGTTGGATGAATTAGAGTTGTTACAGATTCTGTTCACTGAAACATCAATTTGCAGGTCAGAGATTATATATGCCTTTTAAAAATAATTAATAATAGAAAGAAGGTAGTTTGTTAGAATCAGAACACACTGAATGTGTAATGTCTGTATATGTCAATGTCTGATGTTAGCCAGTTAGTACTGAATGACGAAGTTCAAACGGGCAGATACTAATTGGTAAGAGCCTCATGTAAAGCCAGAACCAGCGCCTTTAGTATTGTGATGAAGGCAGTATGAGAAATTCAGATAAATGGGAAAGGAAGATGGGTTTCATTCTGGATAAACAGATTCTATTTGCCAAGAAAACTTCTGCAGTTCCTAGTAAAGATAGAAAGCCATCAATCACAAATAAATGAGCTAAGTACTCTCATTTTTGTTATCATTTAAAAGCAACATATGGCAGGTTAATTTATATTTAAGGAAGCACTGTCAGATATGATTGATAATTGCTTAAATACATTGATTGTTTGTGAGATAAAACAAAGAATATGAAAATGAAAAGAGAGAGCTATGCTGAGATAATATATTTAACACCTGGCATGTGAAGTGATTGCAATGCATGGTGATTACCTGGAAAAGGTCAAAACACTGGTGCAGCATATCTGGTTCTATTTTTATATGTAATTGGAGTAGATACATTCATTGTGCAACTGTGCTATGAATGACAGTGAAGTAAGTATTGAGATGTACAAACAAGAAATATCAAGTCCTGAAGGAAAAAATAGGATATTTAAATCAAGATTACAAAATATCGGTGTAGCTTGTATGACCAGGATAATCAATGAATACAAGAGATGTTTGTCTGAACACATATAATCTGATCAACACATAATCTGATCAATGTTAAGGAATGCAGAAATGTTAAACTCATGTAACAATTTTAAATAGAATCTGTGTTTTTATAGAGTTCATTAGAGGAGTGAAAATTTTCTGTGCTAAATAGAATTCATTATTGTCTGGGGTTTGGCTTAGCTTTTTTCCCTGTGCAAAATTATGAGCTCCATTCATTTTATTAATGAATGGGGGCAGAATTGAAGATATGTGGTCCTGAGGGAAAGGAGCAGCCAGAGAGCTCACTTATCTACTAAGTAAAACAAATGAAAAAAATGACTCTAATTCTAACTTAATGCAAAAAATACCTTTTTAATTTTTTGTAAACTAATGAGATTTTGATTTGGTTGCTAACAGAAGGATGGCTGAGAGGTTGTTTACAAGTAGCAGGGATGGCTTCCGAAAACTGCATCCTTGGAGCTCTCTACCAAGAGCTTGCAGGATGCTTAACAATCAGAAAGATTTTTCTTTTTCTTTTTTTTGTTTTTTTTTGTGTTTTGTTTTTGGTTATTTTTTTGTTTTAGAAGTGGGGAATGGATAGGTAGGGGGTCCAAGACAGGGTTTCTCTGTGTAGCCTTAATTGTTCTGGAACTCACTCAGTAGATCAGTAGACCAGGCTGTTCTCTATCTCAGAGATCTGCCTGCTTTCCGGGATTAAAGGTATGCACCACCACCACCACCTGGCTCAGGGACTGGAAAGACCTTGCCTTTCTCTGGGGGCTTATCAACAAGTGAAAGGCTCTTGGGAAGGTGGTATGCCATGTTCCCCCTTTCCTTCAAATTAAAACATCTACTCTAGGAAAGAAAGGGAGGCTCATGACCCTCAGGACGTGAACAAAGGTCCAGGGTCCAGAAGAATAGAAACTTGGACAATTCTTAAGGAACCCTACTCAGGACTATGAAAAGAAGTAAACAATTGCTCAGGATGGAAACGCTAGCCAGATAATTTACAGAATGAAAAAAACGAACAAACAAACATATTTTTTTTCTTGAAAAGTACAAGTTGCTCTCAAATGCTAAAACTATGAATTCATCAAGGATGTATATTGGTTCTTTGTGAATTTTAAATTATGCATCTCAATCCTGTTCATCTCCACTGCCTGTCTACCTGCCCTCCAACCTTGTAACCTCCAACCCACCCCCACCCCGCCTCGAACAGAAAGAAAAATCTTGTAGTAGAAGGTACACTGTGTCACAGTGTAACCCACAACACACCCTTGTGTCCAGACTTTGCTTGCAGACATTCGCTGCAATGACTCACTGGTTTGGTAAGAGGCTTCTTGCTTCAGCTACCCTTATCAATACTAGGACCTCACTGGCATTCCTCTATGATATCCTGTTGTTACTCTGTCATGGATATCCTATAGTTTTAGATCTGTAGGACTGGCCCCTTCATGAAATCCACCAGTTTATCAATGGAGTAGGTGTTGGGGTGGGCCAATTGAAAGCAATGCATCAAGGTCTGAGGGGTTCCTGAGCCCACCAGCTTTCCCTTTGGCATACCCTCAGGGTTGGTTCACCTGAAACCACCACAATACCAGCTCTACCCTGCTTCCCAAAGAAGTCCAGGGCCTACTCTCCCTAGTGTTACAACCACGGAGGGTCAGGGCTAGATCTCCCACTCTCAAGACCCCAAGGCCAGCTCTCTTGCTTGCCACAGATGGCAAAGAATGAGGGAGGGAGAGGGCATCTCTTCACTGTCTGCATCACTGCCCAGCAGAAAAGAGGCAGGTCTAGCTCCTTCCTTCACACCCTTGAGTACATCTCCCCCTCAACTTCCACGTCTAGGGCCAGCTCTGTCATATTGCTCAGGTGAGGTGCAGGGCCTGCTCTGTCTCCCTCATTCCTTCAGGGACAGTTTGACTACCCCACCACCAGGATCAGCTCTACTATGCTGCCTAGCCAGGCAAAGTACAGGGCCTGCTGTTCCCAGTGCTACAAATGGTGAGGGGCAGGGACAGGTCCCCTGCTCTTATGACCCCAGGGCCAGGCCTACTGTCTGCCACAGGTGATGAAGGGCAAGGAGGGAATAGTATATGTTTTCCTCATAAATGGCACCACCTGGGAGACAAGTAGCAGGGCCAGCTCTCCTGTGCTCATACCCTGAAGCTTCCTCATATGCATCTCCTGCAATCTGTAGGGAACAATTTCCTAAATACCGCAGCTAGCTAGGGGCAGGAGCTGCAGTCCAGTCCAGGGACCTTATCCTGGCCTTTGGTGGTAACAGACCCTTGTTACTGCAGGACCACTGACCCAGACATAAACCCCAGTGGAGCACAGGTTCCATGATGGATGGTCCCAGTGGCATCATTGGCTACTCATATCAGGCTCTTCCTTACTAGGCTCGAGTCTCCAGTTTTGCTTCTCTTCATTGTGCCCACATCCTTCTGTTCCTCTTCCATTTCTCCACCACTTGCTTGCTCCTCTTAGTGGTGCCTGGGGTCTTTGAGTGTCTAGGGTTGTCTCAGGAGTGATCTCAGGATTGTAATGCCCTACTCATGCATTATGGCACTGGGCAGAGGTCATCTTGGGCATGGTCTACTTCCTCTCTCCTAGAGACAGACTTGTGGTCATCTCAGGCTAGCTTTCTGACTGGTCCCATGGCACTGGTCTGGTGGTCATCACAGAATCACCTTTTTCAGGAAATGTTAGGCTACTAGTCTTTCAGATGTAAATAGGTCAGAACCCTGAGCACAGACATAAACTCTCTCCTCTCTGCCACCTAGTGCCATACCTGTGACACCACAGCCACACCTGCAGTGCCTCTAGGGCTAGGGTCATCAAGGGTATTTACTTTTACTTTCATTTTGGATTTTGCTTTTGTCAAACTAGAACAAAACTAAAGCAAAACATTTGGCAAAGGCTTTTTTTCACATTATACATCTTAATTATGGTTTCTACACCTTATACTCTGATACATTCCTTCCCACCTTTCTTATCCTGATCCATTGCCTTTTCGTCTCTCATTAGAAAACCAAATGGCCTTCTAAGGAATAATAAAAAGCAATACTATATATATATATATATATATATATATATATATATAATATACTATAGAGCAACATATTATATTTAATAGATATAATAAAACTAAAATTTATACATCAGAATAAGGCAAACAAACAAACAGATAAAAGCCCAGACAAAGTCACAAAAAATACATATAGATGCACACTCAGGAATCTCATAAAAACACAGCACTGTACACTGTAATATATATGTAAAAGACCTTTATGGCAAAATGAGAGAAAGAATGTAATTGAAACAAAGATAAATTAAGTAAAAAAAAACAAATTAATAAAAGTAAAAAATGTTAAAAGCTTATGACACGATATAATGACAGTACTAGACAAGGATCTGCAAAGATGCCACTAAGTGTGTTTTCTGTTAGCCCTCACATCTGGATGTAGTAGTAGTACTCCACATCCCCTGGAGTAGATTGTTTCTCCATTGAGACTCCCTTGGAGAAAACTAAACTTTCATTAATAAGTGGTTATTAATTGCAGATAACTTCTGGGTTAGGGATGGAGACATGTGTCCACTTCTTTCAGCTCTAGGTCCCCACCTAGCACAGACCCATGTAGGCCCTATGTATGCTTCCTCATTCTCGGTGAGGCAGCAATGTATATCATTCATGTGAGTCTCCATCATGATAACTTAGAGGTCTTTTGTTTCCTTGCTGGTTTCCATCCCCTCTGGCTCTTTGCAGTCTTTCTGCCTCTTCTTCCACAGGGAACACTCAGCCCTCAGAGAAGGGATTTGATGGAAACATTCTGTTTAGGACTAAGTGTTCCAAGGTCTCTTACTGTATGTATATTGTCTAGCTGTGCATGAGTCTTTGTATTTGTTTCCATATGCTGCAGGAGGAAGCATCAATGATGCCTGAGAAAAATTCTGATTTATGAGTATGAAAGAATGTCATTAGGAGCCATTTAATTGCTAAGTTCCTTTAATAGAACTGTAGTTTTACTTTAGATCTCCAGACTATCTATTCTCAAAATCTCAGTTACTCAAGTCATGTTGGGATTAGATCTTCTCTCATTGAGAAGACCTTATGTCGAATAAGATAGTGACCACCATGACTTTGTGTCACCATTATTTTCATGACGGGAAACATGGCGGTAAGCAGGCACACATGGTGCTAGAGAAGGAGCCAGAGAGTTCTACAGCTTGATCCACAGACAGCAGAAGGAGACTGTGTGCCACACTGGGCATATTTTGAGCATATGAAACCTCAAAGCTCACCCAGCAGTTACATACTTCCTCCAGTAAGGTAACATCTACTGCAAAATGGTCACACTCCCTAATCAAACACATGAATCCATGAGACCATCCTATGTAAACCACCACAGGGCTCAAAGGTTTGTGGACCACTCATTTATTTTGGAATAGTATATTATCCAAATAAATGATAATAATCTCATTTATCTGTGATTTGTTTGATAGTGATTACTGTTTATTGTGGCATTATCATTAAAATGTACAGAACTAACTACTTTGAAATTAAAATAACTTATTTATTCTGAATACCAATTATTGAAGAAATCATTTAAAAGCCAGGCACAGTAGCACACACCTGTAATCCCAGCACTAGGGAGACGGAAGCAGATGGATCCTTATGAGCTCAAGGCCAGTCTGGTCTACAAAGTGAGTCCAGGACAGCCAAGGCTAGACAGAGAAAACTTGTCTCAAAAAAACGAAAACAAAACATATTTATTTAAAGAATAAAACTTTTTATTATACTACCATAAAATCAAATGGAAATACAGAATTCAACAATAATGGAAAATGGTGAAATGAGGATTTGAATCAATCTTAGACATAGATTTAGAATGTATTCATTTGAGCTATAGGGCATATTTATTTGTCTCTGCTGGGAATACTAAAATATAACATTTTTCTTATTTTTCTTATTTATCATAGTTGAGCATCACTATATACTGGTATTATTAGTGTTTTTTAATTAAATTTTTATTTTTTATATTAATTACAGTTTACTTTGTATCCCAGCTGTAGCCCCCTCTCTCATTCCCTCCCAATCCCACCTTCCCTCTGTCCCTCATCTCCTCCTTGCCCCTCTGTAAGTCCACTGATAGGGGAAGACCTCCTCCACTTCCATCTGATCCTAGCTTATCAGATCTCATCAAGACTGGCTGCAGTGTCCTCCTCTGTGACCTAGCAAGACTGCTCATCCCTCGTGGGCGGGGAGGTGGTGGTCAAAGAGCCAACCACTGAGTTCATGTCAGAGACAGTCCTTCTTCCCCTTACTAGGGAAACTCACTTGGATACTGAGCTGCCATGGGCTACGTCTGAGCAGAGGTTATAGGTTATATCCACGCATGGTCCTTGATTGGAGAATCAGTCTCAGAAAAGATTAGTGTGCCCAGATATATTTGGTCCTTGTGGAACTCCTGTCCTCTTCAGGTCTTACTAACTCCCCCTTCTTTCATGATTCCCTGCACTTTGCCCAAGGTTTCGTTATGAGTCTCAGCATCTGCTTTAATACCCTACCAGGTAAAGTCTTTCAGAGGCCCTCTGTGGTAGGCTATTGTCCTGTTTCTTGTTTTCTCCTACTTCCAATGTCCATCCAATTTTTCTTTCTAAGTGAGGATTGATCATCTTACTCTGGGTCCTCCTTCTTGTTCATCTTTTTTAGGTGTACAGATTTTAGTATGTTTATCTTATCTTATAGGTCTAGTATCCACTTATAAGTGAGTATATATCATGTGTGTCTTTCTGCTTCTGAGATACCTCACTCAGGGTGGATCAAAGACCTCAATATAAAACCAGACACAGTAAATTGGTTAGAAGAAAAAGTGGGGAAAAGCCTAGAACTCATTGGCACAGGAGACAACTTCCTGAACAGAACACCAGCAGCACAGGATCTAAGATCAACAATCAATAAATGGGACCTCAGGAAACTAAAAATCTTCTGTAAAGCAAAGGACACTGTCGTCAGAACAAAATGACAACCTATGGGTTACAGCGCTAAACAAAAATTCTCTGTAAAGGAATACAGAAAGGCAGAGTAACACTTAAATAAATGTTCAATGTCCTTAGTCATCAGGGAGATGCAAATCAAATGACCCTGAAATTTCACCTGACACCCATCAGAATGGCTAAGATCAAAAACTCAAATGACAACACATGCTGGAGAGGTTGTGGAGAAAGGGGAACCCTCCTCCATTGCTGGTGGGAATGTAAACTTGTACAACCACTTTGGAAATCAATCTGGTACTTTCTCTGACAATTAGGAATAGTGCTTCCTCAAGATCTAGCTATACCACTCCTAGGCATATATCTAAAAGATGCTCAAGTACACAACAAGGACATTTGCTCAACCATGTTTGTAGCATAAAAATCAGAAGCTGCAAACAACCCAGATGTCCTTCAATGGAGGAATGGATACAGAAATTGTGGTACATTTACACAATGGAATACTACTCAGAAATTAAAACAAGGAAATCATGAAATTTGCAGGCAAATGGTGGGATCTAGAATTTTAGTGTTTTGAACTGAGACAGGTGGATTATTTGAGGTCAGTTTATGCTTAACTGTGAGATACAGGCAATTCTAAGTGTCCTAGTTATTTTCTATTGCTGTGAAAAAATGAAATGACTAACACAATTTCATGGAGAAATAATTCATTTTAGCTTATAGCTCAAGGGTATAGCCCATTATTTAGTGGAATTCAAGGCTGCAAGAACTTAAAGTAGTTGGTCATCATCTATAATAAGGAATAATACGCTTTACTCAATTGTCTATGGTGTGACCCATAATATGCAGTTAGCTTAAGATAATCTCTGCCCTGCATGCCAAATGTCTTTTCTATGGATGATTGTAAGTTCTAGTTTGCTGACAGTTAAACAATAACCAGGACACTGGGTTTGCTTCAAAAATAAAACTAACAATAGCAACAAAATTTTAATTTCATTGGATTTGTTGTTTGAACAGAAACATATAGGCTTGTGGCACATTTAATCAGTTTACTGTAACAAGGAAATAATTTGTACAAAAAATATGTACTCCTAATCAAGTCTTTAAATGCCTATGATTATGGGAGTCCATAAGTTACTTTTTATTTTTTTCATATTTTTTATATTAATCACAGGTTCATAAGTTACTTTCTAAATATTCGTTTAAATCTTACTTTGGTGGTGAAGAGATGGCTTAGCACCTAATAGGTAACTTTACTTTGACTTCCAGTACCCATGTGTTGTGTAATAACCATGTGTAACTCTAGTTCCAGGGATCTGACCCCTGTTCTGACAAGGCACACATTTACTGTATATAGAAACTGATAAAACATTTATACATATGAAAATAAATAAATATAAAAGACTTCATTTCAATTACCTTTGATATCTATAGTAACCAGACATTAATTCATGAATAGAAGGCTTTGTTAAGTATTATAATCATATTAATTTTTTTCTCTCTTTGCATGAGCTGTTGAATAGTTAACTATTCTTCCATATAAGCTGGAAGCAATGTAAGCCATGTTATTTTTAGTTCCTTTTGCATTTTATAAAAAAATGATTAATTTTCAGCTGTTTTCCCTCCGAAGACAATCGAAAACACATTTTTCACAAAGAATCTTTTCAAAGCAAAGTGCATTACATAGGCTATGAATAAAATTTGCTCACATAAGTCAAAAGCTGTTTGAATGGAGTATGAGATATTTTCTTTGAGAGTATAGTTTGCTAGCTTTTTTTAGAGTGTTTAGAATGATCTACACTTCACTACTTTGGGCATGTCTAGACATCTCAAGGTACTTGAAAGCTTCATTACAGGGTAGTACAAGGACTTTCAATTTGGTAGTAGAATAAATGACATAAACCTGTTGAGAATAAGACACATTGTATATTAGTGATATCGTAGAAATAAATCATCAGTTTAAATTAAGAATGAGATTTCATTCTCAGCTGTACACTTGCATATTCCAATTTGTAAATACAACACTTCAGAATAAGTGCTTCACTTTCTCTCTTTACTCCTTTGATTGATTTGGACAAGTCTTTGAGTAGAAGGATGCAGAGATAATAAGATTAAGCTCTATTTCCTATGCAGGTGCTATAATTAAATTATTCATGTCTAGGGATTTTATCCAGCTTTCTTGTAGCGAAGTTCCAAATCTCATGGGTATTTGTATTCCTTACTACTCTAATTGGAGCTTAAAATGCATCTTCCTACAGATTCACTGTTGCAAATCACTCAGTGTTTCTGTGCTTCTATTACCTGATCATAAACAAGGAATTTAATTAGTTGATTGTGAAGTGTTCTGTACAATTAAAATGTCCTGTTATTTTCCTAAACTGCAATGATTTCAATGAAAATTGAAATATGAGTGTTTCAGGTAGTGTTACTATGAAATATCATAACGAAAAGCAAGTTGGGAAAGAAAGGGTTTATTTCCACACTATATTGTTGAAGGAAGTCAGGGCAGAAACTCCAATGAGGCAGGAACAAGAGCTGATGCAGACACCACGTAAGGGTGACTTGCCCACCTTGCCTTGTTCAGAGCCTTTTTTATAGGACCCAGGACTACCAGCTTAGGGCGATGCCACCTTTAATGAGCTTGGCACTCCTCAATCAATCACCCATTAAGAAATTGCCCTATAGCTTGCCTACAGCCTTATCTTGGAGGGCATGTTCTCAACTGAGGTTCTTTTCTGATGACTCTACTTTGTGTCAACTTGACAAAAAACTAGCCACACTGAATTAATCTATATCTACTGTTTGTATGTAAAGATATGCTTTAAAGAATTAACAGTTTCTTGCTAAGTATTTTGACAATAATTCACTTTTTAGTATTGTATTGCTTTGTTGTGAAACTGGAGAGAGATGAATCAACACTGATCCTCATATCACTAATTAATATGATAATAAATTTATAAAATTTTGTTCATTGTTAGTCGAAGCCAAAACTTGAAACTTGAATTATATTATTTTATTGAAAGCTTGACAAATTTTGGGATAAAGTGTCTACTAATTTGTTTAAAGAATACAATTTTAAATTTTATATCCTGGGGGTCTGAATTGGATATGAGACAAAATCAGAATTCAAAGGTTCATCACTTATCATGTAACAGAAAACCAAGTCAATAGTATTGTGCATCAAAGAAAAGAAAAACACAATCAAGTTGTATTTATATCCATATAACTGACTGTTTCTCAATTCAAATATGTCTTTATCTGGAAACATGAAGCATGGCCATTATAAATGAAATCTACAGTATTTAGGCTTTCTGAAAATTAGAATTCTGTCATAGGAAATTATAAACAACTTACTATAGGAGAGGACATTTGAATGGATATCTGGATGATTGTTTGTATGTGCTAATTTTTCAAATTCTACTTTATTTGGGGGTTCCTTAAAGCTTATTCTTCCCTTACAATCCTCTAACCCCAGTTAAGGGAAAAAGAAGGTTGTAAGGAAAATGGGATGGAGCTTGATTTACTTCTTCCTGCTGGGCAAGGGTCGTAGGATTCTATTTGGGGCAATACCAGTATCAGTTGTCAGGAAATCCAGAAGTCCAGGTAACCATTGAAACAGCAAACTGGCAAGCCAGCAAGCCAGCAAACCAGCAAGTGCAGCAAGCCATGTTCCTCCTTCTCCTCCAAGCCACTTCACTTTTTCCCTCTAGGCTGTCACATGTACACTCCTCAAAGTCCTCAGAATTCAACTAATTCCAACTGGCAAAGACAATGCTCCACACCAGACAATTAACAGGTATGGACAAACCAAAATCTCCCACTTAGGATCATAACTACAACATGTTTATGTATCATAAACCAAAACATCCACAACAATTATTAGTTGATTTTGACAATAATCATGATGGTAATGATGTGAAAGATTTGGTGATGACATTGACACAGAGATGACACAGCTACTAACATAGCAGTATTGATTTATATCTATATTTCATATATACTACTTTATTTCAAAACGATTCTTCCCAGATAAATATTACTTATGTAGTTGTTTATAAAGTAACAGTTTTAACTTGATTTTTCCTAAGCTATAAAGGTGGCTTAGCAATTAAGAATACTTGATCTTTTGCAGAGTATACAAATTCAGTTCTTAGGAGAAATATTAGGCAGCCTACAGCCCTCAGGACTATAGCTCCAGAAGAATCTTATGGCCTACATCCAAACACACAAATACACATACACACACACACACCACATATATACTAAATGTATAAACATAATTAAAATAATACTATGTTGGAGGTTTGGGTGTTTTACAATAAAAGTAAATTTATTGAAATCAGTCAAGTGAAATACATGAACTTTGGTTCCATATTTGATCAAATTACAAAATTTCAAAGAAAATAGAGAAATTGGGATAAAAATGGCTATTAGGTAAATAAATCAATGTACATTTTGTAAGGTGTAGTAAACACAAGATGGTTGTTTACTTAACTGCTTGCTGGTTACCAATAAATAATGAAGAACTTATGGAGAAGATGTGATGTTGGGCTTACTTTAGGATACATTAACTTTTGGTATAAGATGAATAAGAAACAACAAAGAAACAACATGCAAAGAACTGATGTCAGAGGAGAGTGATGAATTTATGCGTGAGTGTTTAATTTGTTACTTTTTGATTGACTCATAGTTGAAAATGGTAATAATAAATATATCCTAGCAACTTAAGTTATAATCTTTGTGAGAACAATTTTTTGACCTATATCTTTATTTTCAACATGAAATTTGGCAGTCATGTTTTGGTAAAATGTAGGAAAAATGTACAGATTATGATGGAAAAACATCATCATAATTATAAAGGAGTTGATAAAAACTGGAACTTTTCAAACTTTTTATCTTGATTGTTTGTTGTTCTAATTTTTAAAGCCTATAATAAAATTGAATATTACCGCATATTTTTATTATTATTTTATTTCCTTTAAACACCAAGTTAATTCCCAACTATTAGGGAAAAAATGTTACAGCTACAAATTGCAGATAAGGTATTTGTTGAATAAACACATAACTTACAATAATTTTAAAAAGTTAACGCACGTTAAATGTAAGATGGGGATTTTAGTGGCAATGATTATATGTTGAGAAAATGTCAAGTAGAGAGTTTACAAATTTCAAAATTGCCAAATGGTAATGACACAGAATGAAGGCCAACTCAAGAGAAACCTAAAAGTTTATTGTTGATTTAGTCAGTAAGTCTAACTGATGATGAATTTGTTACTGTGTCACACAAGAAATTGCTAACGGGGGGATCATAGTATTTCAATAATTTTGATGAGTTCTGAGCTGACTCGAATTCTTGCGGGGGGGGGTGAGTTCTCAGTTATAAGATACTTAGATCCTACTAGTCTAAATCGTGTAGTTTGAAAAACATCTTTTACTTCCTTATTATTTCAAATAGAAATCATATTAAGATATTTCTCTTTTATTTGTTAATGAACATGAATTTTTTTGTGCATTTGAGATGCAGATCTAGCACATGTAGAACTTTGCTATTTGAATTTTTAGCTGTAATATTTAGGGTGATGCCAAGCTTCTCCAGGATATTGTGATAGACTCCAGATAATTAGTACCTGATACATATGACTCACCTTCTTGACAATGATGAATAGTAGCAAGCATTTCACCATGAACTAACATTTCACTTCTATTTTAGTACAATACAGCTATGAGTTTCTGACAAAATTTGTGTTGCATAATAGCTTGAAATAATCATCAGAATAAAAGTATGAGACCAATTTCATATAATTCTAAAAAAGTTTTTTAATACTTTATGTCATCCACAGTCTCTTTCATACATACACAACTGAGGTTCTGACTACACCTTTGATTTGCCTCTAAATTTTAATTCTGGCAGTGTGGGTGTATAGGCGTGTTATTGTCCTTTGTGTGTCAGTAAGTAAAGTTCATGCTGAGTAAACAAGGTTGGCTTGGAAATGTTTAAACAAAGTAACAAACCAGCTGAGTGACTAATAGAGTCATCAATATAATCCCACGAGTTTAATGGCTATGTAGATTCTGTAAACAAAATTACAGGTGTGTTCAAAATGAAGCTAAGACTTACACATACCAGACTCCTTTCTGTATCAAAGTATTTCTTTTGTAAAATGGAATTTCAATGTGTTTACAGCAAAGCTAAAACTAGAATGCCCTATCATCTTCTGTTTCTAGTCAAAATAAAAACCCTAAAATTAGGATTTCCCTCTTCCACATGAGAAAATGAAATGTAAAATAAAATGGACAGAGAAGCACATTGACATATTGAAGTTGGAATACAGATTAATCTTGGTTCAGATAGCTAGAAAATGTATCTAATCCTATTAGTCCTGTTTATGTTCTAAACATGCATGTTTAGAAAACTAAAAATGAGCCAGGAACATCGAGTACCAAAAGTATTGATCAGAAAAGTTTGATTGAATTAATAGCAAACACATTTCCAAGAATGAGTTATTAGTAATGACAGGGAATATTTGTTACTATGTACCAGACACCGTTCCATTGTCTTGCATGTATCAATTTATGGGATATACTGTTCAACTCTGTGAGATTCTATCATTTAGGCCACTTCATTAACTCTTTTACAGATGAGAAATTTGAAACACAGAAAAGGGAATGAATTTCCTTCCTTCTGTTTGATTTTTCCATATGGATTCAATCTAGAGGTTGATTCCAGATTTCTCCATAAGTAATTTTGATGCAATGCCCAAGGCATTTCTGACCTTTGGACATATTTCTATATGTCTTCATCTCAAGAAACAGAAGACTTCCAGTTTCTTCATTGGTTTTTTTCTCTGTGCTGGGGCAATGAGCCTAAAGCCTTACACATACTAAGCGAAAGTTCAACCATTAAGTTACACTACAACCCCAATTGCATAGCTTTTTATTCCACAAAGCAAAGCCTTTTCACTTTAGTGACTTTGTCCCATAAGTATTGTGACATTATTCATCTCATTCCTCGACAATTGGTCCCAAGAGGCTGCTATTTTCTTTTTGCCCAGAAAATTATCAAAACGAGTTTTAAACAAACCTGTACTTTACGATTCTCAGATGACCTAACTATTAATTACTTCCCATTTTCTTTTTATCATAATTTTTTATTTATTACAATTTAGTCACTTTGTATCCCAGCATTAGCCCCTTCCCTCATCCCCTCCCATTCCCATGCATCTTCCAGCTTCTTCTCCCATGCCCCTCCCCAAGTCCACTGATAGGGGAGGTCCTCCTCCCCTTCCATCTGACCTTAGCCTATCAGGTCTCATCAGGACTGTCTGCATTGTCTTCCTGTATGGCCTTCAGGAGTAGGTGATCAAAGAGCCAGCCCTTCACAGATGCAGCCCATGGCAGCTTAGTCTCCAAGTGGGTTCTTCAGTAAGGAGAACAGGGGCTGTCTCTGACTCCCATTTTCTTTAGATGAGGCTTGTTTGCTTCCCATAAGGATACCTCAACTATATCTGGGGTTTTATTATTATCTTTTCTTCCTTCCTTCCTTCCTTCTTTTCTTCCTTCCTTCCTCTCCTTTCCTCCCTTTTTTTTCTTCCCTTTCTCATGCTAGTGTGCTACTATGCTATTCCAAATTACTTCCTTCTGAAAAGAAAAGGACAATAAGTAGTGGTGAAACCCTTCTTCATTTGTATAAACTTAATTTTCTTGTTTAATTCATTAAGATTCTAAAGACTGACTGATAGTAAAAATGTCCATATTCATTTCCTTAGCCTTATTTAAGGCAAATTAATTTCTAAATCAGTGAGTCTTCTTACATGTAGCTAGTTATTTTGACAGCACAACAATGGGATCTGAATTTGGAAAAGTTCTGCTTAGACAGCATTAAGAAAAAAAAAGTTTATCTCCATAAAGAACAGGTATGTTGATATGTCATGGCACCTGCTGCCAAACCTGATGACCCGAGCCATCCCTATACCTTGGACCCCAAAAAGGAAGGGTAATACCAACTTCTGAAAGGTCACTTATGACCTCAATAAATGTGCCATCACACATAGACACATACACACATACACCACACACACATACACACACACAAATACAGAGATGCAAATTATTTAAGCTAATCAACAAATTTGTGAAGATTATTACAATAGAGTTTTTCAATTAGGTGGAGAAATGAAGCTCATCCTCAAGGAGGACCAACAAGTAACAGGATGAGAACTGAAAGAAAAACACAATAAAAAATATAAGTTATCAAAAAGCCTGGCGAAAACTATTTAGATTTGTTGCTGAGGAAATTAAGATGAACTAATACTACTGAGGAGACAGCAGGGTTGAGATGTTGATCAGATATTGAGAATAGGACAGGATAAACCGACTTGATGGATTTTTTATTGAAATCAAGCAGTACATGGACAGACATAGAAGATCAAGCTTTCATTAATGGTTACTGTGAAACTCAATTAAATTTGCCCACGGAGATGTTGTTTGCCAGCAATGATGGAACAGCTTAGCAATATTGCAAAGTAGAATTAATGGAAAGATGAGATTTACATTACTCGCCTTCCTTTTTGTGTTCTAACCAAATGCACACTGCTGTGGTCAGTAGCCCATTGCATTGTATTGCATTATACTCCAGGCAGCTCAGCAATGTTTGCAGGGTGACAGTTGCTCTGTCCTGAGAATTCCCCACTTTAGCTATGCTCATTTCTTCCTGTCAATCCAAACACTATGACGGTATCTATCAATTTGCATATAGAGTGCTTTAATTAAACAAAAAGGGCTAAGTCTTAAGTTCAGTGACTCTGACTAAGGAAAATGCATTTGACAGTTTCAGTTTTGAAGGAAGCAATGGTTCTGCATCTTGGCTGATTTTCTTGACAAATCAAATGTTGCTTTAGTAACAAAAAGGAGTTGCTATGTCGGATATATAGGTTATTTTGGCATGGTCTACATTTGCTGTTTGTTGGATGAGCACGTGAACTAGGGCATAGTCAAGCACACAAGCACACAATCTGCCAGTAACATCTGGTCTCCGGCCCTCCACTGAGTTTGAGTGCTTTAACTACTATTTAAAGGGATTTAATAAAAAAAAATCTTCATCATAGATTTCTTAAAATGCACCCTGGAAATCACGTACTCCGTATTTCCTTTGAGAAGTTTTTGGAGACTATGCCTTGAAGACTAGGTTTAAAAAAAAAAATTGTTACAGAATACTGAAAAAAAAAATACTAACACCACAGCAATCTGTAGGGGAAGATCTGACCTAAGTGTGCTGGAGTTGTTTGCTTTGTAATTAATTTAATCAGTGACTCTATTACCATTTCATAAGCAGAACAAAGGCCTGCTGCAATTACAACAAACAAAGTTATTAGGGAATAAGGGCAGAGATCCTGTCTGTTTTGGTGACCCTTTCAACTTTAGCATTCAACTCATTCTCTATATATTATACAATGGAATCAGCCAAGTCTGATTATATATATTCTAGAGCAAAATGTGCGGGAAAATAACATCAAAAACAGCCTCAGCTATAAAAAATTTGTTATCTGTAGTCATGTTTTGTATATTTATTTTTCATCTTACTAGGCTTTCTTTCCTTTACTTTTCTGGTTTGTTGTGGTACTTGTAACCTTAGGGTTGGGTAAGGGTTAGGATTAGGGTTAGGGTTCTTTCAGGGAGGAAGATTTAAAGGGTATTGAAATTTAAAATTTCTAACCGACTTCAAAATTTACTGTAGAGAAATTACATTTTATGTAGAGTATTGATACAGAATATGTTTGATATAGCAATGTTCTTGTGATCAAAATTTTGTTTTGATTTTTCCTTTGTGGCCGTTTTGTAAGGCAATGGGAATATCTATGTTGAATTAGAATAACTTAAAGTTACATTAAAAAATAATCCCAAACCTATTTTTAATGCATACACTGAAAAAAAATCCTTTGCTTCTTTTTTTCTGGGTATTTTTGAGATTGCCTGGGATACGGTAGAACAAATCCAGTATCTTCTAAAGAAGTTAGAAGCCTGATGGTGATGGCACACTCCTTTAATTCCAGAACTTGGAAAACAGAAACAGGAGGATTTCTATGAATTAAGGCCAGCCTGTTCTACAGAGAAAATTCAGGACAGCCAGGGCAACACAGAGAAACCCTGTTTTGAAAACAAAACAAAAGAAAACAGAAACAAACAGAAAAGCTGACCTCCAAAAAATAGTAGATGATTTACAAGCCTTTTCAACAACATGTTGCGTGTTTCTGGTCTGATAGTAACATAATTTTTTTTTTCAATTTTCCAGAAAATATTTTCAGGGCGAGCATTCATACAGTTAAGCCCTTCAATGATACGGCATTTTCAAAGTAGTGGCAATGTATCTGACAGTGTGACGAGCTTCATCTTCTTTGTCCTCTTCCCCCCTCCCTGATCCTCCTCCTGTTACTCTTCCTCCTTCTCCTGTTGCTCCTCTTTTTCATCGTCTTAGTATTCTTCTCTTACAAAGAACTGGACTGGCATCACCAGTTTATTTCTTCCATGCCAAAAAGTTAGTACAGCTAAGTTCACAGCACTGTGTTTACCCCTGTGTTCATAGGCCAACCTCAGCATGATGCAGGTGTCCTGGGCTTTTTAAAAACTAACTGCCAGAAAATGTCCATGACTCTGATTTGGGTTGTAGAAAATGAAGTTGAAACATTAAAATGTACTTGCATTTCTATCTTTCAAATATAATTGGGCAGAAGTCATATTATTCTGAGTACACAAAAGTTATCTTGTTCATGTATCGCTACAATTAGTGCATGATCTTTGAAGCACACAGTTTTCGTATTCAATGCAAAATTCTATTTACAAATTATTAATCATTATGCATTTTTTTACATTTTCATTTTTGTAACATGACAAATGAGTTAACTTCTGCTGTGGAACTCTTAATTTGTAAGGGTAGGATTAGATTCTGATATAAATTTATGATATGAATACAGAAAGTAAAACAAGAGCAATGTAATCAACTCATAATGTTCCATTTTGAAGTACTTCAAACTATTTTTTTCCGATGAAAAAGTGATGTTTTGTGAAAATTAAAAATATTTTAGTTGCTGAGAAATCATAAATTATGTTCACTTTATTGAAAGATTCATAACAAATACACAGGAGTCACTCAGTTTACATAGAATATAAATTAAACATTAAATCTGAAATGTATCTTGCTGATATTTTTAAGCAAACTTATTGTTTATAATACAATACATTTTGAGATTACTCTCTTTCAAATGCCCTATATTAAAATCTTAGCTATCTCACCTAACAAAGAAAAAGTTTAGAAAAAGAGAGTGATGAAGTGAAATAAAACTAGTCAGGAAAATAATTGAAAGTGGTTATAATAACTACCAAGTGACAATAATCTCACTTTTTCTTATCCAATTAAATGTGAAATCCTTTTTTTTTTTTTTCGAAGATAGCCTTCTCAAACTTTTATGGTTTTAAATCATAGTCATTATCTTTGTGGCCTGGCATTTTACTTCTCAAAATTTTACTGACTTAAATTATGGTCATTTTCTTTTTGGCCTGAAATACACTTGTCAGGAACCAATTGGCACCAATCCTCATTTGTAGGTAGAAAATACAAAAAAGCAAAACAGAACATGCAGATGACTATTATATTGTAATGCTTTGTTCTCTGTCTCCTCCTCTTTCTATTTTTTTTGTTTGTTTGTTTTTTGTTTTGTTTTGTTTTGTTTTTGGATGGTTGGTGATTGGTTTGCTTCTCCCGGTTCCTGTTGATCAGTGGTGTTTGGCCAGTTTGTATTTTTCCAGACATCACTCCACGATGTTGTTGAGGTGTTTGATGGGCCAACTCAGCAGTCTCCTCTGTTATCTTCCCTCTCGGGATCCCATTCAGGTATCCTTTACTAGAACTGCCATTCATCAGCTAATGGTTAAAGACTGGCTTTGATTAGTATTGTGGACAGAGTTGAGATCTATGTCATCCATGTTAGCAATACCATAAACTGAGAACTTTTTAATTAAGAATAAAACCACAATTTAATAGTAACTCATAAGCTTGGGAAAATTTAATTATTTTTCTAGGATTGTAATAAAATAACTACAATACTTAATCACAATCTGTGGTGTTTCATATGATATGAAATATTTAAGAATGAGTCATATGTATTAAAATGTAATTGAAGCTTTATGGTTTAAAAAAAGATTATAATTGAAGCTGAACCCAAAGAAAATATATTGCTAGCAGAAGGATATTTGAAGTATTTTGATAGAACCTAGTTTGACGTTTTTCAAATGACAGTGTAAAATGATATAGTTTGTTAGGTTAACTGAATGAAGATTATTTATGATATCTGAGTATTTGTTTTGTTGAGTAGGAGAGTCACTTCCACTGAGTTCAGGTAATCAGATCACAATTCGATTCACTTCAGTTGGACCCATAACAGCTAAGGGATTTCACTTTGTTTATCAAGGTAAGTGACACTGTAGTCTAGAAACACACTAAGGAATGATGTCAATTTCCATGCTGTGCTCAGTTGTTGACTAGTGTTCTCTTCATAACCATATAGGAGAGACAGAAGTTGTTTTAAGTAGTTGTACACTGAATTATTTCACTGGAACATTGGTGCTCTGACCAACTTTAAAAAATAACACATTGTTCCATCACCTTTCTCAATTTAAATGTCTGATTTTCCTTCCTTTCCAACATTTTGTTTTCAAAATATTTATGTTATCCTTTATATTCTTGACTCTTTTCAGTTTTTTAAATTTTCCTCATAGTCCTGCACTTTAAATTAAACATATGTATCCTTGTTGTAATTTATTTAGTTAAGGCAAACATTGCTATATGTAAAAAATTATAATTTCTTATCCTTTCAGTAAATGTGAACTTTCTGAAGAGATACTAAAGATTTTGCACATTAAATGTTATTTCCTTGCTTTTTCTAGACAACCTTTTATAGTATCATCAAACTATACCAAGAGTAATTTGAAATATTTTGAAACAATTGTACATGGTCATGTAATAATTCTTCTCAAAAGTACTTTACACTTTCTTAGTAAGAAATATATGAACATTTGTGATATTTTGTTCTTATTAAGCTCCCACATCTCATTTTTTTTCAGTTGGTTATAATATACACTTTTATTGTAGTATTTTCTCTTGTACACAATTGCGGTACCGTGAATCTTCAAAGGCACTGAGAAAATTTAGCTGCATTTCCTCAAGTCATAGCAGACGGGTTAATCTATTGGAATTCACCATGTCATTCTTTTAGACTGTTGTCAATCTCTTCAATCACATTTGTGTGTGTTTCAAAAAGAAAAAACATCCTGTTATCATTCTATTTTATCAAATTGAAAAAAGGCACAATCGATGGGCATACAAATTCTAAAACCAATCTTAAATTTGATTATGTATGATTGATGAATTAAAATAAATATTGTTGTTAATCTGTCTAACTTATATTCTTCTTAACCTGACTGTAATTACTGTCTTCATTGGAAACAAACATATTTTGAAAATTAAGTTCATAAGAATGTTTAAAATAATTAATTAATATTAATAAGAGGCAGGACAGAAAACAACTGGAAAATATTTCATGTATACTAAATTACATTTTATAGTTGGGAACCCAAACTTAAAAATGGTACATCCATTTTGACCCTCTAAATTGTAATATCTAAATAAAATTACTTTGTTGTATTGATAATAATTTTGGTAAAAGAAAAGAAAGCATGATTGATGTTATTTATAGTGTTAATGATAAAATTTTAAAGAAAATAGCTTGGATGTCAGTATTCTTTTCATATTATGTTTCTTTTTATCAAACTTAAAACTTAAAAAAAAAGTTTTGCTTTAAGTATTGTTAAAATTAATAATTATAATTATGAAAAACAAGAGTTCTTTGAGTTGGGTAGTTACATTTTGAAATCTATATTTGTCTGATAAATATGAAATTAAACTAACTTATTTCTATGCAGCTGTTCCTAGAACAAGCTCTACACAGTGCAGTTCTGTGCCTGAACCAAGATTTGGAAGAAGGATTGGCAATGACTTTGCAGTTGGTTCATTGGTCCTTTTTGATTGTAACCCAGGATACATCCTTCATGGCTCCAGAGTCATTAGGTGTGATACAGTGCCCAATTCTTTGGCACAGTGGAATGACTCCTTACCTACTTGCATTGGTGAGTGTGTATGTTTTTGTGCTCTGTGACTGTATAGTCTGGGCCCAAATGAGTTCAGAATATTAACTCCTTCTCTAATGTATATTCTACATAAATTTCTTCCTGTTCTCCAGACAATCTCTATACTCTCATGACAATTTCCTTTTCTGAAAAACTATTCACCCTTACATAATGCACTCTATGCTTGCTATTGATTCTTGTATACTATAGGTCTTACCTGTAACAATTTTATATTCCATCTTCCTTAAACATTTCTTCTATCAGTCATTAAGACTCCTCTCCTCCTCTGTTGCTTTCTATACGTATGTACATTTCAATTGTTTTCATAAGTATTATGAGTATTTATTAATTTTATTTAGGCTAAATTTATCTCTTGATAGTGACATGGTATTCTTTTCTAGATGATTATTGATTTATAGTAATTGGATATTAATTTTAGTATGTTGATTTTATATCTTGAAACTCTAATGAATTCATTTATTACTCTAGAAGTCCATTTTTATGTAAGATCATATCATCCATCAGGACAATTAGATTTATTTCTATCAGTTTAAATGCTCTTGGTTTTGTTGTTATTGTTTGTTTGTTTCTTTTTCCCTTTTTATCATTGCTTTCTTCCAGTCTGGAACAAAGTGTTATAAAAGTTAATATCTGACCATTTGTTTTCAGTGAAAGAGAAAGATAAGATAAAGTTAAGACATGTTTAACATATCTAAGCACAGCTGAGCTATAGTATGACCCAAGGCTTGTGACATCATACCTAAACTAAGATACTGGCTCTCTTTCTGTTCTTAATTATTTTAGGACCCACATGAAAAGCCAATGTATTTAGCTAAAGCACCTATTTATTTATATTCTTCTTAAAATAGATCTCCTATCTACGTTTTTAGAGAATATCACCATTGCTCCTGTGGGTCCAGACACCAGGACCCCAACTCCAGCAGGCTAAGCAAACAGAGCATCAGACAAGATTATTTTTAAACCTTGTGGGCTTATCTGAGATCTATTAACTCTTTGTATTGCCTCTCACTTCCCATAAAAATATCTATTCTATGTTTATGTCACCATCATGTACCAAGTTGGTTTCATTTTATAGGCTTACAGCTAACAGCACAATTATTTTAAGATAAATAGCTATTCAAATGTTATTGATCTGTTTTGTATTATATTTCGATGACACTTTGTAATTTTTAGTTACTACTTCCACATTGAACTATCGATATTTTAGCTTAAATTTTCTCTGAATACAGAAGGTAAAGAGATGGGTTAGCAATTTAATGCCCTTAACTGTGCTTGGGGCATACCCAGGTTCAGATTCCAGCACCCACTTGGCAACTCAGTCTATAATTCCACTTCCAGAGGTTCCAATACCTTTTTCTGGCCTCCAATGACTCTGCATGCATGTAGTGCACATGCAGGCAAAAACACTTATGACTATAAAGTAAATAAAATTAATTTAGAGATTAATAAGTATTCTAATTACAAATAATTGTCTATTTTTTTCAAAGTAAAATTCTTGATGTTGGACCAACTTAAGCTTGAAAGTCATCACAGAACTACCTTAAATTCCTATCTACATTTCTCTTTAATTTTTGTGTTTTGTTTGAACTCTGCTCTTTGTGTAAATTATTGCCCACTTGGAGCCTTTGATCTTCCTGTTTCCATTTATTTGAACATGTTAGCTACTCTGTGATGCTTTTCTGTCTTATACCATTGTTCCATTCAAGTCTGACTTTGAAACTTTCCTTGGCTGTCCTTTATAAACCACTTCCTGACACTCATTTTCCTTCCATTCTCCATACTTCTGTTTATATGCTCATCGCTGTATTATGCATATATAGCCTCTGTGTTTGCTAAAATTTTCTTAACCTACTGAGTCCATCTCAGTGTTCCTGCTATTATATTATTTTATACTCAACCAAGAGGACCTTAATAGCTGAGCAGTGAGTGTGTATTCAATGATAGGATTTCAGCAAACAAGCAAACAAACAATAGCAAAACCTAATAATTTCCTGAATGCATGTAGAGATCTAACAACTTTAGCTACCTTCCCACACAGTTCATGCAGTCCATTTTCACTATTGCTCTACATAGTCATGCTCTTGATCATCAACTGAACTTAAAACTACTCACATCTAAGAAAGTTATACAGGTGAAACACACAAAAATAGATTTTAAAAAAACATTGGGAAAATGCAAGCAGCTGACATGTAAACAACTGAAATTTTGTACAAAGCTGGAATCCATAGAATTCACAGGTAAATTACCATGAAATATAACATTTTGATAAAAATTTGAAGTTATAGAAAATGTAAAACTGAATAATAAAAGTTAGGCTGGATACAGAGCATTCATCCTCAAAGTTGACCCTGTTACAATTCAATGTTCTTAAATTTTTCAGTCTTAAGCCCTAAGGCTGTCCTTTGCAGAGATTCAGAGATTCAAATAACCCCCCTGTGGCCACTAAGAGCTTTTACAATACAAGGCCTTAGGTAGAAAGGCTTTAGTCAGTGGGAGGTCTCTTTTGAAAAGGCCATACTCCCTTTTCCCTTAGGGGAAAAGTCTTTAATTAGCTGCTAATTCCATCACTATTATCTCCTGTGTTTTCCTTCCATAACCAGAATTACTTTCACGTGAAGGGTCCCCATGGCAATGACAACATCTATTTTATCTTTCTTTCTTTTTTTTTTTTAATTAAATTTATTTATTTTTATCTCAATCACAGGTTAGGTATTTTGAATCCCAGGCGTAGCCCCCTCCCCCATTCCCTCCTACCCTCCCACTCCCTCCCCCATCTCCCTCCTCCCCGCCCCCTCCAAGTCCACCAACAGGGGAGGACCTCCTTCCCTTCCATCCAACCCCAGCTTATCCTGTCTCCTCAGGGCTGGCTGCAATGTCCTCCCCTGGGATCTAGCCAGTCTGTCACTCCCCGGCTTGTATGGGGGAGGGTCAAAGAGTCAGCCATCAAGATCATGACTGAAACAGTCCCTG
>CM053752.1:49025895-49101293 GCA_028658305.1 Pachyuromys duprasi
CATAGCAAGGTAGTTTTGTGGAGGTCAGAGGATGATCTCAGGAGTTTCTGCTTGTTTTCCACCTTGAAGCATGCCATCTCTCTTGTTGCTGCTGTTGCTTTGTACAGTCCAGGCCTGTGATCTTCTGACCTGTTATCTGCCCCAAGTCCTGATAAAGATATGATGGCAGTTGCAGGCTAATTCATGTGCATTTAAAAATATTATTAGTTTTTACATCCTGGCCATAGTTTCCCTTCCCTTCTCTCCTCCCAGTATCACCGCTGTCCTCCTCTCTGCCAGCCCCCCACCACCGTTCACTACTCCTTCATCAGACCCATGCATAACCCCTGGTGGTTGGTTCAGTCTCTGTCTATCCCTGAGGCCAGGTTAGTTGATTCTGTAGGCTTCTCTGTGTCCTTGACCCATCTGGTTCCTACAATTCTTGCACCCCTAGCTGCACAATTGCTCAGGCACCAATGAGTATAGCATAATATCAATAGCAATAACTTTACTGATTTTTTCTTTTTCTTTGTTTTTACTGGTCATGTTTGGTTCTATCCTGTTCTATCCAATCTCTGGGTCTTGGCCCTGCAGGCAGTGTCAGGGATGTGTTCCCTCTAGCTGCACAGGTCTCAAGCGCATTGGTTGGCCACACCCACAATTTCCGCAGCCTCTAATTTGTCCTCCTGCCTATAAGTTGTGCTGGGGTAAAGCACATCTGCATTATTTTAATCTGGGTTCTATGACTGAACTCAGGTCATAAGGTGGTACTTTTGCTGGCTGAGACATGCTTCTAGTCCAAGTATATATTTTATGGGAGAGATAACAAGATTTGTTGAGAGATGGAATGTAGATGGAAATATAAAATGTGATAGTAAAAAAACAGAAATCAAGATGAGTCTTAGTTTTATAACCTGAAATCATGTTGAGTGGTGGTAAGGTCTACTGAGAGGGAGAAAAGAACAGTTGGGGGAGATTTTAAAAATTATTGTTTGGACATATGAATTTTGAAATGCTGACTGGACCATGTCCAGGTTAGAGGAGGAGTTCTGGCTAGAGGTAAACATTTGGTGTTTACAAAAAATGTGGAAATAAATGTAGTCACTGAGGCATGGTAATTAATTAAAAAGAGAAAGGCTAAAGAAATGAAGTATATTTATATGTCAGATTAAAGAAATGGGAATTTTTTTCATGGAGAAATAACATATCATGTTTATAACCTTAGATTGATTCTTTTGATGGAAATTTGGGAGCATATATTACATATAAATTATTCAGGGAAGTCAGTGCTATGATGAATGTAATATGTCAGGCCAAGAAAATGAGAATGTGGCAGAACAGTACAAAGATGCAAGAAAAAAATATAGTGCTTTAATTTATCTGAGGACCAGAAAGTACTTTGTGAGCCATTAGCCCTTCTTTGATCTATCTGTCTGTCTGTCTGTCTGTCTATCTATCTATCTATCTATCTATCTATCTATCTATCTATCTATCTATCTATCATCTATGTATGTATCTATCCACCATCTACCTAGCTATTTATTTATTTTTGGATCAAATATTTATTTTATGACTCTTCTTCCAATCCTTTCAGTATATTTTTGAGCCCTAGACATGAGTTGTTAATATTTTTAAAGGCGCAAAATACTTTCTGACCAATTTAATTAAATTTGTGTTTAACCCCAGCAATGCATTATAAGAAAACAACAGAAACCCCTTTCAGTGGACTATGGGAAGGGGGTAGGGGAAAGAGGGAGGGAGGGTGGAGTCGGGGGGAGTTGAGGAAGGGGACTTCCATCAGGATATATGAAGAATAAATTGTGAAGAAAAAAATAAAATTAAATAAAGTGTTAAATATAAAAAAAATTAATCTCGGGAAGTGAGACTGCAAACAGAAATTGTTTCACAATGTGAAAGCTAATACTAAATTATATATATATATACATACATATATATATATATGCTTGTATATATGCAAAGATATTCTATCCTCTAATAATTTGAAATTTTTCTCATGAATAAAAATGTCACTCAATTTGGCCAAAACAAAATAGTAAGCAGCCGATGAAGGGGCTGGAGAGATGGCTCAGAGGTTAATAGCAGTGGCTGCTCTTCCAGAGGACCTAAGTTCAATTCTCAATAACCTTGTGGTGGTGGCTCATAACCATCTGTAATGGAGTCTAAAGAAAACAACAGATAAAGTCTTGACATAAACTTAGTGAATAAGAATGGGCTAGAATTTTCCCTGATGGGGGAGCAGCCTTACCAGGCCACAGAGGAAGAGAATGCAACCACTCCTGATGAGAGCTGATAGACTAGGATCAAAAGGAAGGAAAGGAAGATCTCCCCTATCAGTGGACTTGGGGAGGGGCATGTGTGGAGAAGGGGGAGGGAAGGTGGGATCGGGAGGGGAGGAGGAAGGGGTTATTGGGGATATAAAGTGAATAAAGTGTAATTAATAAAAATTCAAAATTTCAAATGGAAAAACACACACAAAATAGCAATAAAAATTAAAAAAAGAAAGAATGGGCTAGAGAGATGGCTTGATATGTCCAAGTTTCAAGAACCCCAAAGATCACCAAGGAGTCTATTCTGAAGTAAATGTAGTAATGTCTTTTTATTACAAGCTTGAGCTCAGGCCCATACCCTCTCTTAAGTTTTAGGAAATTCCAGCTAGGCAGTTTTATGCTTGATGGACCTTTAGCAAATATCAATTGCCAGGAGGAAATTATCTGCCAGGAGGGCCAAGCCAAACTGTAATTGTTTTACTCATCCTATTGTAAAGAACACCTGCTTAAATTCCAGGTCTTCACTAATTAGCCATTGCTAGGGGTGATGGTTAAATATTGCTTGGTTTTCTCCAGGCTATTCCTTGGGTAAGGGACTGACTCCATTGTCTTCTCTCTGGAAATGGTGACCTAAAGCCTGGGAAGGGTGGCTTTTGTGGTCGAGGTGGGGGTTGTCACGCCTGGTTCTTTCAGGCTCAGAGATTAGGAGCACTGGCTGCTCTTACAAAGGTTCTAAGTTCAGCTCCCTGTAACCACATAACCATCTGTAAAGAGATCTGGTGTTCTCTGCTGGCCAGCAGGCATACACGCAGGCAGAACACAGTATAAGTACTACGTAAATAATCTCAAGAAACAAAACAAAACAAAGCAAAATTGATGTCTTAAAAAAGAAAAAAAGAGAGAGAGAAAACAAGAAGTGCCTGACACATCTACACAGCCTGGCATGGTGTTGCATGCCTTTAATTCCAGCACTAAGGGAGGCAGAGGCAGGCAGATGGCTATGAGTTTGAGGCCATCCTGGTGTACAAAACAAGTTCAGGACAGCCAAGGCTACAAGCCTGTCTCTTAGGAAAGGGGTCCAGCGAGGGAGGAAGGTGTGCTGCTCTAACAACAGAGGAGGCACCTGCTCATGCACACCTTCGGTAACTTCAGTCTCTCGTTTCAAGGGATTTGGCACCATCTTCTGGACTCTGAGGGCATCTACATACATGTTTATACTCAGACAAATATATAAATAAAGAATTTATAAAAAACATATGACTTAGTTAATTTTTTGTAGTTTTTTTTTGTTTTGTTTATTGAGCAAGCACCTTGGAGTTCTGATTTTGACTTGAGAATTGTCACAAAACTTTGTTTCATTTGTTTTAAATTGTTTTGTAAATGTGTGTGAAGGTGAGATGGCTTGGTAGGTACAGCTTTGTATTTACAAGGAAAAGAACCTTTCTTCAAATCTCAGCCTTTACTTCATAGAAAAGCAGGACACCTCCTTGTACATTCTTATAACTTAGTGCTTGGAGAACAGAGACAGCTTGGTGGCTGGTTGCATAGCATCAGGTTCAGTGAGAGACCCTGTCTCAAAGGTGTAAGGCAGAGAGAGAAATCAGGATACCCAAAGACACCCCTAGGCCTCCCTTTCTATTCTCTGTTTCCCTGTCTCTTTTTCTCCCCTCTTCTCTTCTCTCTCATATACACCATGTTTTCATTTTATTTTTTATTTGCATTTGACTTGAGAAGTGTCATAAAAATCTGACTCATTTACTTAAAATTGTTTTTAAACATGCATGTGAAGGAGAAATGGCTTGGTAGGTGCACCTGTATGTTTACAAACAAGATACATTTTCTTTCCTACTATTATGGGTAAGCTAGAAAAATGTTCAACCAGCAGAGTACTTTGTTATTCAACATAATAGCAGTAGCAACCAAAGGAAATATAACTTGTCAATTATTTAATATATTTTAATCAAAGGACTAGTTTCTTTATGTAGATAATATTCTGCATTAAAAACATTTTGGAATCACTAGTGTTTACATTTCGTGGATTAAGACATTTATATTCCAATGACTTTGAGAGTTTGAGGAACATTCTCAAACAGACAGAAGATTCATGAGTTATGAATTAGGCAATGCCCAGAATCTGAATGAAGTCATCCATGACATGAGACTGTTTTATCTAATGCACGTGAAAAGTGCTTGGAACCTCCTTTATAGGAAATAAACTGATAACAACCACTTATAATATCTTCCTTTCAATGAGGAACATGGACTCCGCTCTAAACCCAAGATGCAAATTCTAGGTTCATTACTTACTGTGAGATCTTTTAACCTCTTCATGACTCTGTTTCCTCAGTAACAGGATGAAGAAAAAATGTTTCATAATCTGTTTGGACTGTTAGAGACCTAAATAAATTTAAACGCAACAGTAATTAAAACTCTTATCATACAGAGTGGATGTAATTACTACTAGGATCAATAGTAACTATCAAAAGATCCTATTACCCTCCCCCAAAATAATAACGGAGGTGTCAAATGACTTCAAATAGTAGATCAAAATGTTCTATGTATGTAAGCATTGATTTATTTTATTTTATTCATTTTGTGTGTAGAGGAAATACAGTCAATGAAGTTTTAGGGATTGTAACACAAATTATAATTGTATTATTTTATATATTCTTCTATCAATGGTGTATAATTAATTCCTGTAGGCATTTTTGTTGTACACTTGAGTCTTACAACATAGTGTGATGTTTTTTACAAGACTGCTCTGTGTTGGATACTTTTTCTCTTATTGTAATCCTTTGCATTAGAATTAAGTGGCTTTCATGCTGTTTTACTTTCAGTGCCTTGTGGGGGAATTTTAACTAAGCGAAAAGGGACTATTTTGTCTCCTGGATATCCTGAACCTTATGACAACAATTTGAATTGTGTTTGGAAGATCACAGTGCCAGAGGGAGCTGGCATACAAGTAAGGATATTTATATTTTTTTCTTATTGTTTCATTTTATTTTTGAAATTAATATTTTCAGAGATGACAGAATGAATATTATTTCTTAAAGTTTAACAAATAGTTGGGGATTGACATGACCAAGTTTAATAGAAATATATTCATTATTAATATTTTCCCTGAAAGTAAGATGAAGCCAAATCCAGTTTTCAGGAAGACAAACAATAATAAATAAAAACAAAATAAAAAGTCTGCTATACATAACAGAATCATTAGATAAGAAGCTCAAGGGATATGTATATCAGAAATCCAGTAGGATTATCTTTGGCTCAAATCATTTCCATTATAGAAGAGGTAAGTCTAAGATAAAAATGAATTCCCCACAGACATTCTTCCAGTAACTCACTCTAAGGAGGTCTATCTCTTAAAATTTCATATCTCTGAACAATCCAATGATTTATGAACCCACAAATAGATTAATCAACTAAAGAGGTCAGAGACCTCAAGATGCAATCACCTCTCAAAGGCACAAGTCTTCAAAATAGAAAATCAGGCATATAATCTATGAAAGACCCAAACAGTGGGCATTATCATCAAAACATGACAAATGATGGCACAAAACTAAATGTTATACTTTCAGACCACTAAATTCAGGATTGCTAAGTGGTTCAACACATAAAGATACTTACAGCCAAGCCTAACAATTGGAGTTAGATCCCTGCTCTTACATGAAAGGAGATAACCAACTGCTGCAAAGTGTTCTCTTGTCTTTACATGTACATTGTGGCACTAGCAAAGTTTAAACACACACAAACACATTCAGAGAGAGAGAGAGAGAGAGAGAGAGAGAGAGAGAGAGAGAGAGAGAGAGAGAGAGAGAGAGAGAGAGAGAGAGAGAGAGAGAGAAATAATAACAAATAAATACTGAAACATGATTTTTAAAAAGTTAAAGTTATCCATGGGTGTGAAACATCTACTAAGGCAACCACAACTTATCAGCAGTCATACCCATAAAGATAATTGACTTCATTTTCTTAGTGGCCATCAGTTTTTAAGTTTCCAGTTATGGGTAGAACCTCAGGAGCCTCTTCTTCATCAGCACTGAAATCTTGTGAGTCTTGATCTTGTACAAGTCTCATGTAGGTGATTACTATTGCTGTGAATTTATATATGTAATGTCTCCATCATATCCATAGCTGTATCTCTCTGTTCAGTGGGGGCCTCGATTTCAGTGGTTGCCTGGATTTTGGTGGCGGCCTGGAACTCCAGATGGAGAACAGGTCTATTTCTCTCAGGAGTGGCTGGAGTGCCTTAGGGCAAGGCTTGTGTGGGCTAGGCTGGGGCATAGAAAGAGTTTTTTCCTTACAGGGTGTTATAGTTTAGCTCTTAGAATTGAGATCACCTGTGGCAATGGAAGCTCATACATTCCAAAACCTATGGTGATAGCAAATGTTACAACAAGCTGCCGTGATGTGCACAGCAGATTCCATGCCTGGTTGGCTTGCAATCCAGATATAGGCCAGTGAGACACAGTCTCCAGTGACACCTGTTAAGGGGCGGAAGCTTACTGTGGCCTGTCACCCCGGAGGAGGAGATTGGGTGGTGCATCCCCAGGTATGGCAGGGAGCTGTCCCTCTCCCAGGAGAACTCAGGACGCTCAGTTAGCCACAGTGGAAAGCTGGTGGTACCAAATAGCATGCAGCCAGCAAGCCTGTTTATTTGAAATCAGGGATTTATAAACCTTGGGCAGTGGGAGGGTTTTGGAGGGTGAATGTGTTTGATTCACAGAGGTGAGGAGATCAGGGATACTTGATTTATATGTAGTGGTACAGTACCTCATTTACATGCAGTAGCATGGTCCTGTCACAAGAAGAAGCTACTTAATTATCCTACAGGTGGGAGAATCTTCAGGTAAAGTCAAAGGTCATTTGGAAAGTCAAGACACCAAGGCATTTTATTAGCATATAAGGTAGGTATTCCCAGGAATAGTAGCTAGTTGGATGGGTTTCCTTATCAGGAAAAGGTCTGGCCTGTGATCTTCCTTAAAGGCTGAGGGGGATGGGATGGGTACTTTTAGAACCCAGCTGAGTAAAGGGAGTCCACCATAATATAGATGAAGCTCAGTGTGGCTATCTGGATATTGCAGACTTCAACCTTACCCAGCAGAGCTCTTTAGTAAGATGGCATTTCACAGGAATCTTTATTTTCATCTGGCTTTTACATTCTTTTCTTTCACCTGCTTTTACATTGTTTCTAAGTAGATGTCCTATCTATAGTTGAGCACACCTACTCATTCATAGCCACTTAGTCTTTGATCTTTGAACAGATGTGAAGCCTCTACATGAATCACTGAAAAAATGAAACAAGATTCTCTGAATGGGCATATAGAACTATTTAAAAGGCAGTTTGACAACATGAACAATTAGTAAAACAAGAGTAGGTTCCCATTAGTGCCAATGACCTCTCTATCCTGCCCTAGTTTCATAGCTTCAGGTACAAATTCCCTCTCAGGAACAGACCTGCAGTTCTAGAAAATGGGTGATAAACCAGTAATCCCCATGGCATTATTGCAACAGTGGACACATCATTTCAGACAGATTTGTGTTAAAGCATGCAGAATACAGTGCTGAATAAGAAAAATGATCGTTTTTCTGCCTCCAGGGCCCTGAATGGGGTGGTGTCATTACATGAAAGCTATGTAGCTGGATGGTACCTTCCAATTCAGGCTTAGATTGATGTCTATAAGTCTATAAGCCAAAGTGTCTTCAGATATAGGGTTATATTGTCTAGTTCTGTGATTAATCAAGAAGGGCCTGGGAAGTGGTTCTAGGAATTCTTAGGGTGGTGTCCCATAGCTGGTGATGAAATTTCGGTTTAATAACTCATATTCTCTGGGAGCAATATTGTTATCATATGCATGACACCTCTGATCACACATATATTCATACCTATATACATAATTAGATTACAATGAAGTAGGTTTTCATAAAACTTTTAAAAAATATATATTTTTAGTTTTAGTTAGCCCATCCATTGATTCTGTCCTTTGTCCCATTCCTACTTAAGCCTTTACTGTGAATATCTTTTCTATTAATTTGATATCATATCATATGTATTCTACTATGCTGAAGGAAGGCCTCTTTCCTTCCTTCCTCTCTTGAGCCCTCTCTGGATTTCTCTCAAATACACATTGCGAAACAAATTAATTCAACAAAGACTTCAGGATTGGTTTTGCTCTGAAATGATAGTAATATCTAACTTTTATTAATTAATTCATTTATTCATAAGGTTATGAAGGATGTCCTCAACATGTTACCGGCTTATTCATTTTTATCACATCTTAAAATGGTAATCTGAAAAACTCATATTTTCCCTACTATCATGTCCTTTTTTTGGTACTTTGCAGTGTGGCTTTAGTACCTAATACTCTAATCATGCTGCTCCTCCATGAACACCTGCATGACTAAATCCTTTGCATTGTTCATCTGTGCACTGAGACAACACATTTACCATTACAGATTTTCCTGTCACTCTCAACATACTCCTTCCCCCCTTAGTTGTCATATCAACATTGTCATGGATTTTAGTAGCTTTCTTACACCCGAATCTCATTTTTCTACATTTATCCTTGTCTGTTCTTTAATGTCAAGCCATTATTCAGATACTAGTGTTCTTAAGAGTCTGAAGCCTATTTATTTCTGATTATATCAGCCTCTTAGCAGAGTCTTTACTTTTGTTTTCTCAGTAAATGTTAGGAGCTAAGGATTACTCAAATAATAACAGATTTAAAAAACAAATGACAATAATGACAAAATAAAAACAAAAGCTCCTTTTTCTTGAAAGATGAGAAGAATTAATAATAGTGTTTGGACCAATATAGAGAGACCACATCTTTAACTCCAGCTTTATAGTATCTGAAGTAGCCACTGGATGTTCTCAGTTAAATATATTTCTAAACTCTCCAATAGTAATTTTATGATTTTTTTATCAAATTAATTTTTCCATTGTTCTTTCTCTTTCTCTCAGGATGACCCATTTAATTTTCTCTATCATTCTCTATATCAGATGTCTCTAACCATATTCAGTTTTCAAGCCAGAAATCTTTATTTTTATTCTGTCTAATATTGTGTCTAACAAACTGTGCCAAGACTGACTTTCACAAATCTCTATTTCTTTTCATTTGTATTTTTACCACAGAAGATCAAGTGGCTCTTATCCTTGTGCTATATGTATTCTCATTAGTCTATTCCTGACAAAATTAATGAGAAACCAGTCAATCAACTAAACAAACCAACCAAACAACCAACTAACCACTTCTGAAAATTAAAACCCTATATTATCACTTTCTTACTCATAGCACCTGCGTTTCCTCAACTTCTGTTGAGGACTTTAAATCCTCAACAGCAGTTGTTCCTCTGTACTCAGTTCTCACTTACTATCTCTGTAACAGAGTGGCATCCAGTTTCCTGTGAACACTGTGCATTTTATTTCCTCTGCCTGTGACTGTATCAAGAATCTCTCATTATTTGCCTTATTCTCATTTCTGTCTGAAGTATATTTCTGTGATAAACCTTTTATGAACTAGATAAAAAGGTTAAATTTTCTCCTATGTGTTCTTATTATAACACCAATCGGAGTTTCTTATTATCTGCTAATTGTCTGTAAGCTGCTGAGAACAGTGGCCAAGATTGTTCTGGCAGCTATTGCAAGGACTGGCACTCCAACTTCAGTAAACATTTTTAGAAAAATCAATGGACATCTCCTCAAGCAGGGGATTTGCAACTAACTAATTTGGAGAGTTAGACATGCATAATAAACTAATAAAACATCTACAGGAAAACTGTGTAATATATTACTCACCTTAGCCAAATACCCTCAAAACTGTACATGTCAATGCCAATACAAAATTTAATGATTCCACTCAGAAAACAGAACCTGAATTGAGCATTTAGGAATCTCATAGCATGAAATAAATATATTTGACTCTTATATATTCTGCAGTACTGTTTATCATCTTGAATAATAACTCCCCATATGGACTTTATTATTGGACATATTTTTAAATAAAAATTATAACAAAAAACCCAGAATAGCTAAAATAATCCTCTACAATAAAAGATCTTTTGGGTGTATCTCCATCCCTTATCTCAAGCTGTACTATATAGTAACAGTAATAAAAACTGCATGGTACTGGCATAGAAATAGACTAGTAGATTAATGGAAAGGAATAGAAAACCCAGAAATAAACCTACACACCTATAGGCACCTGATTTTTCACAAAGATGCCAAAAATACCCAATGGAAAAAAGATAGCATCTTCAACAAATGGTGCTGGCCTAACTGGATGTCTACATGTAGAAAAATGCAAATAGACTCATATCTATTGCCCTGCACAAAAGTAAAGTCCAAGTGGATCAAAAACTTCAACATAAAACAAGACATACTAAATCTGTTGGACGAAAAAGTGGGGAGGAGCCTTGAACTCTTTGGCACAGGAGACAACCTCCTGAACAGAACAGATCAGGCTCAAAGATCTACAATTAATAAATGGGACCTCATGAAACTGAAAAGATTCTGTAAAACAAAGGGCAATGTCAACCACACAAAATGACAGCCTAAAGACTGGGAAAATATCTTCACTGACCCTACATCTGACAGAGGGCTAATATCCAGAATATATAAAGAATTCAAGAAATTACACATCAACAAACCATGGAATCCAATTAAAAAATGGGATCCAGAGCTAAAAAGAGAATTCTCAACAGAGGAATATTGAATGGCAGAGAAACACTTAAAGAAATGCTCAAAATCCTTAGTCATCATGGAAATGCAAATCAAAACAACTCTGAGATTCTGTCTTACACCCAGCAGAAAAGCTCTGAACAAAAACCCAAATGACAACACATGCTGGAGAGGATGTGGAGAAAGGGAACCCTCCTCCACTGCTGCTGAGAATGTAAACTTGTACTTTGGAAATCAATCTGGCGCTTTCTAAGGAAATTGAATATAGCAATACCTCAAGATCCAGCTATACCACTTTCTGGGCATATACCCAAATGATGCCCCACCATTCAATAAAGACATTTGCTCAACTATGCTCATACGCAACTTTATTTGTAATAGACAGAATCTGGAAACAACCAAGATGTCCCTCAACGGAGGAATGGTTACAGAAATTGTGGTACACATCTACTGGATGGAACACTACTCAGCCATTGAAAACAAGGAAATCATGAAATTTTCAGGCAAATGTTGAACTAGAAAAGATCATCCTTACTGAGGTAAACCAGAAACAGACAGGCATGGTATGTATTCACTTATTAGTGAATATTAGCCGTGTAATGTAGGATTAGCCATCTACAGACCTAAAGAAGCTCAACACTAAGGAGGACCATAAAGAGGATGCTTAAATCTAATTCAGAATGGCAAACAGGATAAACACCAGAAGCGGTGGAAGTTAGGAAATAGGATGGGAGCCTAGAATAGAGGGTCCTCTGAAAGGCTACACCCAACAAAGGATCAAAGCAGGTAATGATACTCGGGTCCAAACTTTGTGCAGAGAACAGGGAGTCTTTTTTCTTTAATCTTTTTTTTAATTTTAACATTTTTATTTTATATTAATCACAGGTTATGTACTTAGTATCTGAGCCGTAGCCTCCTCCTGCATTCCCTCCCTATCCCACCCTTCCCTCCCTCATCTCCTCCCTGCCCCTTTCCAAGTCCACTGATAGAGGAGGACCTCCTCCCCTTCCATCTAATTTTAGCTTATCAGGTCTCTTCAGGAATGGCTGCAATGTCTTCTTCTGTGGCCTAGCAAGGCTGCTCCTCCCTCAGGGCCAGCCATTGAGTTCATGTCCAAAATAGTCCCTGTTCCCCTTACTAGTGTACGCACTTGGGTATTGAGCTACCATTTGCTGCATACAAGCATATATTTGGTCCCTGCAGAGCACCTGTTCTCTCCAGGTCATACTAACACCCCCTTCATTCATATGATTCCTTGTACTCTACCAAAGGGTTGGTTATGTTTCTTAATATTTGCTTTGATACCCTGCTAGGCAGAGAGTTTCCGAGGCCCTCTGTGGTAGGCTCTTGTCCTGTTACTTGTTTTCTCCTACATCCAATGTCCATCCAATTTGACTTTCTAAGTGAGGATTAATCCTCTTACCCCAGGTCCTCTTTCTTGTTTATCTTCTTTAGGTGTATTGATTTCAGTATGTTTATCCTATCTTATAGCTCTAAATAAGTGAGTATATACCATGTGTGTCTTTCTGCTTTTGGGATACCTCACTCAGGATGATAGTGTCCAGGTCCCACCATTTGCCTGCAAATTTCATGATTTCCTCCTTTTTAATTGCTGAGTAGTATTCCATTGTGTAAAAGTACCACAATTTCTGTATCCATTCCTCAACTGAGGGGCATTTGGGTTCTTTCCAGGATCTGGCTATTATGAATAAAGCAGCTACGAACATAATTGAGCAAATGTCCTTGTTCTGTACTTGAACATCTTTTTTTTAAAATTTATTTATTTTTATCTCAATCACAGGTCAGGTACTTTGCATCCCAGGCGTAGCCTCCTCCCTCTTTCCCTCACACCCTCCCAATCCCTCCCTCATCTCACTCCTCCCTGCCCCCTCCAAGTCCATCAACAGGGGAGGACCTCCTCCCCTTCCATCCAACCCCAGCTCATCCTGTCTCCTCAGGGCTGGCTGCAATGTCCTCCCCTGGGATCTTTTGGGTATATGCCTAGGAGTGATATAGCTGGATCTTGAGGAATCACTATTCCTAATTGTCTAAGAAAACGCCAAATTGATTTCCAGAGTGGTTGTACCAGCTTACATTCCCACCAGCAATGGAGGAGGGTTCCTCTTTCTCCACATCCTCTCCAGCATGTGTTGTCACTTGATTTTTTTGATCTTAGCCATTCTGACAGGTGTAAGGTGAAATCTCAGGGTCGTTTGGTTTGCATCTCCCTGATGGCTAAGGATGTTGAGCATTTCTTTAAGTGAGGGAACAGGGGCTGTATCTGCCATGAACTCATTTATCTGCTCTTTGATCACTCGCCCTCAGTGATGCAGCCTTGCCAGGCCAAAGAGGAAGAGGATCCAGGCAATCCTGATGAGTCTTGACAAGCTATGGGCAGATGGCAGAGGAGAAGAATGCCCCTTTTCAGTGGACTAGGGAAAGGGGTTGGGCAGAAAATGAGAAGGGTGGAGAGAACTGAGGGAGGGGGCTTCAATCGGGATATATAATGAAGGAATTGTGAAAAAAATTAAAAATTATAACAAAAATTTAGCCATGATAAAGGTATTTAGTGTGTCTCTTACATTTTTAAACTTACTATTTACTATTCTATAACTATAACTGGTTTAAGAAACATTTAATTGAGGGTATGGAACTAAGCATATGTGCATTTAAAACCTATATGAATAAATCAGATTTGTGTTGAAATAAATTATCATTTGGCTGAAAAAATGAGAAAAGATTTGGATACACACAATATTTTATTATTGAGATTTCTTTGGGAAAACATCCAGAGAAAAATCAGTTTGTTATATTCATTTGATGTGATATGTTTGTGAGGGAAAATAGATTAATTTATTTCCCTCTTCATTTTATGAGAGCGTACCAGAGACAGTTCCCGAAGGGCTGTATTTAACAAAAGAACAACTATGTACGAAATCATGAGGAACTACTAATTACATAATTATTATCAACATGAATTTCCCAAGTTTGTATGATTCCTGAGTAAAGCGGTATTTGATTTTTTTTTCTAATAAATAATGGCTTTTAATGTTTAAAAACATACTGGATGTCTTTGTTAGGGTTTTTATTGCTGTGATGAAACATGACCAAAAGTGCTTATTTGGCTTACTGTTCATCATCACTGTTCAACCTCACTGTTCATCATCAAAGGCAGTCAGGGCAGAAACTCAAACAGAGCAGGAACATGGAGACCAAGGAGAGTGCTGCTTAATGGCTTCCTCAGCATGACTTGCTCAGCCTGCTTTCCTATAACCCAGAACCACAACACAGATATGACCCTACCCAAAATTGGCTGGGTCCTACCCCATCAATCACTAATTAAGGAATTTTGCACAGGCTTGCCTACTCTCAGATATTATGGAAGCATTTTCTTAATTGAAGTTCTAATGCCTCAGATGACTTTAAAGCTTGTGTCAAGTTGGCATAAAACTATCCAGCACACTCAATTATAAAGTTATGCTACTGCCATGGTGGCTAGATTTATCCAAAACAAACTTCTCACAAGGTTCTCAGTGCTGTAGTCTTTTGCTGTCTCTTTGACTTTCTGTCATTGTGGATTCTCAGTCACTAACTTGCATAATATAAGAGAGTTCAGAACACTGCCTGCTAATTTTTCCTGGCTATTTAATGCTTCTATACCCACTATGTTTTTATTATATTAAGCTGTATTTTCTTGGAATTCCCGTGGCAAATGATATCATATATTTATGAATATAATAAGAGATAACTATAAACTGAACAGCTTTTTAACAAATAAATTATTATCTTCTCAATGAACTAACAGTGAATATACAAACATCAAACTACCAATAGATCTGCTGTTATTCACAGTCTCTAAGGAATTCTCCTGCTGTTTCCAACATTGAATGGCAACATGTATTTCTTGGCTTCTGGCCACATCAGTCTGATTCTTCTGTGGACACATTGTTTTCTCATCTACCTTTAAATTTTTTCAATAGTTTTTTTTTCATGTGTCTCAATGTTTTTCACTTAGTCACATCTAAAATATGTATCCTATACCACACACACAATAATATTCATAAGCCCCAGATATTATGATCTATTGTTTCTAAAATCCACTGACAAATATAGAATTGAACAAATGTTATTCCTCTTTTATGTATAGTAGGCATACCTAAAGATGCTTATATTTTGTTCTTCACATTCTGTGCTCTGAATAACTTAGGGGAAAATAGAAATTGTTCTTGAATATTTTGTCTCAGTGTCTTGTTTATATTATATGGAATACAGTAAATTCTCCTGTGTCAACTTGTGACACAGGTTTTTATTTTTGTGCCTCTTCTGCATCTTATCTAGTTCAGCTGTACAGTGTTTCACTCTTCCACTCTCATTTTCTCTGCCCAATTCAGCTCTGCACTTGAAGTGAAGCCTTGATTATATTCCCCCTCCTACTTTGCAATCTTTTAGTGGAGAACTGAAGGCATAATTATATGTTCAAGTGCATAATTATTTTGCTAGTGTTTAGTATTTAATCACTCTCCTCACCTTTCTCAGCTAAGATTCTGAGTTTTCAATTTATACTAGACATTAAGCCTTTGATGCAGATTATATAGCTTAATATTTTGGGAATCTTTGATTTAGACATCTTCTTCACAGTAACTTTTGTGAGTAGTTTGAAGCACAGAGATTGACAGCATCTCTTGGCATTTAAACCTGTGTAGGTAGAGCTTATCAGGAAGTTTCAAGCCCAGTGCCACTGACTTGTGTTCACTTGTGTTTACCATCAAGCTTCACCACTTTTCAGCATTCTATTGTGCTTCTAATGGTGCATTCACATTGCCTCTTACATAAATACTCTCTCCACTGTGGCTAAATTGGATTACTGATAGTTCACTAAGTCCAGCTCATGATTTGACTCACTCACTGTTTCACACACATAATAATAAGCTTCTTGTTACCTTGAGCTCAGATCAAAAGTCAACGCCTTCATGAATCTTTACAAGGTAATTTTAGCTCAATACAATATTTCCTTACTCTGAGCTGAAGAAAAGAAAAATCCAGACAAGGATCAGGAATGAATCATTACTTAAGAAAGCGGTTGGAGCTTTGATTCTTGTTTTTCTGGAACAGTGCATTAGATCAGGTGCCAATCATGCAGGCAGGGTGTCTCCTACTATGTGGCACTCACCCCTCGAACAGCAGTGCCAGCATCCACTTCAATAGGAGAATGACTGTTTTGCAGAAAAAGACTGTGTAATGAGTGGAATTGTCATAACTATGTAACAAATGAGTGCCCATACTTACAACAAAATCCAGTTAGTTAAAATGAATGCATTCTAATAAAGTTCTTCCTTTTTTAAAAAGCTACACAGCAGTCTATAAAGAACAGAATAGAATCCATAGTTGTGAGTTACCTGGATTCCTGCAAACCGCATACTGTGCTAAGTGATGTACAGCAAAGTAGCACATGTCTTTTTCTTGAAATAAAATGTGATAGACACAGAATATTAGCCCAATATTTGCCTTCCAACTTGACAGACATTCAAGGTGAATTCACTATTGTTACTACATTAATAAAAATAGTGTTTGCAAGATGCACACAAATTTATTATGAAATATTTTTGTGGCTGCCTATATGGACAATAATTAAACTATTTAATTAAATAATTAAAGGAAAACTCAAACTCATGAAGATGAGCTCAAGAATAAGCCTACTGAAAACTCATTCCCAAGTCCTCTGTGTTTGTGGGCCACATATCTTTTAATTTTCTTATACTAAAGCAATGAGAAAATCCAGCTGCTGACAGATGTCTAGTACTCCAAAGCACAAGTGGTAGCTAGTCACTTAGAACATAAATTTGAATTTCTAGCACATTAAGCTGAAGTACTTAATAAAGATATGTTATGAGATAGTGACAGAGAACTCCATGTTATACTCATCATGGACTCTGCCAGTGGATCCTTAAGGCTTCTCTCAGAGAGATTAGTTCATCTGGATCAGTGATGTAATATAGATGAGCCTCTTTCGTTGTGTTATCTATGAAAGCCCACGGGGATGTTGTCCGAATTTAAGATCTCCCTTCAAGTGGGTACTTCTAGACTGCATATCTGGTTAGAAACAATAATTTTTATCAAAAATCCTGTTATTTCCTAGGTACAAGTTGTTAGCTTTGCTACAGAACATAACTGGGATTCTCTGGACTTTTACGATGGGGGAGACAACAATGCACCAAGACTTGGAAGTTATTCAGGTAAAAAAGTTATTCAGGTATATTTTCATCTAAAATGAAAATATAATCAATAATACAAAAAAAAGAATTAAAATCATTCCCACAAAATTTTCAGGTTTAATTATGAACCGTACACAATGACATAAGTTACAAGAAGTTTTCAAGTATTGAAATGAATGGTAACACATTGTTTTAAAGTTTTCCAACATTCTAATTATAATTTTTAATATTTGATTATTTTATGCAAATTGTAATATTTTACTGAATTATGATTTATTAATACTATGTGCATCATACTTGTATTTTTTAATTTTTTTGTATTAATAACAGTTTATTCACTTTGTATCCCTTACTCTTTTATTTTTTTTATTAATTACAGTTTATTCACTTTGTATCTCAGCTGCAGTCCCTTCCTTCATTCCCTCCCAAGCCCACCTCCCTCCCTCATCTCCTCCCATGCCCCTCTTCAAGTCCACTGATAAGGGAGTTCCTCCTCCCTTTCCATCTGACCCTAGCCTATCAGGTCTCATCAGGACTGGCTGCATTGTCTTCCTCTATTGCTTGATAAGGCTGCTCCCCCTTCAAGGGGAGGTGATCAAAGAGCCAGCCACTGAGTTCATGTCAGAGACAGTCCCTGTTCCCCTTACTAGGGCACCCACTTGGACACTGAGCTGCTATGGGCTACATCTTTGCAGAGATTCTAGGTTATATCCATGAATAGTCCTTGGTTGAAATATCAGTCTCAGAAAAAACCCAGGACAGGACAGGATCCTACCACAGAGGGCCTATGAAAAACTCTACCCAGCAGGCTAGCAAAGCTGATGTTGAGACTCATAGCCAAACTTTGGGCAGAGTACAGGGAATATTATGAAAGAAGGGAGAGATAGAAAAACCTGGAGTGAACCTTACTCTTAAAAATAAGGATAAATTACAGTAATTAAAAACATAAGACCCTAGTGAGGGAAACAGGGACTGTCTCAGTCTTGAACTTGATGGCTGACTCTTTGACCCTCCCCCATACAAGCCTGGGAGTGACAGACTGGCTAGATCCCAGTGGAGGACATTGCAGCCAGCCCTGAGGAGACAGGATGAGCTGGGGTTGGATGGAAGGGGAGGAGGTCCTCCCCTATTGGTGGACTTGGAGGGGGCGGGGAGGAGATGAGGGAGGGTTGGGGAGGGTGGGAGGGAATGAGGGAGGGGGCTACGCATGGGATGCAAAGTACCTAACCTGTGATTGATAACAAAAAAAAAATGTAAAAAAAATGGCTCAACTTTTGTTAATTTATTCATCAGAACACAATGCAGTCATTAAAATAATTTTAAAAACTGAATAACGTGACAAATGCCATGAAACACTGTCAAATAATCATAAAGCAAACAAAAAATCACTTATTTGAAATAAAAACAATTTTATAGCAGTAATATATCTACACAAAAATCATTCCAGAGGGAAAAACAAAATGAAATAGCCTACCTTCTTATTTAAGACCTTGGCTACTCCCATGTATACAATGTTCTGTCTGCATGTACACCTGCACGCCAGAAGAGAGCACCATATCTCAAAATAGATGGTTGTGAGCCACCATGTGATTGAACTCAGGACTTCTGGAAGAGCAGCCAGTGCTGTTAACCTCAGAGCCATCTCTCCAGCACCCAGTCTTGGCTACTTTATAAAATCTTCCATGACAGCAAGATGTGGTGGCGCACACCTTTAATCTCAGCACTCAGGATGCTGAGGCAGGCAGATCTCTGTGAGTTCAAAGCCAGTCTATACAGACTGAGTTAGAGAAGAGCTGTGGCTGTTAAGCAGAAAAACCCTACCTTGTAAAACAACAACAGCAAAATACTTCTCTGGAGTTTGCTAAGGTTCTAAGGATGATATGTGTCACACACACACACACACACACACACGTTTCCCCCCCATCAAATAGCAATGGAAAATTTTTTGTGATTTTAATAGCTATGTTTTAAAATTTCTAGAAATATAAGCACAAACATTGCTAAACTGTGACCATACTTTAGATAATAAGAATGAATGACTTTAAGAAACTTGAAGTGACAGATAAGCAGCTAATGAGAATCACTAATGAGCAAAGGAAATCATTACCTTGAGCAGAAGTAGTGTGACTCAAACATAAATAGCCAGCTAGATATAGATTCAGATGAAAGCACAATCCTATATATCTTTGCACATGATTTCATTTGTGCTGCTTGAGTTACTATTCTTACTAATAGGTATAATGATAAGAAAAGCAATTGAAAGAATACAGTTGTTAATCTTCACAGTGGCTCTGTGTGACCTGTGACATCTACTAGCTGGTCAGACACCTCGTTTCATCCCTCCATGGACCTCAGTACTGATTGAAGTTTGCTGAGATTTAGTTGCCAGAGATTATACAACACGGTTAGATGGAGAACAGAACCAAGCTGGAGAGACTACAGCACCACTTATTTTTAAAAATTTAATTAATTAAGTAATTAATTAATTACAGTTTATTCACTTTGTATCCCTGCAGTTCCCTCCCTGTCTCCTCCCAATCTCACTTCTTAATTACTAAGATCCTCTCAGACCTAGGGCAGGTCCAGGGACCTCTCTGGCTTCTGTTTACCTCCTGTTTCTTGTATGGCAGTTGTGGCACTAAGGAACAGAGTCAGATCAGGAACAATTCAACAATAGTGTATAAGTGAGTCTTCTCATTTCCCCTAGCACTCACCAGCACTTCTTACACCCATTTTACAAAGCAAGAGTAAAGTCATTATGAATATTCCCAGGATTTTTGCAGCTCTGAACACTCATATACTTTCGACTTTATCTCAAAATGAATCCACAGTGATTTTCAGTGCTTGTTGTTTGAAACTGTGTTAGATTCTTAAAGTATTAGAATAAATAAGCAGGAACTAATTTGTTCAGGCAGATATTTTATATTTTCAGATTCAATAATTGGGCGGAACAAGGTTCATTTACTTCAGAAGATCAGAAATCCATTATAATGCATCTGCTGAGAAACAGGCTAATAATATTTCAAAACTGAGATTTTTTTTAAATCTAATGATCATCTTTGCTATCAGAGTATATGAAATATCAAGTATTCAACCTGGTACAGAATTCTGTTTCTATTTCATTAATAAATGTGAATTCATGAATATCTGCTCTGCACCTGTACAAAGGCTTGAGTCACAATGGCTTAAAGATCACATGCAAATTTTAAATATACTTTATTTTCAGCTTACATAGGTGATACTGAAATCTCCATAAAATCCAAAGCAGCTTTTGGGCACAGTGTTTCTTTCTGTGTGTCTCTAATGTTAGGAAATTTTGTGAAGTAATCTCACAGGTCATTCTCCTTGGAGACAGGAACAGTGAAATAAAATAAGATAAATGGGGAAATCTTTCTGCTAAATTTTCTCAAATCCTTTTGACCAATACACAATTTAAATTAAGAAGTGTTGGGAGGTTTCCAGTTTACATTATTACTTTATTGTTGCTGTGGTCTTGCAGGCCTTGACCTGTCTTTTCAACTGTCATTTCAGGGACAACAATACCGCATCTTCTGAATAGTACATCCAATAATTTATACCTAAATTTCCAATCAGACATCAGTGTCTCTGCTGCAGGATTTCATCTTGAATACACAGGTAAATGTAATTTGTTAACTCTGAGAACATAAATACAGGTTTTTGTCATATTCCTATTTGTTTTGATTATCCTATTGTATTTATTTTATTTTACTCCTTAGGTTTTGTTGTTGCTGTTGGTTTCTAAAGAGAGCAGCAACGCTGGGAAGCAAATGGGAGTGAATGTCGGAGGAGCTGAGAGCAGTAGGGGGAGGGGAGATCATAAGCAAAATATTTTGTACGAAAGAAAATCTATTTTCAATAAAACAAAATAAACCTTTAAAGTAAAAACAAAATCAACTAACAATAAACAAAAGTATACTATAGTTTTTATACAAATGACACCAACGTTGGCAAAACAAGCATTCATTCTCATCTAACATTAAGATCTCAAACCATTTTATTAGTTCAGTTGAAAAACTTGTATGTATAAAATACAGGATTTTGGCTAGAATTTGCATAATGTGTTTTGTTGTTTTGTTTTGTTTTTATGTTGGGAGAAGCAACAAGGTATTTACCCTCTTAACTAATTTATAAGTATACAGTTCCCCTAAATATACAAATAAAAGCCCTAAAATATATTTGTGTGAGACAGAAATCTTAGGCTAGATGAAAGTAATTCCCATTTCAAAATTTCGCTAGGCCCTGAAACCACCCTTGCACTGTTTCCTTCAACGTGGCTATTTCACTTGTATTCTGTAGGAACACGAAGTATGTGTCCTTCTTGATTGATTTCCACAGGTTCCTCTGTGCTGTTACATACAGAGGGATATTGGCCACTGACTACTTTAGAGAGGAATTTACTTTGTGGAACACAAGTGACAAGAACGCAATTCCTTGTCTTCTTTCTGATTTCAGAGAAACTGCCTTCAGTTTTTCATTATCCCATATGATACCTCTAGTTGAACTTCCACATACAACTGTTACTTGATTGCAATGAATTACTTCTATGCCTCATTTGTTGAGTTTTAAATCAGAAATAATTTGCCATGTTTTGCATCTATTGATAATTTACATATATTTTAATTCTATAAAAATATGTATCACATATATTGCTGTATATTTTGAAACATCCTTACAGCTATGTAATACATTTAATCTTGTTGACTCATACCTCTCTTAATTCTGTGTTAAATTTATCAATTAGTTTTATGTTGAACATTTTTGCTTTCTTGTTCAGAAATGGCGTTTACTTTTCAACTACCTTTTTTGAATTGTGTTTCTGTGGTTTCAGTGACAAGATGATACTGATATCAAAAGTAAAATTTGAAGTATTCTTTCCTATATAATTTTGTGGAAATGTTTGGCAAGAGTTGGATTAAATACTTTGGAAAATTAACTTACAAAGTTATTTTTCTAGATTTTTCTTTGTTGGGAGGACTTAGAATACTGATTCAGTGTCCTTGCTATTTATTGGTCTGTTAAGAATTTCTGTTTTTTTTTTTGCTTTGTTTTTCATTGCAATTCAGTCTTCAAAGATCTAATGTTTCCAAGTTTTTTGTCTACTTATTTAATTTTTGTACTTATGCACTGTGTTTTCTCATGTTTATTTACAAAATTTCTTTGGTATCTGTTAAAATTTTTCCCTTTTAAGAAGAGAATATGTAAATTGAGGTAAAGCACACTTTTGAACAGTTGTGTTTCTCATTGTTGTGTCAGAATATGTAGCAAAAGTTTCTTAAGTGTTGAGTTTATTTTGACACTTTCTCTTTTAGTTTTTGAGTCAGTCATCATGGTGAAAGTGACACAGTGCTCTGCATGGTGGTGAAAATATAAGCTTATATTATGGAAGGAGAGGGCTAGATCAGAGACAGTAGCAGGTAGAAACTCCAAGATCCATCTCAGTGACATACTCCTTCCAGGTAGGCTCTACATCCCAGCTTCTCTTCAACCTCCTGAAACTACGCTAGCACTCAGAAACTGAGTCTCCAAGGAAACATGCATATAGAAGAGATTTTACATTTCAACTTTTATGACTTAGCAGATAGCTTGAGTTTGTACTAGAATAAGTAGTCTTTGTATTGAAAGCACACACCAACATCCCACTTATGAAAAAGCATTTAAACTACTAAATAAAAAACCAAGACAAACAAACAAAAAAAGGGATTAGGCCTGTTACTTGTATACATATTTGATAAGTTGTACTAATCCTAGATAAACTATATCTTACATGTAATTAGGTTATTACAAAGATAGTGAGAGGTTAATTTCTTTGCATGTAGAATGCAAACTTCATGCAGACAGGATAGATCATACCACATAGCTGTGTCCATTTAAAACACCGTTGTGTCCCATAATGTGTCAAGTTCCTAAGACTTGATAAGTACTCAAAATAAATGTGTTTATTAAATAAATGAATGACTAAATCTGTTACTCAAACACAGAAAGTAGTGAATACATGAAACTGACATATATGAACAATAGTATGACATCACCAATGCTGATGTTTGTGATCAAATTTAGACATATATAGCTTATATATTATGCAGTCTTATTTCTTTACAGTACCTCTCTATTACCACTTCAACATCAGAACATTCAGTTCATCCCTGAAACACAATGGCTTATGCTCAGTGTTTTGATAGAATAAATTTCCTAGTGAGGAAGAAAAGGGCCTAAATTGATATGCATATACTTAGTAAAGACTACTTATTCCATTTAGTTCTCTATTACTCTAATGGAAATAGAGTTTATTAATTAATGACAGAGGGTGCTTATTTTGGCACATACTTTTAAAGCTTCCACTTCTCCATTGGACAGATTTGTTGCCTTTAGGACTCCGGTAAGTATACCAATTGTTGATCAAAGGGAATGTGTGGTAGAACACAACCTTTCACCTCATGGCTAGTGAGAAAAGAAAATAGAAGGAAGATTCAGAACTCTCAAAATCTTCTTGGACGTTATGTCCCCAACAAATAAAATCGTCACCTGGTTCTCACCTCTGAAGTGTACTGTTCCTTCCTGGTAAACAGTACCAGGGTCTAAACCTTTCCCATGTTGATATTTGGAGGATAATAATGGTCCAAACTCTACCATCAGTTAATCAGTATTAGAGTTCTCTTCCTCTTTGTATGAAACTCAGAAACAGTACATGCATTTTTATAAAAAAGAAAACATGAGAAATGTGAACAGTATACTCATTTATTCAATCTGTATGTATTTTGTACACCTTTTTGAGGACAGTCAATGCTTGCCACAGAGTATGTGAAGATAAATATATTACAGCATCTCTTGTAGAAATATTAGTTTAACAGAAGTTACAGAAAAGTTAAGAAACAGCACATTACTATTCACACACATATATATACATACATGTATATATATAAAAGAATACACAGAATAAAAATTAATTACCTTCATGTTGAAAGTTCTCAGAGTATTTCAAAGAGGAAGTGACACTTCTGCTTAGTCTTAAAAACTAAGGAGAAGTTTGCAGGAAAGGGAGGATATTTTTGGCAGAACAAATTCTGTGTTCTGACAAAGCTGTGGAATATGCCATAAGAGGAGAACTGCATCTATTTCAGTAGGGCTGGAACATAAGGTTAAAAGAAGCCGTAGTAACTGAGCTTCTTATGAAGGCATAGCTAATTCTCACTTCATTACAGGGGTTCTAGTTCAAAGCTATCATGAGTGTCTGTAGTCATGCAAAATGCAGAGCATTAAAAATTCATATTTGATACATTGCTATATTGATTCTTTCAGAGGTCCTCTTTGGTATGATCCTGTCCTGTTGCTTGTTTTATCCTCCATTCAATGTCCATCACATTTGTTCATCTAAACGAGCATTGATCATACCAACCTGGGTCCTCCTTCCTGTATATCCTCTCTAGGTCTGTAAATTTCAGCATGACCTTCCTATCCTATAGGTCTATATAAGTGACTATATACCATATGTTTCTTTCTGCTTTTGGGATACCTCACTTAGGATGATCATTTCCAGGTCCCGCCATTTGCCTGCGAATTTCATGATTTCCTCCTTTTTAATTGCTGAGTAGTATTCCATTGTGTAAAAGTACCATAATTTCTGTATCCATTCCTCAACTGAGGGACATCTGGGCAGCCATCCCTGAGGAGACAAGATGATCTGGGGTTGCATGGAACGGAAGGAGGTCCTTCCCCGCGTAGGTGGACTTGGAGGGGGCGGGGAGGAGATGAGCAAGGGATGGGGAGAGTAGGATGGAATGAGGGAGGGGGCTATGCCTGGGATGCAAAGTACCTAACCTGTGATTGATATAAAAATAAATAAATTACATTTTTAAAAAGAATCCTAAATAAAGTAGGTTTGTTAAAAAAAACTTCACATTTATAAGTAGCTTGAAAAATTTTTATTGAGCATTTTGTACACAGCATTTGCACCTCTAAAATATATTATTGAGTACAAAAATATTATTTGTACACAGTAAATATTATAAGACCATTTGTATTCAAAGATTACTACATAATGTTGTATTATATTTATAATTGTTGAAAATATTGTTTCCACAAATAAGGGAAACTGAGATAGATCCTATTAAAAATGTAGGTGCTGATAATGTAAGTTGGATTTCTAGAGAACTAAACGTCTGACTAGTCTTGAGGGAAATGAATTATTAATGACTTTAAATGTCATAATTTTAGACATTGAAAGCCAAAATCTTTGGCAGAAAAAAAACATATACTCATAGATGTAACTTAATCATTTTAAATCCTTTGCTTTAGAGAGTAGTATTTAGTGCCTAGCTCTGTGAAGGGCACTTATTTCTGCTGCAGAGAGCTGGAAGGTGAATGAAGTGAGTCATTTTTCTAATTGCATGGAAACTTTATTACGTGGGAAATGTTCACAGATTAAGATATCAAAGAATGCCAGTGTTTTCTGCATTATAAGAAAGTGATAAGTAAATAGTTTAAGCACTGTATTATTGATCAGTTCCACAGCAACACGAAAACATTAGATTAAAACTCAATTTTAATCGGAACAATACTCTAAAATCATCCTGGATGAAAGTAAATATATTTACAAATATCAGCTAATGCTAATTTTGTAATAACAATCCAATAAAATGATAACTTTTATCAAATATAACTTCTTTAAGAGCTAATGATTTTTTTTAGATAAACTAAATTCCTTGATAAACCGTATATGTGGTGATACTTTCTCATAGAAACACCCCAGGTGCATGAGTTATTTTTAATCAGTCAGTGATTAAACTAAAAATAAAAAATGAAAGGATATAGTGCAATAGATTAGGCAAAGAAAGTTACCCATCATACACAAGTAGGCACAGTAGGATAAAGGGCAGTAAAAGAAAGAAAACGAAGGAAAAAATTACATTTGAAGTTGTTTATAGTTAATCAGTTCTGACAGAAGCCTAAATTTTTTTTAATTAATTGGAAAGACTTTGGAATAGACTTCATGTTTCACTCTGTTCCCTAATCAATAATCAGCATAGTATTAGCGAACTATTGAATTTAATTCTAACAGAATGGTGGTAAGTGGTGCAAGACAATTTAAAGATTAAGTACAGCTTTACAGAATTAAAATTACTAAGTTCTACTCTTGTTTTCTAAGAAGAAAATTAGATACAAGAAGTGAACACATAAGTTTTGACTCCTGGTTAGAAAGACTGACTAATCAGGTGTCCGTAGGTGTGTGAGTTTATTTCTCGGTTTTCTATTCAAGTCCATTGATCTACCTTTCTGTTTCTACGCCAGTACCATGCAGTTTTTATTTCTGTTGCTCTATAGTACAGCTTGAGATCAGAGATGGAGATACCTCCAGAATATTTGTTATTGTACAGGACTGTTTTGTCAATTCTGTTTTGTTTGTTTGTTTGTTTTCCATATGAAATTGAGAAATTGTTCTTTCAAGTTGTGTAAAAAATTGTGTTGGTATTTTGATGGGATTTGCATTGAATCTGTAGATTGCTTTTAGTAGGATGGCCATTTTCACTATGTTAATTCTACCAATCCATGAGTTTGGGAGGTCTTTTCATCTTCCATTTCTTTCTTCAGAGACTTGAAGTTTTTTTTTTTTTCATACAGGTCTTTTGCATGCTTGGTTAGAGTCACACTAAGGTACTTTATGTTATTTGTGTCTATTGTAAAGGGTGTTGTTTCCCCAATTTTTTTTTTGGTGTGTTTTTTTAGTTAATTTTGTATACAGCCATTTTGCTGAAGTCATTTATCACTTGCAGGCATTCTCTAGTAGAATTTTTGGCATCACACGTGTAAAATATCATATCACCTGTGAATAGTGATACTTTGACTTCTTCCTTTCCAATGTGTATTCCCTTTAGTTGTTTTAATGCTCTGGCTAGCGCTTCAAGTACTATATTGAAGAGATACAGAGAGAGTGGACAAACTTTTCTTGTACCTGATTTCAGTGAAGTGGATTTAAGTTTCTCTCCATTTAATTTGATGGTGGCTATAGGTTTGCTGTATATTGCCTTTACTATGTTTAGGTATATGCCTTGTATCCCTTATCTCTCTAGGACTTTAAACATCAATGAGTGTTGGATCTTGTTAAAGGCCTTTTCAGCATCTAAGGAGATGATCATGTAGTTTTTTTTTGTTTGTTTGTTTTTCAGTTTATTTATATGGTGGATGACATGGAGGTATTTCTGTATATCAAATTACTTCTACTTGGCAGTGGTGAAACCTATTTGGTCATGGTGGATGATATTTTGATGTGTTCTTGGATTTGGTTTGAGAGTACTTTATTGAGTATTTTTGTGTCAATATTCATAAGTGAAATTGGTCTGAAATTCTCTGTTAGTTCTTTCTGTTGTTTAGGTATCAAGGTGACTATAGCTTCATAGAATGAGTTTGGTAATGTTCCTTTCAATTCTATTTTGTGTATTAGTTTGAAGAATGTTGGTATTAGCTCTTCCTTGAAGGTCTGGGAGAATTCTGCACTGAACCCATCTGGCCCTGGGCTTTTTTGGTTGGGAAATTTTGATAATTACTTCTTTCTCCTTATGGGATAAAGATATATTAAATTCATTTATCTGATGTTGATTCAATGTTGATAAGTGTAATGTCTCAAGAAAATTGTCTGTTTCATTTACATTTTCAAATTTTATTATGTATAAGCTTTTGAAGGAAACCTCAGTACATGTTGTTATGTCTGTCTTTTCATTTCTGATTTTGTTGATTTAGATAGTGTTTGTCTGCCTTTTAGTTAGTTTGGCTAAGATTTTGTCTATCTTGTTGATTTTCTCAATGAACCAGCTCTTCATTTCATTGATACTTTGAATTGTTCTCTTTGTTCCTAATTTATTGATTTCTGCCCTGAGTTTGATTATTTCCTCTTGGGAGTGTCTGCTTCTTTTTTTCTAGGGTTTTCAGGTGTGCCATTAAGTTTCTTGTATGGGAGATCTCCAATTTCTTCATGAAGCTACTTTGTGCTATGAACTTTCCTCTTAGCACTGCTTTTATTGTGTGCCATAAGTTTGGGTATGTTGTACCTTTGTCTTTATTGAATTTTAGGGAACCCTTAATTTCTTTCTTTATTTCTTCCTTGACCCATTTGTCATTGAGTAGGAAGTTGTTCTATTTCCATGAGACTCATAGTCAAACTTTGGGCAGATGGCATGGAATTTTATGAAGGAAGGGGGAGAGAAGGGGACAGGAGCTGCAAATGGAGAACAGAGCCAAGAAAACCTGAGCCCTGAGAGCTCTGTAAAGACTGATATCCTAAACAAGGACAATGCATGGAGAGGTCCTAAAACACCTACTCAGATGTAGCCCATAGACTCAGTCTCCAAGTGGGGTCTCTAATAAGAGGGTCAGGGACTTTCTCTGGCATGAACTCAGTGAAAGGCTCTTCGATCACCTCCCTCCGTGTTAGGGGGTGCTGCCTTGAGTCGGGATACAAATTGAAAAAATTGTAATAAATGATAATTTTAAAAACAGAAAAAATAGACTAATAGTAAAATGTGATTGTGGATAGAAGTGTCACATGTTGCTGCTGTGGTTTGGAATGTTGCCTATAAGTGAGGAAGAAGGCTGACTGCCCACTCAAGTGAGAGCTCAGAGACATTAGTTTATACACCTTACCCATGCACAGTAGCTATTCTTGTTTATAGAAAATCACATACATTTATATCAGGACTTAAAAACATGTTTTTTATTAATAGACAAATACCTAGGTTTTAGTAATATGAGAACCTGTCTATTGTTAGAGCATCCTATACTAACTGGACTTATAGGTTTCTAAGTCTCTAAGTTCCATGCGTACTGAAAAAAAGCATTGAATTAGTCACCCCAAAGCCACCATGAAGTTCTATAGATAGGCCTGATTTTTTCCAATTCTGACTCAGAAAGGAGATAATGTTCCTTGTTCTTCTCTCATTGTTCCTCTAGGATGTTTGCCTAGAGCCATACATGCTTTCCCAGGTACTCTGGGCTTTTTCATTCTTTCTCTTTAGCACTCTAACTAACTTATCATGTGGCTGCTGACAGATGTCATGGTCTTTTCTTCTTCTCCATATCTCTTCTTTGGGGATCTGTGTTGATTAAAGCTTCCCTGCATGGGGTATGTTTTCTTTTTTGTTTTTGTTTTATCCTGTAGCCTCTATTTTTATTTATTTTTATAATTTATTTATTATTTATTACAATTTATTCACTTTGTATCCAGCTGTAGCCCCATCCCTTGTTTCCTCCCAATCTGACTCTCCCTCCCTCTTCTCCCCATGCACCCCTCCCATAGTAGTCCACTGATAGGGAAGGTCCTCCTCTCTTTCTATTTGACCCTAGCCTATCAAGTCTTATCAGGACTGGCTACCTTGCCTTCCTCTGTGACCTGGCAAGTCTGTATCCCCGAAGGGGAAGTGATCAGAGAGCCTGCCACTGAGTCCATGCCAGGGACAGCCCCTGTTCCACTTACTAGGGAAGCCACTTGGAGACGAGTCTATGGGCTACATACAGTTGAGCAGGGATTTTAAGTCCCCTCCATGCATGGTCTTGGTTTGGGTATTGTGTCTGCGGCTCCCCCTGGGCTCCAAAATTTTGACTGTGTTGATCTTCTTGTGAAGTTCCTGTCTACTCCAGGTCTTTCTATCTCCCCATTTTTTTCATAAGATTCCTTGCACTCTGCCCAAAGTTTGGCTATGAGTCTCAGCATCTGCTTTGATACCCTGATTATTCGAGTCTTTTAGAGGCCTTCTTTGGTAGGCTCCTGTATTGTTGCCTGTCTTCTCCTGCTTCTGATGTTTATCATGTTTGCCCTTGGATTTTTTGGTGTTTAACTTCTTGAGTTCTTTATGGACAAATGGACATTAGCCATTTGTCAGATGTAGGGCTGTTGAAGATCCTTTCCTAATCTGTAGGCTTTTGTTCTGATGATAGTATCCTTTACTTTACAAAAGCTTTCCAGTTTCCTGAGGTCCCATGTATTGATTGTTAATCTTAGAGCCTGTGCTATTGGTATTCTGTCCAGGAAGTTGTCTCCTGTGCCTATGAGTTCCAGGCTCTTAACTACTTTTTATTCTAACAAGTTTAGAATATCTGGTTTTATGTTGAGGTCTTTGATCCACATTGACATTAGTTTTGTGCAGGGTGGCAAACATGGATCTATTTGCATTTTTCTATATATAGATAGCCATTTATACCAGCACCATTTGTTGAAGATGCTATCTTTCATTGTATGATTTAGTCTTCTTTATCAAAATTCAAGTATCTGTAAGATGTGGGTTTATTTTTGGGTCTTCAGTTTAATTCCATTAATCTGCAAGTCTGTTTCTATGCCAGAACCATGCATTTTATTAATGTTGGTGTATAATACAGCTTGAGATCAGGAATTGAGATACCTTCAGAAAATATGTTATTGTACAAGATTTTACCCTGAATGTGCCCAATCTTGTCTGGGGTATGTTTGTTTTTATTTGAAACACTAAACAAATCATATATTAGCTTTTACAAAAGGAGAGAAGGAAGACATAGGGAAGAAGATGTTCATGAAAGACTGACATATGAGAGAATACAGATTTTAAGAAATGTAAAAATGGATACATAATCATTTTAACATAGTTATTGGAACACTGATATATCAATCCATGTGTATGCTATGTACTAATCAAATTATGGTTATTTCCACATTTGTCACTGTAAACATTTATGTTTTTATTTATTGTAGAATTTTGAAAAGATTTTGAACTCTATGTTTAGAAGCATACAATTCAGTGTTGTTTATCATTTTACCTGACTGTTGATGCTGTGGAGTACTAGAAGTTACTCCTTCACATCTACGCTGTTGTCATCATTCATCATCTCCCCATCTTCCCATCACACTTTCCAGTCTCTTACATGTTTAGACTTCCTACAATTAGTACATCAATTCTTTTAGCTTTCCCCTATGAATAAGGACACTTTGTATTTGGATTACTCTGTCTGTTATGATATTTAGCATAATATCCCCAGTTTTATTGGTATTGACACACATTATAGGACTGAAGTTAATTTTTAAAATTTATTTATTATGTATACAGTGTTCTGCCTACATGTACACCTGCACGCCAGAAGAAGGCACCAGACCTCATTATAGAGATTGTGAGCCAACATGTGGTTCCTGGAAATTGAACTCAGGACATTAGGAAGAGCAGCCAGGGGCCTTAACCTCTGAGCCATCTGTCCAGCCCCTGAAGTTAATTTGTATTGGATAAAAAAAGGTTCTCCTGTAAATGTGTACCATGTTTTCCTTTTCTGATGTTTAGGTTGACAGTGTGCCCTGGCTCTTCTGAGTAGGGCTTCAATAGGGATATGACATCTCTCCATTCTGTGGGTTTTCTCCCTTTGAAAGCATAGTAGTAATGGAACCTCTGGGTCTTAAACTTATAAATACTCTAGTAAATAATACCAGGGAAAGCATGTTGGGCTTTGTGACAACATCTGATAGAAAGAATACAAGAGAAAAAATAATGAGAAAAAATCTTTCTGAGTCAGGACTGAAAAAAAATCACACGGACTTAATAGAAATTCATAGTGGGATAACTGTTGTTTCAATGCTTTGAGGAATGTGTATAATGGTTTTTCATAATGATTATAATTTATATTTCTACCACAGATTTAGTTTTTTAAAAGAGTTAAATTTAGATACATATACAATAACAAAGGTGGTTATGCAATTGGGCATTTAAGAAACATAACTGATGTTTATGTGTGTAGACAAGATAGTTATATTGATTTATTTTATGTTTATGGAGAACATACCTATTTCAATGCAAGTCTTTGGTAATTTACTTTCGGCAATCAATGAAATAAATGTTCTGCCCACAGGGTAACATACGGGAGGAAACACAATGGGGAAATAATAATCTCATAATATTGCTATGAGTACTAGCAACAGATGCAGAAGGCTTTGAGGTTTTCTATTATTTTCTTTTCCATGAATGCAGACTTTTACTACATCCCTAAGGAATATTTTAAATAGTACAGGTTTAAGGAAAGAAGGCAGGTGTTCCATCTTGGGGAAAAATTTTTTGGCTAAGATTCCTTCCAGAAAGCAAAGGTTTCACCCATCTGATTTGTCAAGGGAAAAAAAATAACAACCTAGATCACTGATAGCACAATTACCACACAGAAAAAAGCCAAACAAAACTAATCATCTTGTTTCTTTGCTTTTAAACAGCAAGTGTTTATGAAAAAGCTAGTTTTTAAGAGTTGCTTACAGTCATTTTTCTCCTTTGATCTTGGCATTTTAGCTTTAGAATGTGACCTTTGGTATTATGCTCATCATTTACTGCAGATAAAATGGACCTTCCTCTTGCTTGGTTTATCTTTTTCATAACTTGCCATCATTGATAGCTCTCAATATTTGATAATTTCTTTTCATCATTTCATCATTTCCCTGTATTCTACTAAATAAGGACAGCATCCTCAAACTCCTTACGCCAACAATAATTCACTGTGTCACTTTTTTCATAGGTCTTAGTAATATTCTTCTACTTGCTAGAATCAGGTCGTTTTTGTTTTATTTGTTTTGTTTCATTTTAAGATTTTATGGCTCAGCTCTCACATCTTAAACAATTCCTTCTCTCTTGGTGACATCCACTGCTACTCTTTTCTGTCTATTAGACTCTTTTTATTACCCAAACTAAGCTTTGACCTCACTGACCAGGCAGTTAAATGCAGAACTTGTTGCTCTGAATGTTGATAGGACTGCTTTTATGCCTTTTCTTTTAAACTTATTGTTTTTACTAATTAATTAATTAACTCTGCCATGTTTTTCATGTGTATTTGGAGATACTGAATCCACAACATATGTGTTGAGGTCAGAGAAAACATTTAGGAGTCCATTTTCTTTTTTAACCCTGATAACCTTGCTTTGAAAGGGTACACTAACATATTGATCTGCCCAAAAGGTCTTCTCTACATGGTATAATGCAAACATAGTTATTCATTTAGTAGATTCTAAAAACTCAGGACTCCATTGTTAACATGAGAGAATAAAAGACATAATATACTCTTTTCCCATGTATCCTACAGTTGATTAGATATACAGAGATAAAAATTCATGTGTATGATAAAGAATGTATGTAAACTTTAAGATACAGTGTATTACTGAAAATAAAATAGGATGAAGAGTTGAGGGCTCAATAATGTGATGGATGGAGAAGGGACTGCTGTAGTTGTCCTGGGAGATTTTACAGAGATGATGACATTTGAATAGAGTAAGAGGTGACACAGGGATATACCTTGCTGACAAGAGAGAAGAGTGTTTATGGAAACAGAACAAAATGCAGAAAACTCAGGTGTGAGGAAAAAAGAGGCAAAGGGGATAAAAGGTAAAGACGAAGCAGTGCATCAAAAGCTGTCTGTAATAGTATTGTGTTTACTCATTTTTTTACTCTAACTAGAATGACACAGCATCATTAGAGGAGAAAATGATGTTCTCTGATTTTCAAGGGACCATCATGCTTTAAAATTATTAATGTTTAGATAATGATTTCAATTAGTTATTCTTAAATTATCTCTCTTAATGAGTATTCTATGACTTTTTGGAAGGTATGTTCTACATTTTTTATTTCCAATGGAGAACAACACAGTGTGACACTCTTCTAAGACTTCTTAGAATATCTAATCTCTTCACTTTAGAATACGTATTCTAACTTGTGAGATTGTTTTAAATTAAATGAGATTAACTATGTGAATTGTTTATTGAAATTTGATGTCTGTTAAGACCATTAAAATTATTCATTGATAGCAGCTGATAGAAAGGTAACATATATAGTGGGAAGTCAAATAGTATTTTTTATTATTTTATCTTATATGTATGAAGGTTTTTTGTCTGCATCACTTGTATGTCTGCTACTTGCAGAAGCCAAATGAATATGTCAGATCACATAGAACTGGAGATACAGAGGGTTGTAAGCCACTGTGTAGGTGGAGCTGAAAATTGAACCTATGTCCTTTAACGAAGCAACCAGGGCTCTTAACTTCTGAACTATTACTCCAGATCCCTAATAGTATTTTTAATGCTGGACTGTTTAATTAAGAACTCAAGGACTCTGAAAATCTACTCTCATGAAGAAAGAGTAAGCTTATTGAAGTGTTACTTGTACAGTAACCTGTTTTGCATTTTTGAAAGGCTCTCTTAATTGAAGAAGTGAACAATGCATAGCATACAGAAGGAGCCTGACAGAGGCTGTCAGTTCATGATAGAAACTCTGATTCTTATGACATCATTGCGATGTGCAAATTATATGTTGGCAAATCAGATCAATGTATATAAACAGAAGAGGCCTGTATCCACTTAAACAGAGAGGGTGTTTGTAGGCTTTGACTTTTTCAAACTTACTTTATTTGTCATTCCTTTTGTCTATTTCTTTCTTCTTCACACTAATCCTTTACGACAACCCAAAACCAGGTTAGAGAGCAAGAAAGTTAGTAAGGAGAGGGGGTATAGGTCTCTTTAGCTACTTCTTGCTATTTAGGGTTCTTAAACTCCTTTACCTCCCTACCAACCCACTGACCTTAGGAAGGGTCGGAGAGAAAGACAGGTAATATGGATGGGAGATGTGGGCCTTTTTAGTCAAAGTTCCTTGAGGATATTCTACTTTTTGTCGTCAGGATACCAGCAGTCTAGGGAAACAGCAACAGCAGCAGCAAACAGGAAACAAGAGCAAATGCAAAATAGCAAACCACAGCAGCAACAGTCCTCTGCAGCAACTTGGTCAGAAACAGCAGCAGGAGCTGCAGCAGAAACAGCCACAGCAACCTCTGTGTCTGTGGACTCCTATTTATACCTCTCAGAGTCCACACCTGTATGTTTTTCAGCAGCCAAAAACCGCATCCCTTGCAAAAAGCAGTTTCTTGTTGACGATGACCAGGTGCCCTCTCATGAGGGTGTTTATTAGCTGACAAAAATTACACGCCTTTTATAAGGCTTTTATCGGTTATGGACAAAGCATTCCCATATCCCACTTGAGAATATAACAAAACATTTATACAATACAACCAAAATATCTGTTACAGGTGTGTTGTGACCTTGTGTTTTGTTTTTATTTTATTATATATCACTTCCTCTATTTCCATGGTTTGTGTAATTCTCCTAGAGAACTAGACTTTTCTTTCCCTTTGACTTTTAGCTCTTAGGTACTGATTTAAAATAAAACTATATGATCTCTCACGTTGTAGTATGTCAACTGACAGTTTTAATCATTCTGCTCAAATTATTCTCTTTAAATATTATGACATTATACAAATAATTGAATTGACAGGTTTAGAACAATTACAGAGTTAAAATGTTAGCTAAAATATACAAACTTCTCAATTAAGATTTGCTTCAATTACTTTTTTGAAATTTTGATATGCTTTGTAAGTATTCTAGCCTTTTTCTCTCCGCCATTTCTCTCTCTACATGTGTATATATATATATATATATTATATATTATATATATATAATTTTGTTAAGAATAAAAATTATTGAACAAGAAGACTGGTAGATTTAAGAAAATCGTATTTTCATGAGATAAAAATCCCAGAAATTCCACCAGGAAACTAGAAATGATCAACCTTTTTAGCAAAGTAGTAGGATACAATATCAACTTTCCAAAATTAGAAGCCTTTCTATCTACCAAACAACAGACATGCTCTGAAAGAAATAAAAAAGCAATCCTATTCACATTACCATAAAAAATACCTAGAAACAAACCTAACCAAGCAGTTCAACATCTATAAAGAAAATTTGAAAATTTGCAAATATAAAACCTTAGAAAAAAATCTTGGGGACATCTGCAGCATCTAAAAATTTAGCTTACAGATTTCAGCTTTGAATTTATAACATGTACACCTTACAAGGACGAATCATATACATCAATGAAATAAAAATTTTAATCCAATTGAGGGAGTTTAGACATCTTTAAGATCCAAGAGCACAGTCTCCAAGGTACATCAAGGTATACAACTCACATAATGAATACAATTTTTCTGCTACATATCAATGATAATTCATGATGTCTACAGATAATAAAATTGTTTTAACAATTTGGAATAATTTGGTTGGTTTATAGGTATCTCTCTATCATTTTCAGTAAGTGTAGGACTAGGATGAATACATAAAATCACAAAAAAATACTACCCAAATCTATAAACGTTCAGACATTTATCTCTTTGATTATATCTTGTCATCAAAGCTTTGATTCAGCACTATCATTTTATTGCTTTCTGTCCCCAAGCAATTTGCTTAAGACTTAATGCATTAGGCCTTAATGAGTTTACTTTTACAATCACTAAAAATGCTCTCTTCTCTTGAGCTAATTACATAATTGATTATTTGAGAAAAACAGATTTTAAAATTAATTATATTTTTACTCACAGTAATTCTCTTCTTGTCACTCCTTCTGCACACCAGTGTCTGCCTCATAAAGAATTCAATGTAGAAACACTCCCCACCAATTACATTGCTATATAAATTTATCATTTCTAATTTTAATTGCCATTAAGCCTGAATATGTCTCATGAAATCAGGATAATTAATTTTTGTGAATACATTTTCCCTTAACCTATAAACTCTTACATACTAATATATTTTATTTTTTTTCTTTTGATTAAAACTTATTTCCTGATCATCTTGTTGACTTTCACTGTTTTGAAGACACTTTACAGTTCTACCCTCTTCCATTGCCTTTATAAACATTTTTAACTACAACTTAAATTAATAACACTCTTCCTGGTCCCTGGGTTTCCATATTACAAAGCAGGCAACATTTTTACAATGTGGAAATTGTTTTTCATTTTCAGTCAGCACAATGTTGAAGGATTTTAGGCATTTGTATTGCATGTGATCTTTATTTATGTGATCTAACTTGATTACTTATTTGCATAATCCTAGAGAAACACATGAAATCTATTAATTATGAAAGAAATATACCTTCATGACAACAGGAAAAACTCCTTAGCAAGGTTTTCTGAAATTCAAATCAACATGGTCTGTGGTTTATATTACTACCAGTGGTCATGTTGATGTTTGTGGTTTCTGCTGCACTGAGGACATGTTAGTGTCCATGGCCATGTTGATGTCTGTGGTCCATGCTTCCTTTAGAGGCAATGTTGAGGTTGGTGTTTTGTGTTGCTGCTAGAGGCCATGTGGATATTTGTGGTCCAAGCTGCCTCTGGCTGTTATAGGCAAGAGAGTTTCTTTTGCAGTGGTATTGATGACTCAGTACTCATGGTTTGGAATGAGAGACATTAAAGAATTCTGTGATAATTTTTCTCCAAAGCTCACCCCCACCCTCCAAGAAACATTCTAGGCAGGAAGCCATTGAAGAGAGTCCTTAAAAACTGTCAAGAGCTGAAGTGTAGCTCTTGACAGTTGATAGTGTCAGTAGGTTCAGAGGGGAAGGACTCAGTTATTTTAAGAGGATGGTGACTGGGAGTTTGACCATGTTCCGATGTGTATACTGGCAACACAAATTAGGCTTGGTATATTTTTGGTGTGGGGGTGACAAGGATGGGAGACTGGATCTGGGAAGACCCAGACCACTTGCTCAGATGTAGCCCATATGCAGCTCAGTCTCCTTGTAGGTTACCTAGTAAGGGGATCACAGGCTGTTTCTGACGTGAACTCTGTTGCCTGCTCTTCATTTTCTTCTGTTGGATGAGGTGGCCTTCTCAGGCCACAGAGAGGAAGAGGATGCAGGTAGTCCTGAAAATACTCCATAGTCTGGTGTCAGTTGGTTAGGGAGGAGAGCTCCTGCTTTCTGTGTACTATGTAGTAGGGATTCAGGGAAAGAGGGAGGATGTGTTGGACAGGGAGGAGAAGAAGTATGGGCCTAAAATCGAGATGTTAAATGAATAAATTAAATTTAAAAAATTCTAGTCTGCTCTACCCCTTATCTCTTTTGGTGGTAGTTAAGGATAAAACTTAGAGTTGTGTAAACTAGACCATTAAGCCACACACCCATCTGATATATATAATTCTGATATTTTCTTATTGTTTGTCAAGACTAGCCTTGCAATCCTATACATGGGTGATCTATCTGTTCAGATTCAAGTGTATTTCTATAGATTAGGAACTCTTTCCCTTTAGCTTTTTTTCCTTATCTTAATAGAATATTATACCCACTTTTCATTGGGTGATTTATATATATATATATGTATATATATACATATATATATTGTTTACTTATATTGTCTTTTAAAATAACTGTTTAGTGTTATTGTCCAATGGGTTTAATAATTATGTCAAATTTTACTAAGAGTTTGAATAAAATCCTAGGAGTCTTTCAAATTCAAGAGGGATATTTTTACAATGGATTTTTAGTTAAGTATTATTCGGGGAAAGTTTTCAACATGAAATGTAGCTTTAGAAAGTGTAGCTGTAGAAACACACTCAGCTGGAGACTGTAATATACACACAGAGGACTTGGTCCCGAGCAGTGCAGGCCCTTTGCCTGCTGCTACCGCCTCTGAATTCAGATGACTTTTGTTCCTTTTAACTGGGATGGCCTTGTTTTTTTGATGTCCTCCATACCTTATGGCTTCCAGTTTAGCCTTCTTATGGGATTCCTGAATATGTAAATGAGTGGGTCTCTGATTTTTGTCCCTTCTCTTGTTCCCTCTACCTTGTGTCAGTTTCTCTTATTCACCTTTAACGTTAAGTTTTCATTTCATCTTATATTTGTTGTATTTTTAAAAAATAACTAAAAATAAATGAATGAATGAAACAAAACCTAGCCGCCGCTAAGGTAAAGGTTAACAAATGAATTGTCACTTATATATGTAGGGAGAGGAAAAAAAACCTGTTTTCTTCAGTAGAGTGAAACTGGGGTTATAAAATACTCCAGGTCAGGCATCAGGTTCAGAAGAGGTTGACCAACATTTAACATCACAGCTTGAATGTGTGTGTCCTTTTATTAGATTACAGTTTGGTATTTCGGTTTTTGGTTGTTTTTCTTTTTTCATTCAATGTGGGTTTTTGTTTTTATTTTTGGGCTTTTGTTTGTTTTGTAGGGTTTGTTGTATTTGGTTTTTGTTTTTCAAGAAAGAATTAATAGTTGGGTGCATAAGTAGGAAGCAAGGATCTAGAAGACTTGGGAGAGGAGAAGGATATGATAAGGATGAATTAAAATTTAAAAATTGTTTTAAATATTAAAAATATAGTAAAAAAGAAAAAATGAAATGTATATGCATACTGTTTAGGCAACTTATTACACGTATTTGAAATAGTCATACCTTGAAAGTTACTTATATTATTCTCATTTAATAATTTTAGCAATTGGTTTGGATTCTTGTCCTGAGCCACAAACCCCAAGCAGTGGAATTAAAGTTGGAGACAGATACATGGTTGGTGATGTGGTGTCCTTCCAATGTGATCAAGGCTATTCTCTTCAGGTACGTCAAATTTAAAGCTAATGTTTTATCTATTATCTCATTGGTCTTTGTGATATTTCAACAAATTAATGATTGCTAATACACAGGTTTTAGGATAATCCTGATTCATATCTACTCTGATCTAAATAATGTTCAGTTCAAATATAATATATGTCTACATATATGATCTTAGAATTGTTGTAATGAATTACATTAGTTTTCTTTGGAAGTAAAAGAAATTTGAGTTGTAAATTGGATTAAATATTTAATTTACTTTTAAAAATAAATTCACAATTGTGGCAGCTAACAATTTTTATATTTAGAATTTATAAATAATTTCATAAAATTTTGAAAGATAGTAAAAATCTAAAAACTTATCTTGCCAATGAACTGTACTTACAATGAATATCCTGATACTTATATTTTAAGTATTGCATTTAGAAGGACTCAAGTAGATGGTCTCCACAAAATTTTTATAATATTTGGGCCACTAAAAAATTAGTTTTTTATCTTAGCCATTTCAACGGGTGTAGGTGGGAGTCTCCTGGTCATTTTGATTTGCTTTTCACTGATGGCTAAGGATGTTGAATATTTCTTTAAGTGTTCCTGGACCATGTGATAATTCTCTGTTGTGAATTCTCTGTTTAGAGCTGTACACCATTTTTAATTGGATTACTTGGCTTGTTGGTGTTTAACTTCTTGAGTTCTTTATATATTCTGGATATTAGTCCTCTCTCAGATGTTGAGTTGGTGAAGATATTTTGCCAGTCTGTAGGCTGTTGTTTTGTTTTGTAGACTGTGACCTTTGCTTTATAGAAGATCAGTTTCATGAGGTCCCACTTATCTCAGAGTTGATCTCAGAGTTTATGCTGTTGGTGTTCTGTTCAGGAAGGTGTCTCCAGTGCCAATGAGTTCAAGGCTCTTCCCCACTTTTTCTTCTAACAGATTTAGTGTGTCTGGTTTTATGTTGAGGTCTTTGATCCATTTGGATTTTAGTTTTGTGCAGGGTGATAAATATGGATCTATTTGCATTTTTCTACATGTAGACAGTCAGTTAGACCAGTACCATTTATTGAAGATACTATCTGTTTTCCATTGTATGGCTTTGGCTTCTTTGTCAAAAAGCAAATATCCATAGGTGTATGAGTTTATATCTGGATCTTCAATTTGATTACATTGATCCACCATTCTGTTTGTATGCCAGTACTATGCTGTTTTTATTACTGTTGCTCTATACAGCTTGAGATCAGGATGGAGATACCTCCAGAAGATCTTTTATGGTACATAGTTATTCTAGCTATCCTAGGTTTATTCCCCCCATATGAAATTGAGAATTGTTCTTCCAAGTTCTGTAAAGGACTGTGTTGGGATTTTGATGAGGATGCATTGAATTTGTACATTGCTTTTGGTAAGATGCCCATTTTCACTATGTTAAGCCTACCAATCCAAGAGAATGGGAGAACTTTCCATCTTCTGATGTCTTCTTTAATTTCTTTCTTCAGGGACATTAAAGGTTTTTTTTTTTCATACAAGTCTTTCACTTGCTTTGTTAGGGTAACTACAAAAAGCTATGATTTATTTTTTTGTGTTTGTGCTTATTGTGAAGGGTGTTGTTTCCCTAACTTCATTTTGAGCCATTTTGTCTTTTGCATACAGGAGTAATTCTGAGTTTTCATGAGTTAATTTTGCATTTGGCCACTTTGTTGAATGTGTTTATCAGCTGAAGGAGTTCTCTGGTAGAATTTTTGGGGTCACTCATGTATACTATCATATTATAGTATCCATTGCTGGTGGGAACACACACTTGTACAATACTTTCAAAATAAATCTGGTGCTTTCTCAGAAAATTAGGAATAGTGTTACCGAATGATACAGCTGTACTACTGCTGTACATATACTTGAAAGATGTTTCACCATTCAACAAGGACATTTGTTCAGCTATGTGCATAGCAACTTTATGTGTAATAGCCAGAATCTGGAAACAACATAGATGTCCCTCAACCGAGGAATGGATACAGAAATTGAGGTACATTTATGCAATGGAACATTACTCAGCAAATAAAAACAAGGAAACCATGAAATTTGCAGGCAAATGGTTGGAACTAGAAAAGATCATCCCAAGTGAGGTAACCCAGAAGCAGCAAGACACTAATGCTATATACTCACTTAAAAGTGGATATTAGCCATTTAATATAGGAGAAATATACTAAAATCTACAGTCCTAAAGAAACTCAACAAGTAGGACCTTAGGGAAAAGGCTTAAACCTCATTCAGAAGCAAACCTCATTCAGAAGACATCTGAAGTAGGAGAAGGCAGGGAAAAGAACAGGTGCCTTCCACAGAGGGCCTCTGAAAGACTCTACCTAGCAGGGTATCAGAACAGATGCTGAGACTCACAGCCAAAATTTGGGCAGAGTGTAGGGAGTCTTAATGAAGAAGGGGAGACAGAAACCTGGAGGGGACAGGAGCTTCACAAGGAGGTCAACAGAGCTAAAAATCTGGGCCCAGGGGGCCCTGCAGAGACTGGGGAATCAACCAAAGACCATGAATGTAGAGGACTTAGACACCATGCTCAGATGTAGTCTATAGGCAGCTCAGTCTCCATAGGAGTCTGCTAGTGAGGGGAGCAGGGTTTGTCTCTGGTATGAACTTGGTTGCCTATTTATTGATCACCTGCCCCTGGTGAGGTGGCCTTAGTAGACCAGAGAGAAAGAGTATCCAGGCAGTCTTAATGAGACCTGATAGGGTAGGGTCAGATAATAGGGATGGAGACCTCCCTTATCAGTAGCCTAGGGGACAGATATAGGCGGTAAAGAAGGAGTGAGGGTGGGGCCAGGAGGAGATGAGGGAGGGGGATACAGCAGCCAGGACACAAAGTAAATAAATTGTAATTAATAATAATAATAAAACAAGTGCTTGACTAAAAACAGAAAAATTTGTTTTAAAAGTTAAAAGAAATAATTGATTTTATATACCCAATTTGTTAAATAATATAGTTAATAATTAATATTTCTTAATATTAAAAAATTGCATCACAATTTCTTAATCTCCTAAGTTCAATATGAATATTATAAGCTTTATATTAATTATAAATGTAGTGTAGTTTAAATTTTAAATAATAAGTTTAAATGCTTTTTCACCTATTTATTTATTTATTTATTTATTTATTTATTTATTTATTACAATTTATTCACTTTGTATCCCAGCTGTAGCCCCTTTCCTCATCACCTCCCAATCATGCCCTCCTTCTTCTACTTCCATACCTCTTTCCCAGTTCACTGATAGGGGAGGTCCTCCTCTTCTTCCATTTGATGCTAGCCTATCAGGTCTTATCAGGACTGTCTGCATTGTCTTCCTCTGTGGCCTGGTAATCCCTAATCCCCTTACTAGGGAACCCTCTTGGACACTGAGCTGCCATTGGCTACATCTGTGTAGGGGTACTAAGTTATCTATACGAATGGTCCTTGGTTCGAGTATCTGTCTCAGAAAAGACCCCTGGGCTCAGATTTTTTGGTTCTATTGCTCTCCTTGTGGAGCTCCTGTCCCCTCCAGGTCTTTCCATTGCCCCCTTTTTCCATATGCTTCCCTATACTCTGCCCAAAGTTTGGTTATGAGTCTCAGCATCTGCTTTAATACCTTGCTGGGCAGAGTCTTTCAGAGGCCCTCTGTGATAGGCTCCTGTCCTGTTCCCTCTTTTCTCCCTCTTCCGATGTCTTTCCCGTTTGCCTTTCTGAATGAGGATTGATCATCTTACCCAGGGTCCTCCTTCTTGCTTAGCTTTTTTAGGTGTACAGATTTTAGTATGTTTATCCTATATTTTATATCTAATATCCACTTAAAAAATGGAGCACTTCATGAGTTTGCATGCCATCCTTGCACAGGGACCATGCTAATCTTCTCTGTATCTTTCAATTTTTAGTTATATGTGGTGCTGAAGTGAGCACCTTAAATGATTTTTTATGCAGTAACTTTACAACATTTTTTAAAGTGTCTCATCTTGCATACTCTAATAATATGTTTTAAAGCACTATGCAATCTGCCATTTCATTTATTATTAACTTAGTTGATCATCCTTTGATAGAAAAAATATTAAAGCCACAATTATGCTTATATGATGTATTGCTTTCTGTCAAGGCTTCAAAGGTTTTCATTTCAAGTTAATCCCAAGTTTATAAAATTACTTCTGCCATGTAACACTAAAGACCGCACATGTAATATGATATGGCACAGTATGTCTATATGCTTCACAGCATATAGATGACATTAGTCATTCTGCATGCTTCAGTTTATTCAGTCTCTCATTAACTGTGTACTGAAGTACATTGTCTTTTTATGCAGGGTCATTCTCATATCACATGTATGCCTGGACCTGTAAGAAGATGGAATTATCCAATCCCAATTTGCTTGGGTAAGATAGAAGACTGAAAATTTTATATGCTTTCTCAAATGTAAATGGGTACTTCATTACCCATATTCTAACTTATTTTTGTCATTTTCTATATTTTATGGAGATGCTATTTTGATTTATACTATTAGCATTTTGTGATTTTAACATTTTACCACTTTTAACTTAAATAAATATCAATGATTTAGAAATACTTAGATATGACTAGAATAAAGTTGTTTTTATTCATATGCCATGTCTTATTATGACAAAATAGTAATAAATACCTCAGCATAACAAGTGAATATCCTACCAATAAATATCAAGCCAAGGTTAATAAACAGTTTTATATAACAGTAATACTTTATTAAAATTAATATAGAAAGTTTAAGTCTTAGTAAATATTTTGAAACTATATGAAACTACATGGGAAACTTATTAAACTTTGATGTCCAACATTAGTATATTCAATTTTCAACACAATACAAAATAGCTTTGTAATGTCTTGTTTTTTGATTTTCTGTTTTTTTAACTGTTGAATGGTTACTCATAGATTTATTTACTTTTTAAATTTAATTTTATTTATTCCAATTCATTCACTTTGTATGACCGCTGCAGCTCCCTCCCTTGTCTCTTTCCAGTCCATCCACCCTCCTTCTTCTCCCCCTATGCCCTTTCCCTAGTCCCCTGATAGGGGAGGACCTCCTCCTCTTCTGTCTGACCCTAGCTTATCGGGGTCTCATCAATGCTGGCTACATCTTCCTCCTCTGTGGTGTGGCAAGGCTTCACCTCCCCGCCCCCCACACCTACGGGAGGAGGGGATCAGAGAGCCTGCCACTGAGTTCATATCAGGCAACCCCTCTAAGCCTTATTAGGGAACTCACTTGGAAACTGAGCAGCAAATGGGCTTTCTTTGGACAGGGGTCTAGGTCCTCTCCATGCATGGTCTTTGTGGGAGTACTGGTCTCTGTAGGACCTCCTGGGCTCAAGTATTTTGGCTCTGTTGTTCTCCTTGTGGAGTTCTGTAAAAGAATGTGCTTAAAGTTGTTAAAACATTACAGACTCAGTGGTAGCTATTATAGTGAAATATAATGTAAAAGTTTGAAAGCAGTGAATGGGCTGCTTACAAAAACTTGAAAAGATGATGGTGGGATATTTACTGACTAGCAAAAAAAAATTCTTCAAATAGTACTATATATAAGAAAGTGTAAATCATCCACAGTGCATTCCCTTATTAATCACATACACATAGAAACCCTTGTGCAAAGAGAAAAAAAATCATTTCAATTAAAAAGATTATCTGTGGGTGGAAGATTTTCAGGGAAGTTTTTTATTTTGAATTTTTGCTCTATTTTACACAGATTACATAACAAGCTTGGGTTATATAAAAATATTAAAATGTTTGAAACAAAATGATGTCAGAATTAGAAAAAACAATGAGCAATGTTTTGTTTTCTCCATTAAATGTTCTCCTGAAAACAGTTTCTGCTGAAAATCAAGACAGGAACTTGAGGCAACTGCTCATGTTCTGTCACAGTCCAGAAGCAGAGATGCTCATTTAGCATTTCTTTTTTATGCAGTCCAGCACCTCAGCCCAGAAAATAATGTCACCATATGTACTTAAAGTAGATCTTCTCACCTCAACTAGTGAAATTCAGTAGTACTTTTCAGACATGTCAAGATGCTAGCCTAAGCAGATAAAATCTCACAGGTGGAAACTTACCACCTAAGTGATTCTAGATCCATTAGAATTGACAGTACTAAGTATCACAGCACATTGAGGAAAGATTTAGAAATATGCAAGCAAAAATATCAAAGGCCATACTAAAGCAAATTTAATCTCCAATTGATGTTCCAGTGTAACTTTTCTGATTGATAAAAATCATTCTTCTTACAGTTCATTAATTATCAGGGTTGTGATACAAATCATATTTTAGAAAAATGGACTGGTGAACAGACTTTAATAATTTATGCTAAAGATGGATTTGATTTACTGATCAATAAACTGAAGTTCAGAGGAAAGAAAATCATTTTAGAGTTTAATGGAAATAGACATTTGAAAGAAAAGTTTATATTCATGTTGAATCTACTTACATATGTCTATATAGAGAAAGAGAGTATGTATGTTAGAATATATATGTTAGACTAGTTATCAAATGTCACAAATAAATAAAACATCTTATAGATCTATCTTTATGAATTGGAACTTGCATATGTATCTCTTGCCAATTTTAAATAGAAAATTACAAGTATTTAAATAATAGCCACTAAAATTGACTTATCCAACAATTAACAGTCTTATATTTATATGCCCTCTAAGGTGACATGATATACTATGCATTTACAGTGAGTAATAGCTTCTAAAATGAAAATATTTTTTAGTATACATTAAATAACTACATCTGCTCTACATATAAAAATATATTAGCGGGCTGAAGAGATGGCTCAGTGGTTAAGAACATTGGCTGTTCTTTTAGAGGTCAATTCCCAGCAACCACATGTGGCTCACAACCATCTGAAATGGGATCCTATGCCAGAAAACAGAGCACTCTGTTTATTTAGGCACATAAAATACCTAAATAAATAAATGTTAAAAAACCCAAAAAACAATATATATATATATATATATATATATATATATATTAGCAACTTTTCCTTTCATAATGGTCTCTTAAAATATAAATTATAAAACCATTCCACAAGGATTACAAAATAAGCATATTTGTTATAGCTGACTAAATTTTCAAACATTTGTGTATTGCTTCGTTTGCTAATACTTTTTTGTTCAATTTTCCAGATTCTTTTAGAATAAAAAGAAGTCAATAGTTTTCTTAAAATTCTCTATTGAGCCTGCTTACAAATAGGAAAAGGAAGTAGTGAAAATGGCTTCCTCTGTAATCGGCACTGACAGCTGACACAGTTGGCTTTATTTTAGTCTAAATTACATGTTGTTTGGAACGACTCAGAACAGTAGTAGATGTAATTAAGAAAAAAACCAAAGAAGTTGCCTGCTTACTTTCCAATGCTGAAAAGGATGTGTCGTTTTTGTTTATTTATTCGTTGTATACGACCTGTTATTTGCTGAAAAGTAATTGATAAGTTTCAATTTGTTTCTTTCTGAGTACTTATGCATTTTGTGCTAATTTAGAAAAACAAATTACCAATTAACTAGCATTTGCTCAAAGAACTTGGGCTCTATTTAATTTTGCCAAATAGTGCTACCTTACAAGCATTTTAAAGACTTAAAATGATTTCAGTACCTTTTATATACAGAAACGTATTCCATAATTCTGATTTACATGAGAATTCCATTGTTTTTACAGCTCAGTGTGGTGGTGCAATGTCAGATTTCAGTGGTGTAATCCTCAGTCCTGGTTTTCCTGGAAACTACCCCAGCAGCTTAGATTGCACATGGACAATAAAGCTGCCCATAGGCTTTGGTATGTATAAGTATTTGAAGGGCATTTTTCTTTATTAAGGCATTCTTAAGAAGTATATATGTTTAATAAGCATATAAATATATACAAGTTGACATTTCATTCATGAATATATGAAATAATGTATATTGAAGAACACTACTTGAGTAATATTTCTTTCAGCAAAATATATTTTGCACAGACTATTTGAAAAATTAAAGATATTGGGGGGTTTTCTTTGTTTTTTTAAGTGATAGATATATAAATATTAAATATGTGTAAAATGATGTTTAAATGATGAATACACTATGGAATGGGTAAACCAATCAACTTGATGTGTGTTATTTCATTTATGAGGCTTTGTTTTTTTGATAGTGGGAGCAGTTAAAATTGTATTTTCTTAGCAATTTTAAAAACATGACTTCATGTTCTCTACCCCTAGCCTTTTGGACAAACCCTTTACTCTCTGCTGTTTGAATTCACTACTTCAGGATTCTCAGTTTCATAGACCATGTGACCTATGTCTTCCCAGGCTAGCTTGATTCCAATTATTATTATAATGTCCTCCAAGATCATATGTAATCTAGGCTGCTAAAAATGACAAAAATTGCTTTCTAATTCACAAACAGTATTTTTGTATATGTATATATACATATATAATTTTCATTAACCACTTATCATCTACAAAATTTTTAGTTTGATTCCACTTATTATTTTTTTGTGTGTGTGAATAATTCTCAATGACCATGGAAGTACTCATTACTGTTTGACACACCAAGATTATTTCATTTGAATTGTTCCTAGAGTGAGGATGGCTATAAGAATATGTGGAGTATGTCTGTGCAAATTGTCTGAGTTAGAAAGTTGCAACAAGGTGAATCTGACATAAAGTTCTTATGACAGTACTTAAGTAATAGGTTTCTTATTATCACAAACAAGCAGTATACAGATAAGCTATTTTATTTATGATAATTATTGAATTTATCACATTATCTTTGTAAGTAATTCAGAATTTACATCTACAAAGTAGTATTAGCCAAACTTTGGGTAGAGTGCAGGGAATCTTATGAAAGAATGGGGAGAGTGAAGACCTGGAGTGGACAGGAGCTCCACAAGAAGAGCAACAGAACCAAAAACATCTGGGCCCAGGGGTCTTTTCTGAGACTTATAATCCAACCAAGGACCATTCATGGAGATAACCTAGAACCCCTGCACAGATATAGCCCATGGCAGCTCAGTGTCCAAGTGGGTTCCCTAGTAAAGGGAACAGGGACTGTCTCTGATATTAACTCAGTGGCTGGTTCTTTAATCACCTTCCCCTGAGGGTCACCAGGCCACAGAGAAAGACATTGCAGCCAGTCTTGATGAGACCTGAGACCTGATAGGCTAGGGTCAGATGAAAGGGGAGGAGGAACTCCCCTATCAGTGGACTGGAGAAGGGGCATGGGAGGAGAGGAGGGAAGGAGACTGGGATTGGGAGAGAATGAGGAAGGGAGCTACAGCTGGGGTACAAAATGAATAAATTATAATAAATAAAAATTTTAAATAGCTAACATTTTAATTTAATATTGATTAAGCCTAAGAAGATAAGAGTGAGCATGTACTCAGAGAAGTACTTTAGTGAAGCTAAGACTTGTAAAGACAACAACAAGAGTTCTAATATTTTCTTTTGGTTTTGTTTTGTTTTGTTTTGTGGTAGTATCATTACTCTCAGTTGGCCTTGGACTCAACACACAGCCTGGGGAGCCCTGTACCACTAATCCTTATGCCTTCATCTCCCAAGTATTGCAATCATGTGCCACCATGCACATATCTTGTGACTATGCTTTTTGAAATAAATGGAAATACATCTAAGTACACAGATGCAAATTTGAGTGTTTGTGTTTCTCTTTATACATGTATGCAATGTGGTTAAATATCAAACAGCACTGTATTTGCTCTTCTTCTTTTAGGTGTACATCTCCAGTTTGTAAATTTTTCTACAGAAACAATACATGATTACTTGGAAGTACGGAGTGGATCTTCAGAAACTAGTACTGTTATTGGACGTCTTAGTGGTCCTCAAATACCATCTTCCCTGTTTAGCACAACCCATGAAACAAGCTTGTATTTTCACAGTGACTACTCACAGAACAAACAGGGATTTCATATTGTGTATCAAGGTAAGATGAATTACAAAATTCCACAAAAGTACTGCATTTCAGTATTCTTAACCAGGGCTATTTTCATGGTAGCAGAGTCAGTGAGCATAGGTAAGACCTTGGATATCATGTCAGGCAATATTTATTGCCATATAAGTGTATTGTAGTTGACTTAGAAGATAAAAGAAGCCAAACCAAGCAAGCCTGAATTCGGAAGATTTTGAAAAATCATGCACTCACCTCGTTTTCTGAGAACTCAAAATATTGACAAGAAAAAAGTTTGAATTTTTCTTTTTTGTGATTTATTCATTGTACATCCCAATGGGGCCCCTCCTCCTCTCCTCATGGTCCCACCCTCCCTCTCTCTTTCCCCCTATTCTCCTCTTCTAGTCCTCAGAAAAAAAAAAGTTCTCCTCCCCTACCATCTGACCCCTGCTTATCAAGTCTCTTTAGGACTGCTTGTATCTTTTTCCTCTGTTGCTCCTCTGTGGCTAGGGGGAAGTGATCAAAGAGCAGGTAACAGAGTCCATGTCAGAAACAGCCCCTGCTCCCTTACTAGTGAACCCTCATGGAAATTGAGCTACCTATGGGCCACATTTGAGCAGGGTGTCTAGGTCCTCTCCATATATGGTCCTTCTTTGGTACATCAGTCCCTGCAGGATACATGGACTGATATTTGTTGGCTCTATAGGTCTTCTAATAGAGTTCCCGTCTCCTTCAGGTCTTTCTTTCTCTCCACTCTTTCTTATGATTCCCTGCTCTCTGCTCTGCCCAAAGTTTGGCTGTGAGTCTCAGCATCTGCTTCAATCCTATGATTCCCTGCTCTCTGCCCAAAGTTTGGCTGTGAGTCTCAGCATCTGCTTCAATCTTATGCTGGGTGGAGTCTATCAAAGGATATCTATGGTAGGCTCCTGCCCTGTTTCCTTTCTTTAACTGCTTCTGGTATCTATTCTATTTGCACTTCTGAATGAGAATTAAGCATTCTCCCTAGGGTCCTCCTTGTTGTTTAGCTATTTTAGGTCTGCAAATTTTAGTATGGTTATCCTGTATTATATGGCTAATGTCTGCTAATGAGTGAGTATATTCCATGCATGTTTTTCTGCTTCTGAGTTACCTCATCCAGGATCTTTTCTAGTTCCATCCATTTACCTGAAATTTTCATGATTTCTTTGTTTTTAATAGCTGAGTAGTATTCTATTATGTAAACGTACCACAATTTCTGTATTCATTTTTCAGTTGAGGGACACCTAGTTTGTTTGCAGATTCTGGCTATTATGAAAAAAGCTGCTATGAACATGGTTGAACAAATGTCCTTGTATGGTTGAGCATCTTTCAAGTATATACTCAAGAGTGGGCTAACTGGGTCATGAGGTAGCACTATTCTCAATTGTCTGAAAAAGCAACAGATTGATTTCCAAAGTGGTTGTACAAGTTTGAAATTCCACCAACAATGGAGGAGGGTTCCTTTTTCTCCACATCCTCACCAGCATGTGCTGTCACTTGAGGTTTTGATCTTAGCCATTCTAATGGGTATAAGATAAATCTCAATCATTTTGATTTACATTTCTCTGATAATTAAAGATGTTGAGCATTTCTTTAAATGTTTCTCTGCAATTAAAATTTCTCTGTTGATAATTCTCCGTGTAGTTCTGTGGCTTCATAGAATGAGTTTGGTAATGTTCCTTTCAATTCTATTTTGTGGATTACTTTGAGGAACATTAGTATTAGCACTTCCTTAAAGATCTGGTAGAATTCTGCACTGAACCTATCTGGCCCTGGGCTTCTTTCGGTTGGGAGATTTTGATGACTGCTTCTATTTCCTTAGGGGATATAGGAATATTCAATTCATTTACCTGATGTTGATTCAACTTTGTTAAATGGAATGTATCAAGAAAATTGTCCATTTCATTTATATTTTTAAATTTTGTGATGTATAGGATTTTGAAGTAAGACCTCAGTGTCTGTTGTTATGTCTCCCTTTTCATTTCTGATTTTGTTGATTTAGACAGTATCTGTCTGCCTTTTAGTTAGTTTGGCTAAAGTTTTGTCTGTCTTGTTGAATTTCCCACAGAGGCAGCTCTTGGTTCTGTTGATTCTTTGAATTGTTCTCTTTGTTTCTAATTTATTGATTACTGCCCTGAGTTTGATTATTTCCATCTATCTATGCCTTTTGGATGTATCAGCTTCTTTTTTCCCTAGGGCTTTCAGGTGTGTCATTAAGTTGCTTGTATGGGAAGTCTCCAATTTCCTTATGAAGCTACTTTGTGCTATGAACTTTCTTTTTCGTACTGTTTTCATTGTGTCCCATAAGTTTGGGTATGTTGTACCTTTGTTTTTATCGAATTTTAGGGAATCCTTCACTCTTTTCTCTTTTTCTTCACTGACCCAGTTTTCATTGAATAGGGAGTTGTTCAGTTTCCATGTGTGTATAGACTTTTTGTTATTTCTGGCATTGTTGAGGTCCAGTTTTTATGGTCTGAGAGGCTTCATCCCTGGAATGCAGAAATGGTTCAATACACAAAAATCCATCAATGTAATTCACCATATAAACACACTGAAAGAAAAAAAAAACACATGATCAGGAATGTCTGGATCCTCTTCCTCTGGGGCCTGGCAAAGCTACATTGCCAAGGGCAAGTGATCAAAGAACAGGCAAACAAGTTCATGACAGAGGCATCCACTGTTCCCCTTAAAATTTTAAGGAAGAAAAATTCAGATGATCATCTCTGTAGATGCCAAAAATGCATTTGACAAAATCCAACACTCCTGTATTTCTTTGAATGATTTATTCATTTCCTCTCTATAGTTCTCTCTAGTGCCCTCAATCTGACTGCCTCTTCCTGTATTTCTTTATATATTTTATTTGTTTCTTTTGTTATCATCTTCATAAGCATAAATTTCAGGTCATTTTTTTTGTGTTTCAGTTGTGTTAGGATATCCAAGGCTGTTTGCCTTGGGATAACTGGGTTCTGGAGATGCCATATTGCTTTGTCTTTTGTTGCTTGTGTTTTTAAGCTGGCCTTTAGTCGTCTGCTTGTTTCAGGCTTTGGCTGGTAGCTTCTGATGTCCAGTGGAGTCCTGGAGGGGTAGAGTGGGGCAGGGTAGGAAGAGCCCTGAGCAAGAAGCTAGGTGTTCCTGCAGGAGCCCTCCTAAGTTATATGGGTATGGTAATTGACTGGGTGGTTCTCAAGGAATTGTGGCTCTCCTCAGCTATATGATCTTGTGGACTAACGTGACTTCTCGGGAGCTGAGGGGCTCTCCTATCTCCAGGGGAAGTCCTGGAGACAGCTGTCCACCCATTGGCTTTCTTGCTCTGTGGTTAATAATCTGCTGCTGTCCAGCCACTGTGTTCAGGCACTGTGTTTGCTGGGCACAGCCATCTTGGAGAACCAGTGAGCCCAAAGGTTTGGTTGGTCTCCCTAGTGGGACAGGTTGTGCTTTGCACTGTTCCTGTGGCTCACAGGTGTCAGGAGACCTGAGGTTGGAGATGCATGCTCCCCGCCCCCCAGTACCCAAAGGTATTCACTGGTTGGTAAGCACAGCATGCAAGCATGTGGCTAGCCTCTGCAGACTGCTTGCCTTCAGAAAGCCAGAAGCTTCTCTTGGGGTTATCTGGGTGACCTGAGGTAGAACCCAATTGTTTACCTCACAGTGGTGTTTCCTGTTACTGGGAAATATAGTTGCTGATGATTTGGGGCCCACAGTTTGATTTTTTGGTTCCTGTGCAGTTCTGCTGATCACACACAGTATGTGATCCATGCGGCCATCTTGGATCCCTTCCTAAAATTCAAGTTTTAATTTTTCAAAATAATAATTAAATTAAGACAAAATAATTTAAGAATTGAAAGCTAGACGTTGTGAATAAATTTTTATTTTATAATAAGCTGAATGTTGAAAAGTCATTCATCTTACATTACATATAAACTTATTTTAGTTTTAACTTAATTTATTTTTCAAAATTTATTCATTATATTTCCTGATTGAAAACCCCTCCCTCAACACCTCCCTGTCCCACTCTCCCTTCTGCTTCCCCTCTATCCCATTCTTCCAGTCCACTGAAAGCAGAGTTCTCCTCCTTGCTCATAGCCTATCAAGTCTCATCAGGACTACCTGGATCCTCTTCCTCTGGGGCATGCTAAGACCACATCTCCAGGGGCAAGTGATCAAAGAGCAGGCAACGAAATTCATGACAGAGGAGCCACTGCTCCCCTTACTCAGGCACCCACATGGGAACTGAGCTGCAATTTTGCTACATCTTTCCAGGGGTTCTAGGTCCTCTCCATGTATGGTCCTTGGTTGGTTCTTTAGTCTCTGCAGGACCCCTGGGCTCAGATTTTTGTTGTTGTTGTTGGTGGTCTTCTTGTGAGTTTCTTGTTCCTTCCATGTCCTTCTATCCCCCACCCTGTCTCCTTCCATGAGACTTACTATGCTGTGCCCAAAATTTGGCTGTGAGTCTCAGCATCTGCTTTGATCCCCTGTTGGGTAGAGGCCTTCAGAGAACCCTGTATAGTAGGCTCCCATCTTGTTTCTACACTTCTACTGCTTCTGGTATCTATCCTGTTTGCCATTCTGATTGAGATTTAAGAATACTCCCTATGGTCCTATTAGCATTTAAAATTATCTTTAGGTCTTGCATATTTATCAAATATCATATGGCTAATATCCTCCTATAAGTGAGTATAAACTATGCATGTCTTTCTGCCTCTGGGTTACTTCACTCAGGATGATCTTTTCTACTTACATCCATTTGCCTGCAAATTTCATAATTTTCTTGTTTTTAATAGTAAAGTAGTATTCCATTGTATACATAAACTTATTTTAAGATAAGTTTTTGTTTAAAGCATACATACAATAAAATACTAGTATATAATATATAATAATAATGCATAATCACTATTGTTTGTTTATATTGCCATAATGATATAAAATAAACATATTGATGGCTGTATTACATTAGACCTATGTTTATGAAAACATTAAATGATTTTGAACAGTATCTTTATATCCATTGAGGAAGGTTTTAGGTTGAAGTTGAGCTAGACCCAATTCCTGAATATCCCTGTTTAAGCTAGTGCAGTCTAGACCTTCTACTCCATTTCTCCATTAGCATAATATAGTTATGGGTAGTATATTCTAGAAAACTCAAGTTGAATTTCATGTTTTAAAATTATTGTAAAGTATGTATCATTATGTATATCGAGATACTTATTATTTTATATTACTTCTGTTCTTATAAATCTAAAATAATAATTTATACAAAATAGTTATAATGAATGAAATGGATGGAAATGTTAAAATTCTGTTGCATATCTGCCTAATTATTAAAGAGTACCATGAGTCTATGTTATTTTTTAGAAGTGTGTCTTGGAAATGGGGTCTTTGTACTGGTTATTGAATTATCTTAGATGCCCACACCAATAGAACACTTCATGATCTCCATGAAATATAGAATTAGCTTTAATCTTGAAGAAATTAATTATTTCAAAAATAGATAAATATTTTTTTCTCTTCTGGGCTACTAGAAACCCCAGAGCCATGTATGTGGTATGCTCTAGATATGCAATTGAATATTTATTTTGTGTATATGAATATTTTGCCTACCTGTACATATGTGAACCATGTGAGTGCCTGGTGTAGGACATAGCTGGAAGTGTATTGGGTTCCTTGAGACTTACGCTACCAATGGATATGAATGACAATATAGGAACTGACAACTCTTTTTTTGGAATTTTTGAATTTCTTGGCTAGCTGCTGAGAGAGCAGTTCAGATTTTATTTTTCTTTTCTTTTTTTTACTTTTTAAAAAATATTAGTTACAGTTTATTAATTTTATATACCAGGTGTATCCTGCTCCCTCATTCCCTCCCAATCCCATCTTCCCTCCCTCATCTCCTCCCTGCCCCTTTCCAAGTCCACTGATAGGGGAGGACCTCCTCCCCTGTCATCTGACCCTGGATTATCAGGCATCTTCAGGACTGGCTGCAAAGTCCGCCTCTGTGGCCTGGCAGGGCTGCTCCTCCCTTGGGGAGGGGGGAACTGCCAACTCTTAATGACGCAGCTTCAAATAGTTTTAGAAATTTATGAAGTTTACAATTATAAAATGTATTAAATACTGCTTACAAAGTACCTATAGTTTGGAAGGAAATTGTGATGGCACTGCAATTAATGATAAACAAATATGCAATATTATCTTAATTAAAAAGTATAAGAACATGCATTTGAATAATAAAAATTCATAGTAACCAAAATTTAAAGTTTAGAAGAGTTATTTCAGGTTTTTTATGTAGAGAAAATATTTTAAAATTCAAGAGACAGAAATTTAGGCTTACATGTGTGTAGTTTTTTTATTCTATGTACAAGTGTCATGACCAAGAAGCAGTTACATTCTATTTAGAGGATCACATTATGTTCAATTAAAATTGTGGCTATAGGAAGAATTTGCATCACTATTCATGTTCATAATTTAGATAAACTGCACCAGCGGGTAAATCAGCTGATGCATTTTTATAAATTATCATTTTAAATATGAAAATTACAGCTGAGAAGAACTCCTATTCTCTTTCTCTGATAGCCCTTACCGTAAACCCAGATTACTATTTATGCAATAAGTAACCCTGAACAGTATCGTACTGATTGCTGATTTAGAAATTTATGGTCTATAAAATTCAGGAAAAAAAATGTTCTTTCTTATTTTTTCCCCAGCCTATCAGTTGCAAAGCTGTCCTGATCCTCGTCCATTTCGAAATGGATTTGTAATTGGAAATGATTTTACTGTGGGCCAAACCATTTCATTTGAATGTTTCCCAGGATATACATTAATTGGCAACTCAGCTCTCACATGTCTTCATGGAGTTAGTCGCAATTGGAACCATCCACTGCCAAGGTGTGAAGGTATGCTTTTAAAAGAAAATTACCTTTTAGATGATGTCATTTGTTAGCGCTTTTTGGTGGGGGGCATTTTCACTTGTCTTATTCTCTATAGAATGATAGTGTGTGTTTTTTTAATTGAGGACTTTTTAATAACCTGAGAAACAAAAAAAATTCTACATTGAATACAGATTATATAAATAGCAGCAATATTAAACTTCTACTGAGAGTATAAACCGCTAACATTTTAGACACATTAGAACTTTTTTGTGTGTGAGTGGGGGAGGGGGTTTATATTTTGAACATCAGTACTGTAAGCAGAGAAATCAAGATACAGCTACTTAGTTTGAGTTCCTAGTCTATAAAACTACTGTTGAAACATTTAAAAATCAAATCTGGCTTTCAGGTGCCCTCTGTGGTCGTCTCCTGTCCTGTTACTTGTTTTCTCCTACATCCAATGTCCATCCCATTTGTCTTTCTAAGTTAGGATTGATCATCTTACCCTGGGTCCTCTTTCTTGTTTATCTTCTTTAGGTGTACAAATTTCAGTATGTTTATCCTATATTATAGGTTTAGTGCCCACTTACAAGTGAGTATATACCGTGTGTGTCTTTCTCATTCTGGGATACCTCACTCAGAATGATCTTTTCTAGATCCCACCATTTGCCTACAAATTTCATGATTTTCATGTTTATAATTGCTGAGCAGTATTCCATTGTGCAAAAGTACCACGATTTCTTTATCCATTCCTCCATTGATCTGGGTTGTTTTCAGGTTCTGGCTATTACGAATAAAGATGCTACCTAAAAGTGTATCAAAGCAAATACTGAGACTCATAACGAAACCTTCGGCAGAGTGCAGGAAATCATATGAAAGTAAGGGGAGTTAGTATGACCTAGAAAGGACAGGAGCTCCACAAGGACCAAGTACGGATATAACGTAGAACCCCTGCTCAGATGTTGCCCATGGTAGCTACAATACAATACAATAAATTTCTAACTAGGTTATCCAAGTGTGTACCCTACTAAGGGGAACAGGAACTATTTCTGACATGAACTGAATGGCTGGCTCTTTGATGCCCCCCTCCCCCCACAACCCGAGGGAGGAGCAGCCCTGCTAGGCCACAGAGGAGGACTTTGAGCCAGGCCCTGAAGATACCTGATAAACTAGCTTCAGATGAAAAGGGAGGAGGACCTCCCCTCTCAGTGGACTTGGAAAGGAGTAGGGAGAAGATGAGGGAAGGAGGATAGGATTGGGAGGGAATGAGGGAGTAGAATACAACTGGGATGCAAAGTTAATAAACTGTAACTAATATTTAAAAATTAAAAATTCAATTAAAAAATCAAATCTGGGCACAGGGGTCTTTTCTGAGACTGATACTTCAACCAAGGACCATTCATGGAGATAACCTAGAACCCCTGCACAGATGTAACCCATGGCAGTTCAGTGTCCAAGTGGGTTCCCTAGTAATGGGAATAGGGACTGTTTCTCTGATGTGAACTGAATGGCTGGATCTTTGATCACCTCCCCTTTGGTGGTGGTGGGGGGGAACCTTACTAGGCCACAGAGGAAGACAATGCAGCCACTCCTGATGAGACCTGATAGATTAGGTTCAAAAGGAAGGGGAGGAAGACTTCCTCTCTCAGGGGACTGGAGGAGGGGCATGGGTGAAGAAGGAGGAGGGAGGGTTGGATTGAGAGGGCAAAAGGGGGAAAAAGTGAATTAATTGTAATTAATAAAAATAAAAAATTAAAAATCAAAATGTATAGGGCATATATATATATATATATATATATATATGTAACATGAGAGAAAAGTTGTGTTTCCATTGATGAGTGTTATTTTAAATGAGTAATGAACCTTGTAATCACCAAGGGCAACAAATATGCCATAGACCTCATGTGGAATTTTTTTTTGAAAAATAATTATACTTTTTACATTCTTTCCAACGAAGGTAAAACAAAATAGTTGCCCTATAACTGCTGGAAATGTACCATATCTTTGTCATTCATCAGTACATTTTTTTTTTAAATGACAGACTGGCTAGATCCCAGGGGAGGACATTGCAGCCAGCCCTGAGGAGTCAGGATAAGCTGGGGTTGGATGGAAGGGGAGGAGGTCCTCCCCTGTTGATGGACTTGGAGGGGGTGGGGAGGAGGGAGATAAGGGAGGGAGTGGGAGGGTGGGGAAGGAATGAGGGAGGGGGCTACGCCTGGGATGCAAAGTACCTAACCTGTGATTGATATAAAAATAAATAAATTAAAAAAATGCTCTCTCTTACTTTCCGTAGCTCTTTGTGGTGGGAATATAACTGCAATGAATGGAACCATTTATTCTCCTGGATATCCTGATGAGTATCCAAACTTCCAAGACTGCTTTTGGCTTGTAAGAGTACCCCCTGGGAATGGAATCTACATCAATTTTACTGTTCTTCAAACAGAACCCATATATGACTTCATTACTGTATGGTAAGTCAGTACAGTTCTTTTAAGTTGATTAAATTATGAATGAAAATAAGGTCACGATGAAAATAAACCACAATTTTCTAGTATAAACTATCATCTGATAATTGCACTAACATGGTAATTGAGGGAGTCTGTATATTTTTTGTGAGATTTATTTTTTCAGATTGAGACAAACATAATATATTTTAGAATCTATGAAGCAGCAAAAGCCTCATGGTTAAAAGAATGTGAAGCCATTATTGGGAAATGCATAAAGCAGGCAATTGCCAGAATATAGTTAAGAACATCTTCTATTTATAAAATCTGGTGATTTTAAGATCATCTATTCAGATCATAATTTTATTACATGGCTATTAAATTCTTGTCATAATAAATTATTGTAAAGAAAAATAATTATACTATTATTGTATTAGATGGAGTTACTTGTTAAAAATATGAAGAAATTTTTTTAATTAACCATAGAAATAAACACCACATGTGTTGCAGAAACATTAATTTTAACAGTCTGATTCTCAAGATTACTGTCAGAGAAACAGAGGACATCACAACCTTAAGAGATTCTGAATACCAGTTGAAACTAAAGCCCATTAATTTACTACAGTTATTTTGAGTGCATTTTGTTTAGGTAAAGCATAAACCATTTATGCTTCACATTTTAGCATGTTATTACTTGTGTGGGTGCATGGCGTACCAATATTATTTTGATTCAGAGACTATTTTACTTTTCTCTTAATGTAATGATATGTGAATGTATGTGACACCTTTTTAAAAATACATTCAAAACACTATAAAACATCAGTATTATTCTCTCCTACCCCAACCTCTGTCTAATAGGGATGGACCTGACCAAAATTCACCCCAGATTGGTCAATTCAGTGGCAATACTGCATTGGAATCAGTATACAGCACTTCAAATCAAATTCTAATCAAATTCCACAGTGACTTCACAACAAGTGGCTTTTTTGTGCTCAGTTATCATGGTTGGTATTATCTAAGTGTTTCTATTTCATTCGGTTCCATTTAAATTGTCCTGGAAAATTGAATGTAATATATCTTTATCCAATGATTGAAAATGTATTAAAAAGTCTGATACATTGATCATCAGTGTAACTTATGCATTTCAAACACATTTACTTGCAAACTGTGACCTACTCTAAGTACTTAGGGACATTAACGTGTGAACAAATGGATATAGGAAATAAATCAGTCAGTAATTACCCAGTGGAAAATAATCATTTTGTATGGAAACCAATAAAAGAGAACCAGCTGTTCTTATTTTACTGCATGTAATTTGGAGACAGCAATAGATTCTCTGAACAACAACAAAAAAATGTTTAATCTAGTCAACCTGCTGTGAATATTTCTAAAATTAACACCAAATATCTTTATGGTCTGGATTGCATTACTCATTCATTTATTCTCTTTTTTTTCAAAACTGTATAGTGGAAGAATCTTACAATTTTAGATGATAATTCCAGATCATTAAGTTCATAGCTTTTATCCCTGTGAAATTACTTATGGAGCTTCAGTTTTATTTGGTTGTACAGAATTGTTCTGGGTCCTACTTTCAGAACATTAACTTTTTGAAAAGGTATTACATGTTTCCTAAAAATCTCCTTTTATATTTGTTTGTTTCAAATTAGTTATATTCATTTTAAATAAGACATGTTTATCTATAATAATTGTATATCTTATGTACTATGACCATGGTCTTAAAAAAACCCATCCTACCTTACATAATATTGTCAAAAATAAGTTAAAACATTTCAAAGGACCAATTAACCTACTTAATTAAATTTGTAAGTTTTCTTAACAACTGGACAATGAACAATGTCTTGCCCATTATATTAGTATATGACTTAGTGTGTCATGGTTTAATGCACAGTAATGAAATATTAGATACTTAAAGTTTTTGCTATTGGAAATCCAAGTTTATCAATTATGATGGACTTTAACACACTTCAGTCACATGGATTGGGGAAAATGAGAACTGACTATATAATACACCACCTGGAGAACATTTATGTACCAGTTGTGTGATATCTAGCTAGTTTCCCCATAGTGACTCTAGACATCAGGGCTGCACTTACACTATAGCATAACTACTTAGAAAGTGAGATAGTCTCCAGACACATTTTGGGTCTGTAGCAACCATTGCTGCTGGGAGCATATAGCCATAATCAATCTCAAACAATACATAATTTCTTTGCCAGATAATCATAACTTAAGAACCATTAATAATGGAAATAAAATAATTAAATTTTTGTTGAATTATATTTTACACATTTATTGTTTTGGTATAACAAATGAATATTGTTGCCAAGATAGTTATTAATTTATAGTTGTTCCTGTATAAGTACTAAGAAGAAAGTAGTATTCCTTGATGGGTTCTCACTGTGCATAAGAAAAACCTGTGGAAATTTCAAACTTCTTAAAAAATTGAAGAAACCATCTAAGAATATTGCCAGAGAAATCAATGTCAGACATGCAAGTACTCTGGAAGCACATGGATGACAAAATGTTTGTGCAAACGAACACAGAATACAAACGTGGATTTAAGTAGCCATGTACATGGAAATGTACACATGTATCTTCATAAACTAAGTTTTGCTTGAGTTTTTAGCTAGAGTTTGAGTCAGGTATATGTAGAATATACTGACGTAGGATTTACAGTTTATTCACTATGTATCCCAGCTGTAGCTCCTCCCTCATCATCTCACAATCCTGTCTTCCCTTCCTCTCTCTGCTCTTCCCATGCTCCTTCCCCAGTCCACTGATATGAGAAGTCCTCTTCTCCTTCCGTCTGACCCTAGCCTCTCCAGTCTCACGAGGATTTTTATGTTTTCTTAAGTTTATATTGATCATTTAGTATTTACCTATTACTATATTCTAGGATTCTTGAAATGAAATTTGTGTTCGCCCTTCTCTACTTGTTATGAGATATATCTAGCCTTCTATCTTCTATAAAATATCACCATCTTAAGGTTTTTCAGATGAAGAATAACATTCATAAATAGCTTTACAAAATGAAGCTTACACATAATGAAAAGGGTACAAAAGGCACATCACCTGAGATATTTTCTTTTTATTTGAGGAAATGTTTTTGCTTTTCCCCTTCATTACAGTAACCAGAATTTCCTAAAGTAAGAGCTTTCCTTCATATAAATTACTGGGTCAAGATAAAGTTGGACAATGATAAAAAAAAAAGTGAAAACATTTGTTATGCAATGACGTCTTGAGTGTAAACTATATAAAACCCATTTCTAAGTGGCAGCTGTTGCTGACAGTGACTTTGTATAATCATTAATCTTAACAGCCACCATTCAGTGAAAACAGTATGTGCTATTTATTGCTAGTTTACATGTGAACATTATTACATCTCTTTAAATAATTTTAAAACTTAATCAAAATTTAAATAATCAGGAGTAAAGCATAAAAGCAGTAAACATATTGTATCTTTAAATAGAATATAAGTAGAAATTGGTCTTTCAGTCTCCAAAGAATGATTTATGTATGTATATATGTACATATATATATATATGTACTATGTATGTATGTATGTATGTATGTAGTTTTGGCTTTTAAAAACAGGTTTTCTCTGTGTAGCCCTGGCTGTTCTAGAACTAGCTTGTAGACCAGGCTAGTCTCAAACTCACAGAGACCCACCAGCCTCTGCCTTCTTAGTACTGGGATCAAAGGCTTATGCCACTATCACCTGCCTAGAGGATTTCTTTTATAAGAAATAAAAACAAAAAAGCTAAAATTTATTGCATTTAACTCACCTTTACAAAAATGCTTCTCTTATTTAACTTGACCTCCAGATGTCTTAGTGCTTCTGTAACTTTGATCCACAGGCTCTGAGTAAGTAGTGCTGGGATTTGGATAGCTTTGTGTTCTGTATTCTTTACACAGTGTGTTTTGGCCACTATTCTTTCAAAAATGACTGTGGAATTTGACTTATGCTGAAGAAATATAGAAAGCACAGAACTGAAATTTTGTGCTTCTTGATTTTAACAGAGATACTGGTTTTTAGGATCTTTCAGGGCTTGTTGTTCAGGGCTGTTTTTGCTTTTCTCATATCTGAGTTGAAAAGAATCTCATTTTTCTATAGAAGACCATCTTCTATATAGAAGACAGTGGTTCCTTCTTATCTGTGGTTAGAATTTCATGGTCCCATGTAAGCATAGTCCATTGTACTCAGGACATAATAAATGAAAATCCATAAAACTTGAGTAAATTATAGGATATTTTATAATTATTAGATTTTATTTAGTGCTATTAATCTGTTTTTGTTAATACACATTGTTTTATCATATAAATATATGCATAGAAAAGTACTACTTATCGGGTATAGAGTAAACTGTGGCTGTGAGTATCAACTGTGCTTTAATTGTCCCCCAAGTAATAGAAGAAGACTACTCTAAATACTAGCTAGCAATTGTCATTATTTATTTTGTATATGATTAGAATATTTTTCTTTTTCTTTTGATTTATTATTCATTACAATTTATTTACTTTGTATCCGGGCTGAAGCCCCCTCCCTCATCTTCCCATCCTACCCTCCCCACCTCTTTTCCTCTAGTCCACTGAGAGGGGAGGTCCTCCTCCAGTTCCCTCTGACCCTAGCCTATCAGGTCTCATCAGGACTGGTTGCATTACCTTCCTCTCTGGCCTGGCAAGTCTCCACCCCTGAGGGAAAGGTGATCAAAGAGCTGGCCACTGAGTTCATGTCAGAGACAGAAATTTTGTTATAAAAATGAATTGATTATATATTGATACTGTTTTAAAAAATGTATTTAGTGTGTCTGTAACATCTTTTTAATTGACAATAGATTTTCTTCATATAAAATATTCCAAATACATTTTCTCCTCCCTCTACTCCTACCAGAGCCTTCCCACTTCCCTTCCCAACCAGATCTATCCCCTCTGTCTACAACTAGAAAACAAACAGGCTTCTAAGGGATAATATGATATGATATGATATGATATGATAAAATAATAATGTGATAAAACAAACAAAAGGAAAGGAGCCCCCATCCAAGGATACAAAAACTGATAAAAACGCAGGGACTGACACACTTTTCATTTATAATATACTATTTTTTATGTATATTTTTGTAAATGTATGGAATTCTAGCCAGATAAGAAGAACCACTGTGTGCTCTATAAAATGGTCTTCTATGAAAAACTGAGATTATTTCATACTCAGAAATTAGAAAAAATACAGCCTGAACAACCAACTGAAACACCCTAAAACCAATAGCCTGTGTTTAGATTAATAGTTTGACACTTTGAAATATCATAAAAACCCAGAATCAAAAGCCATATTGTATACATAAAGGAACACACACACACAATGTCATTATTTTATCTTATTGTATTCCAAATACTGCTGGGCATGCAGCCTACACTTAAAGGTATTTTGTTTCCCCCAGTGAGACCGTTAAAGAAAACCAAATCTTCATTAGCAAATAGTTATAGGTTGGAGGCAGCCTCTGGATTAGGGATGGGAGCATGTGTACAATTTTCCTTTTAGCTCCAAGGTCCCATTCTGTATGGACTTAAGTATGCTTTGTGAATGCTGTATCTGTCTCTGTATGCCAAATGTCTTGATTTAGAAGACATTGTTTTCTTGGTGTCCTCTATCCATCTGGCATTTACACTCTCTTCTTATTCCTTTTCCACAGTGTTCCCTAAATCCCTGGGGACTGGTGTCTTTTGATGAAGATATCCCATTTGTGGATGAATGTTCCAATGTCTCTCACACTCTCTGTGTATTGTTTGGCTGTGGGTCGCTGTATTAGTTTCCATCAACTGCAGGAGAAAATTTCCCTAATGTAGGCTGAGCAAGATCCTGATTTATGTGCACATTGTCATTAGGAGTCATTCTAACTAATTTTAGTTTCTTGGTCACCAAATTAGCATCAAGTATGATGCCCATCTCATGGACCAGGCCTTAATACAAACAAGACATTGGTTAGTTACTCCTACAAGATTTGTTGACTCCATTACACTAGCATGTCTCGCACTACCATTGATCACAGAGTTTCATTTAGATTGGTGCTTATTTTTTTCCTTTGATAGTATGCAAAATACCTTCAGGTAAAAGAACACTAGCCCATAATGTTGAAGGCACCAACTCCACTTCTCTGTGTTCAAAAATTTGTGTAGTATTGTCTTCAGTGGCCTACTGACCATCTTTTAAGGATATAATTTTACGTAATTAATGATGTGTTTGGAAAGAGCATTCACTATATAAAGTTTGTATCCTAAAAGAGGCTTCTGTAGATCTAAAAGCACAGTTTTATAAAATATTTTAAATTATTTTTAGGTTTATTTTTTAACGTTATGACCTTCTTGTCTTATAAAAGGTAAAGAGATGTCCATATTTCAGTTGAAAGAGAGGGCTAGAGAGCAAGAGCAGTAGAAAGAGAATATACAGCTTATAAAAGGTTTCATGTTTAGACATTCAAAGTGCACAGATAATGTGGTTATTATAATGCTGTGTGTTTATGTGTGTGCATGTGTGTTTGTGTGTGTATACAAAATGAAGTTGTGGAGACAAATATATAACTACATAGATGTAATTTGTATGAGAAAAACAAAATACAATTACTATTATTTACATTGCTAAAACTCAAACCAGCAATATAGTATATAAATGTCTCATCAATAATAACGTTATAAGTTGATATTTTTCTGTGTTCATATACTCATGGCTACTTGTTATATTTTTTTGTCATATAGTCTCTTATAGCCAAAGATCATCATCAGCATAGCTTTTATTAACAAGACTTGAGTTTATTGACTTACTGTAATTAATGATACAATTAACCAATGATGGACACTTTGGCATCTCAAAAACTGTTGGAAGAAGATGTGTAGAAGGCTTTGAACTATGTGAGATGGCTTAGAGGAATGATTCAAAGAAGTGTAATTTTTTTCTGGATTAGTTGCTGCCCACAAATTAGAGTAATTTTATGATTGGGTATTTTAGCATGTGTTTGTTTTTCCTAGATAGAAGGAATGTCTGCACATATGTAATTGGTATGGGTATAATATTCATTCATATTAGCTGATGTAGAACAAGCTTGCTGAAATGGTATGGCCTAAGCAGTGGTCTGGTTTTATAATTCTATTATAGCAAGGTCTCCTGTACATTTTTCTTCAATAACGCCAAATAATTTCCTAGTCTGATATTTAGTAAAATTGCTTGTATTTAATAGAAGACAATTTCTATTAGATATAAGTCTGCTTCAAACTGACAGCAGATATCATTTTTTTTTTTTAGTTTTGAATGTTCACAGTGGGTTAAAGTGATTAGGCAATGATCTCTATAGCATGTTACTGCAAATGTCCCACAAGCTGTGGTGATAAATGAATAGAGAGCAGAACTAGAGCACTGCAGATAAAACACTGTCACTGCTAATGTCCTCTGTTACCTGCTAATGGGCAAGGAAACTCAACCATAAAGAACAGAGGCCTTTGTTCCAGACCTTAATGGACTCAGTGCTGCATCACAATACCTTCAATTAACCATGTGGGTAAGAGGATATCTATCCATGCAACAGACACTGGAATTTTCCTGTGATAATTCTGAAAACTCCCAATACCCTTCTTAGCATTGCTTTCTGTGATTCCTTCTCCATAGAATTAATTAAAATATTTTTTTTCCATTCATCTTCTCAGGGCAGATTCTCCTTATGCTTAAAGCCTAGGATTAGTATTCACTCCTCTTTCTGACAGTCTTCCTTATCCAGAGAGAAAGCAGGTTTTTATCTCAAATATTAGGTAGATAAATGACAATTGTGACTTAAGCACTACAGAAATATTCCTGTGGTTCACATTAACTCATTAACAGGTTATCTCCAAAATGTGATGTGCATGTATAAATATATGCACATGAATTTCTCTATTTTCCACCCTCTTTACAATTTAATAAGCATTTATTCAAGAACGTTTACTGGGTTTCAAATGAAATTGTTTAAATCAACAGTAGATAATGTAAAAAATGATACTACTAAAAATTACAAAACCTAGTACATAATTATCAGTGTTCCACAAGACCTTCCTCTTATCTACAGATGATCACACTTGACCCAAAGTGAGTCATCACTGAACTAACTCAGGACTTAGAGCTTGTTATAGGGAAAGAACATTATTTTTATCATGTATTGGGAAAATTATGTCTTATGTAGCAAAAAGGTATGTACTTATGCTTTTTTTTTTTTTTTTGGATTGGAGAAAAAAATGGCAATCTGCCCATGTTCTGTGTTCTTTTTTCTAACAGCCTCTAATAGCTTGCTTGAATAGACTTAGATAAATGTGGCATATTTTTTTTTCTGGAATTGGGTTAGATGTTGCATTGCAAAGAAAATAGGGAATTAAAAATAACCAAAAAATATGGCCAGATTCAATTTCTAAAGCAATTGCAAGAAGTAAATTTCTTAGGCTAGAAACCAGTGCATACTCAAACAAGGCACTTACTTAAATAACAGCTATCTTCTATGGTACTGGAACACTGAATAGAATGATTCCATGTTGTTGTTAAAGAGTAAAATGATGTTTCAAAGCTGAATGACATGTCAAACAAAATGCTTCTTTTGAGAAAAGAGATTTAGATCAATTGTGACTTTGAAAATCATAAAAAGAGCTATTCTATGCATCATTTCTCTTAATAGTCATAACTGTGAAAGTTTCTAACTAGAGCAGTCCATGAAAACTGTGGACTAAAATTTGTGAACCGACTATTTAAAATTTGGGTGTCATTATTTATACTGCTCAGCTCTGTCAGTGACTATATATGTTGCTTAGTCTACCACTGTTCACTGCTCCAGGTCAAATTTCCTCTCTCTTGAAGCCCTGAATAAAGAGGTATAATGTTTTCAGTTCAGAAACAGTATGAGTTTAGACCCATGTTACATTGGTCATATTTGTACTAGACCTTCATATCCTCCTCAGCACTAACTGGAACATACATTATGTAAAGGATCAAACTGTCTTAGTTTGATGGTGAATAATTAATATTTTCTATATTTTATAAAATTGTGATTAAAATATAATTACATCCAGTTCTCATTTTCTTTCATCTTTCAGCCTCCTTCCCATGTCCTCTCCTTCCAACTCCTCTCCTATGCCCCCATCCTCTCTCAAATTCATGTATATTAAATAGATAGATAGATAGATAGATGTACATGTGTATATACGTACTTGTATACTAAGTCCATTCAGTACTGCTATCTGAATATTATTTCAGTGCCGACAACTTGTTACTGGATAACCATTTAGGGGCTGATCCCTGAGGAAGATTAAGTTTCCCTGTCTTGAGTCACTATTTGCCTGCAGTTCTTTGTGTTATACTTGGGGCACCATATGCTTTGTCCTTCCATACCAGAATTTTTTTTTGGTATTGTCATTGTCCAAGACTTGTTCAGGCAGGGATATATATTAAGATATAATAAATGACTTCCCTTTTGTTTCTTATTTATTTTTCTCTCACAGTCATTCTCAATACATACTCACCTATATTGCCACTGAACTCACTCTGAACTGAACTGCTTGAACAGAACTCAGAGATGTGTATGCTTTTGTTTCCTGAGTGCTGGGATTGAAAGTGTGTACCATCACTCCTGAACCTAAGCTTTTCATTACTATAAACTTGCTCTATAGCAGGCTGGCCTTGAACTAAGAGATCTACTGCCTCTGTCTTTTGGTTGAAAAGGCATGTCTGTATTGCTACTTGAAAATATAGAACTAGAAGGCCTTTGGATATGATCTCTTGCCTGAGTAGTCATATTCCCAATTAAAATTCTGCTGTAGATGGGCAATTTTTCATTGTGAGAAGGTTTTGAATAGGGAGCTAGTAAATGTGGGGTCACAGTCAAATTTTATCTGCTGGGGAATGCCCATGACAGAAGAGGTAGAGAGCATGTGGTGAGTTAATCTTTTTAATTTTGCTATTGTTTTGACTCTAGCCCAAAATGTGAGTATGTGTCAATGGTAACAAAGACATATTATTTTGTCTGTTGAACTGGGGGTATAGGTGACATCAATTTGCCATAGGACATTGGATTTGAGACCTCAGGAGTTAGACGCATAGTTTGTTAATCTGGAGTATTAATAAGTGATGCACAAGAGTAAAATGTTATTATCATCCTCTAGAACTGAGCAAGAGGTATGTTTTTCTGAATGTTCCTGTAGAGGCAGTCAAATCAGCAATAGTGTTTCTCTCATATATAGGACCTGGCAGGGCACTGTGAGATTGGACATGCTGGAGATGGAGGGCAGTGGATCTGTCCTGTAAAAGGCTAGAAGCCTGCATGAATATAGGTGAAAGTAGATTGGCGTTTACCTCAGCAGGTTTGTTGGTATTGCTGTTATCCAGGTCTTGTTCAAACACAGATGTTGAGGTATCATAAATAGCTTCCTTATTTTTAAAATTTTATTCTGTTCTCATCTATTACATCTTAGTTGTAACTTCCTCTCTCTTCACTCCTCCCAATTCCTCCCATAGGTTTTCTTTCCCCAAGATTCATTGCTCCCCTGTTTCCCTTCAGAAAAGAGCAGCACACCCATCTACCAAATGAACACAATATAATAAGATGCAATAAGACTAGGCATGAACCCTCATGTCAAGGCTAGACAAGGCAACCCAGTGGAGGTAAAGGGTCCCAAAAGCAGGCAAAAGAGTCAGAGACACCCCTATTCCTACTGCTGTGAGTCCCCCCCCCCACAAAAAACCCCAAGCAAAACAAGCACAGTATGGATACTGAGGACTTAGGGTAGATCCATGCAGAGTCCATGATTGCCATTTCAGTCTCTGTGAACTTCTATGAGACCTGTTTAATTGATTCTGTGTGCCATTTTATCCTGGTATTCTAGACTGCTCTGGGTCCTTCAGTCCTTCCCTTCTTCCACCTGGTTCCCCCAGCTCTTACAAATTTTGGCTGTAGGTCTCTATCTGTTCCCAAGAACTGCTAGAAAAAGCCTCTTCAAGACGATCGGGCTAGACATCTATCTATGATGGTACAAGTTTGATGAAGACATACTATTTAGATCTGAGTATTTACAAATCTCTCACTCTCTGCACACTGTCAAGTTGTAAATTTCTGTTATTTCCTGTTTTCCCAAAAGGAAGCTTTTCTGATGAAGACAGAACAAGGCACTGATCTATGAGTATAGCAGACTATTATTAATGAGTGTTTTTATTGCTTTGACCTTTAGCAGAACAATAAAATTTGGTTTTCCTCCGAGTCCATGTGGTATATCTCAGATTCTTGGCCAAATGAGTACTGTCAGATTTTACCTCCAGGAGTCCTTAAAGTCATTCAGAAAGTGGTTGTTTATTCTGATAACATGTGCCTTTATCACATCATCATGTTTTTCAGACAACTAACAAAGGGAGATTACAGGTTTTGTTGCTAATTTGTTGGTTACCTTTCTTCTCTGCTTAGGAGCAGATATCTTCCAGTACCATGAAGACTAGTCAGTAGGTGTGAAGGCTCTATGTTAATTTCCTAATATTCACGACCTATGTAAGTGTTGTATTCAGCAATGGGATATTACCATCAGTTTCTGGCAAATACTCAATAGCCTTTGCTATAGCCTGAGATGTTTGGTAATTTCCATGGACCCCAGATGAATATTTCTTAAAAGAGGTTTTCAGACATTTCTATTTATTATATAGAATATTCTTTGCTTATATATACAACTCATTTTAAATTATTTTGTATAAGCTCTTGATTCCTTTTTTGTTCTTTATTCTATGTATTAATCCTCTGTCACATATGTAGTTGGCAAAGATTCTCTTGCATTCATGAACTTCTTCTTCAAATGATGATTGTTTTTGTAGTTTTCTTACAATGTCTCCAGAAAGAGGATCTCAGAAATTTAACACTCTGAGCATGAAAATTAATATTTTTGAGCCTTTATTTTGTAATGCTGTGCTAAGAGCTTTAGGACTGAAGAATATGCATTTGTTATGCCTGGCCATAAAATGTGTTGTTGGATTATATATTTTAGTGTACTATAAATTTCTGTAAAGCAGTAAGGCATTTCAGCAATTTTAAAGAGAATTGACCAGTGTAGAGCCAGAGTGAATCTATTCATCTGTTACTGGAGGTTGATGGGGTTTTCGATCTTTATAAGGAAGGATCCCTTATATGGAAGGTATGTGATTTATAATTTAAAAATTACTTCAGTAGTCATACTGATTTTAATATTCACCAGACAAGAAATATAGGTTTCTTTGAAATTATGTGTCTCTCTCTTCATCCTAATTTATTCAGCTTTAATACAAAAAACCAAGGCATAGATATTTTAAAATTTTTAAATTTATTGTTTGAAAATTTTATACATGTATACAATGTATCTTTTTCATATACATCTCCTATTTCCTTCCTCCAATTCCTCCTGGGTTCTACAACAACACAGTTCCCTTTCAATTTTATGTACTTTTTTTTAACATATGAACTCAATCAAGGATGCTCATATGGTTTTGGGTTAAGGATCATGCACTATGCAAGAGTGACCTATGATTATCCATCAAACAGAAAACTGACTTTCTACTCACAACCATCAAATATCAATTATTCTTCAGGTGGTGGTTAAGCCCCTAGACCTCTTTCTAGCAGGCTAGAATTTTTGAAAAGCTCCATCTTTATTGTGTGAAAGTGGATATGCACATGCATGCCTTACTCTTTTTCTTTAAATTATGTTGAACTCAGTCATTCACCAAATATTTACTAGTTGTACATTTAATTTTTGATCCTCCATGTAAATTTCATCTCCAAAAGGTAAAATTTAATAGTATTGCTAAATCTCTTTTTTTTCTTGAAGCTGTAACGAGTTCATAAAAATGAATTTTAAGTCAATAGATCTCATATTATTATATAGGATAAACATACTAAAATCTATAATCCTAAAGAAGATAAATAACAAGGAGGACTCTAGGGAAGAGGATTAATCCTCATTCAAAAGGGCAAATAGGATAGACATCTGGAGTAGGAAAAAAACAGGGTACAGGACAGGAGCCTTCCACAGAAAGCCTCTGAAAGACTTCACCCATCAGGGTATCAAAGAAGAGGCAGAAATTCATAGCCAAACTTTGGGCACAGTGCAGGGAATCTTATGAAAGAAGGGGGAGATAGAAAGACCTGGAGGGGACAGGAGCTCCACAAGGAGATCAACAGAGCAAAAAAAATCTGGGCTCAGGGTTTCCTGCAGAGTAAGCAATCAACCAAGGACTATGCATGGAGAGTTCCTAGACCCCCTGCTCATGGTTAACTCATGGGTAACTCAATCCCCATGTGCATTCCCTAGTAAAAAGAGCAGTGTCTGTGACATGAACTCAGTGGCCAATTCTTTGATTAGCTCCCTCTTGGCAAGGTGGCCTAACTAGGTCACAAAGTAAGAGGATCCAGACAGTCCTGATAAGCTAGCACTTATTTATTTATTTATTTATTTATTTATTTATTCATTTATTTATTTATTTATTTATTTATTTATCTATCTATCTACCTATTTATTTATTTATTTATTTATTTATTTATTTATTTATTTATTTATTTATTTATTTATTTATTTATTCACTTTGTATCCCAGCTGTGGCCTCTACCCTCATCCCCTCCAACCCCACCCTCTGTCCCTCATCTCCTCCAAGGCCCCTCTCCAAGTCTACTGGTAGGGGAGGTCCTTTTTACCTTCTATCTGACTCCAACTTATCAGGTCTCATCAGGACTGGCTGCATTGTCTTCCTCTGTGGCCTAGCAAGGCTCTTCTCTCTCCCTCTCTCTCCCCCTCCTCCCCAATTAGGGCTCAGGGGGTGGTGCTCAAAGAGCCTGCCACTGGGTTCATGTCAGAGACAGTCCCTGTTCTCCTTATTAGGGAACCCACTTGGATATTGAGCTTCCATGGGCTACATCTGTGCAGGGGTTCAAGGTTATCTCCATGCATGGCCCTTGTTTGGAATATCTGTTTCAGAAAAGACCCCTTGCCCAGATATTTTGGTTCTGTTGCTCCCTTTAAGGGCAGGAGCTCCCCAAGGGAGCAACAGAAGTACAGTTGTTTAAAACAACATTTAGACAATTTGTTATCAATACTAACCTGCCACCTCTTATAGAACGTTGTTGACTGAGTGAAAGAGGAGTATGGAAGGAGCTAGATAATTGGTACATTTGCATTTCTCTAACTTCATATTTAATAAAGCAAAAGTGATGTTTCAGTATATAAGAAAAGTGTGCCAACCTAGGTGAATGATGTGCTGGGTTATTTATGTGATTCTTGAGATTAAAATATTCTCGGACACTATCTGCTTGTAGCTACAATATAAACTAGTTCATAGTTTGGAATAGACTGTTTACCATTCTCCATCTCTATTCTCATCCATTTCCAGCTGTGGTCACTATTATTTTTATTCCTATTGTAGTGAGTTTTGGTAAAAGTTAAAAATTTTTAGTTGGTTTCATATTAAAATAATTACAGTTTTAAAATATGGACTACATACTCCTGTATCTTTTATCTGCATCTCAGCCCTGTTTTTTTTTTCTCTTTCCTCTCCCAGAGCTTTCATACCCAATTACCATACTTTTTTTTCCTGTTTCTAAATGTTTTCTTGTCTGTGATGTTTGTTGTTCTTAGTATTCTCTTAATTCCCAATACACATATACCACCACACAACCATACATACATTTTGCTGTAGCTAGACAATCTACCCATTAGTTGTTTGAATCATATCTTTCTCATCCACTATGTGTATAAAAGAATGATTATATGTACTTTTCATGTCCATTTCTAATCTCTCACCAAGTATGAAATATAGTAACTATTCAGTAGTAACTTACTTGACGTACAACAAAATAATCTATTGTAAGTATTTTACAAAAGGTAAAGATCAGTCAAATAATCTCATATGGGTTATTTATGAATAGCTTCCCAGGGAGGAATTTATAAAAAAGGTCAGAAGAATACAGAATTATAAAACATTGTTCAGGATTTTGGTTACAAATTTTAAGTTAACAAAGTTTCCTTCAATGAAGATGTGGGTAAAGAACTGTATATCAAATAAAAGTTTCCCTAGAGGATTCAGAGGAATTAAAGCAGATATCTCAAAACAGGAACTGAGAATAATAAAAATAATTAGCATGCCTTATTTCAGATTATAAAGTCAGTCTGTAGCCCATGACTTTCAAAGTGTAGTTATTGTAAATCAATAATACAGGAATTGGGAAAATTTGCTCCATCTCTTGTTTATTCTTCTGCAATTGTGGGAGGAAGTGTTTTGTAGTTTAGATAAAATTTGAATTGTATAATTCGACTAAATTTGTTCTTTTTCATTTTTGTGTGCGGGGAAATGTGTGTTTGTGTAAATGCATGTTAATGAGCACATGTGAGAGAATCAGGGAGAGGAGGGGGTAAGGGATGACTATGAGCAGGCTGTAAAATGAATAAGTAAATTAATATTAAAAATCATAATAAAATGCAATCCCCCTCAAAAAATTACATTTTCCCCTTCCCTCATCTAATTCCAAGCACTCCCATGTACTCTCCCATTTACTCTTTCAAATTAACCATCTCTTTTCCATAAATTGTATTGCGTGCAAAAGGACATATTATTAAGTATATATTATTAAATGATGCACAAACGCCATTCCCTGAAGAGGACTCAAAATCAGTTATTGTGTTTAAATATTTTCATGCTGTCTCTAAAGGCTGTATGTGGCCCCTTCTGGTCTCCTCTCTTTTAGGGATCAGTCAATAATCACTGTATTGTATTCTTACCTTTATGTGAATCACTATACTCTCTGCTACCAAAGCATGGCCATTCCTTTGTGTCTATCATTTCTTTTTATAAAGATAATAGTCACTACATTAAAGATTCACTCCAATTCAACAATAAGGGAAAGTAATTGGCTATGTCTGCAATCACTCCTTTTCACACCACATTCTGAGATTCCAAAAGAGATACTAGTTTAAGGGACACCTTTCAACCTGGGCTAGCATGTATGAAAAAGGTATATGTCCACCCTGAGATATTGTCAGCAAGATCATCACATTTAATAATTATTCTAATTAGAAACTGAGTAAAAACATAGTTTGTAAGCTTCCTATTATTTGCTGATTTTGTTTCAATATCAACTGACAAACAGATGAAACCGATTTCTTCTATCACCAACCACTATTTTTTATAGAACTCTACAGTCCATTCATGAATAGCTTCCCAGGAAGATCCTTCTTAGCTTTCACCTCAGGTACTTTCTGACCCACGGTTGCCTCCACTGTGTCCTCATTTTATATTTCAAATCTAGGAGACATTTAAGAAAAAAACTAATTGTTTAGAGACTCCTTGCATCTTCAGAAAACCCCTAAACTTTCATTCATTTAGCACATATTTGTGGAATTACAGATATAGTAACAGGTGGCTGCAATAGAGTATATAAAAGGCAGTTAAACAATTATCTTGCCTCAGGTAACTTAAAGTCTCTTTGGAGACTCAAACAATGATCATTTAGACGAGTTTATGAATAAAAATATATCTCAAAACCAGCCTTAGTTTACTGTAGT
>CM053752.1:49111195-49183564 GCA_028658305.1 Pachyuromys duprasi
TACTGTGATTTTTTGTTTTTTGGTTGTTGTCATTAGGAAATTATCTGTATCCTATATTTTCTTTGGTGTAGTTGTTTTTGTTGGACTAAAGTTTTCCTTCTAGTACCTTCTGTAGGGCTGGGTTGCTATGTAGTTATTGCTGAAATTTTGTTTTGTCATGGAAAATTTTGTTTTCTCCATCTATGTTGATTGAAAGATTTGCTGGGTATAGTAGTCTTGGTTGGCATCTGTGTTCCCTTAAAGACTGCATGTCCTCTGCCCAGGCCCTTCTGGCTTTCATAGTTTCTGATGAGAAGTCTGGTGTGATTCTGATCGGTCTACCTTCATATGTTACTTACTTGACCTTTTTCCCTTGCTGCCTTCAATATTTTTTCTTTGTTTTGTAGGTTTAGTGTTTTGACTATGATGTGACGAGAGGTATTTCTTTTCTGGTCTAGTGTATTTGGTGTTCTGTAAGCTTCTTGTATGTTTAAGGACATTTCTTTTTTTTAGTTGGGAAAATTTTCTTCTATGATTTTCTTAAAAATATTTTCTGGTCCTTGGAGCCTGGAGTCTTCTTTTTCATCTATTCCTATTATTCTTAGGTTTTGTCTTTTCATGGTGTCCTTTATTTCTTGGATGTTTTCTGTTTGGGATTTTCCCGATTTTATTTTTTCCTTGAGTGAGGAATCCATTTTAGCCAGTGTATCTTCAGCTCCTGAGATTCTCTCTTCCATCTCTTTTATTCTGTTGGTGATGCTTACCTTTGTGGTTCCTGATCTTTTCTGAGTCCTCCAGTTCCAAGTTCTTCTCAATTTGTGTTTTCTTTATAGATTCTAATTCTGTTATCATGCTTTGTATTGTTTCCTTCATCTAATTGAATGTGGCTCCTATTTTTTTGTTTGTTTCCTCTCTGTATATCTTTAATTGTTCCTGTATGTGGGCAGTTATATTCTTCTGAATTTCTTTGAGGGCCTTGTTCATTTCCTCTTTTTGTCCCTCTTTTTGTTCCTCTAATATCTGCATAATCATAGCTTTAACACAATTTTCCTGTGTCTCCGCTGAATTAAAATCTCCATTGCTTTTGGGTGTTTCTTGTAGGGCCACCGTCACCTGATTTTTTTGGGTGAGTTCTTATGTCTACCTTTGGCCATTGGTTTATATATAATCATGGAGCTGTGTGTTCTTTAAGGCTCAACTTCAGACTGGAACTGTCAATCTCTTGTGTCAGGAGTATTCTTCCAAAAGATCAGGGAGTTCCAGTGGTTTGATAGTGTGTGTTGTGCCTCAGTTGCACTTTGTTGTGGGATCTCTGTGCCAGGCTTTGTGCTCTGTGCTAGAAGCTGTGAGCACCGCAGGCTGGTCACCCCTCTGGTCTGGAGGCTTGGCTCCTCACTCTGTGCCAGAGGCTGAGTGTCCTGGTTTGAGATGGCAGCTGGGGGCACCAGCTTTGGTCTGGAGGCTCCACACTCCGACCTGGGCTTTCTGCTAAGGGCTCTCCTCTGGACTGGAGACTTGGCACCTCCTTCTGGGCCAGGGTATATGCACCACGGTTTGAGGTGGTATTTGGGTGCACCTCAATCTGGACCTGATACTGTATGTCCTGATCAGGGGCAGCGGCTAGCGCCTCCCTGGGGAGTGTGTTTGACAGATGCAGCCTGTTCTGGGGAACGGTATCTGGGGCCTTCTTAGACTGGACAGTGGACACACACACAGTCTTGATTGGTTGTCAGCATTGCCGAGCAGAGTGCTCCTGTCGTATGCAGGCCAGTCTGAAACAGTACCCAGGTCCTTCTCAGTCTGGCACTTCAACACACATGGTCTTGTGTGGTTGCTTGTGGAGCTGAGCTGTGTGTGCCTGGTGGATGCAGGCCAGTCTGTAAAGGTACCCTGGGCTTTCTCAATCTGGCCTGGAGACTGTGTGACCCAGTCTGGTATAGTGGCTGTTGGTGCCCAGGGTGGCTGCTAGATCAGATCAGGGCTGTGCGCCGGTCACCTGGAGTTTTTCCGGGGAATAACTGGATGTTCCTAGGATTTTCCCTCTTTATTTCCTCACTGTAGGAATTCTGCTCACCTGGAAATCACAAATGCTGGTGTTTTAGGTCCCTACGTTCAGTCTCCTGGTCGCTGCGCTGTTACTGCTGTCCTACTCCGCAGACACAGTGTCCTCCCATGGCAGCCATCTTGGATCTCCCCCGAAATATTTCCTATTTTAATTATGAAGTATTTAAACTGCTATTTAACACAAATTCCAGCTATTATCTTCTTTATAGTGAAATATAAAGTTTTTGTTTAAATTTCAAATGATTTGTAATGATACTTTTTTTTTTCCACAGTGCTCTGTCCTGCCAATGAATTACGACTAGATTCTACAGGAGTCATATTGAGTCCTGGATATCCTGACAGTTACCCAAACCTGCAGATGTGTTCATGGAGTATCTCAGTGGAAAAGGGTTATAATATCAGCATGTTTGTAGAATTCTTCCAGACAGAAAAGGAGTTTGATGTTCTTCAGGTGTATGATGGTAACCATGGGTTATATTTACTGGATATTCAGAAATTTAGTCCAAATACCCTAGTTAGATACATGTGGATGTTCAGTACAAAAAATTGCTACTGTCATTTTTATCCTATAGATACTTTAAAATTATATAGACTCCATTCTATAGGAAGAAGGCAGATAGCTTGATAGTTGTGAATTGCAGTTTAAAGAAAACATCAAAATGCTTAGTAAAATCATTTTGTATTAGGTTTTCCTTATTAGTGACAAGGCATATTTTATATAACAAAACTCCAGTATTTAATACTATTATAAGCATGCAAACACTGGAGATAAGTTGGGATATAATTATTTATTTATATCTATATTATATTATATTTTCTCCAAAGGACCAAATATTCAGAGTCCAGTGCTTGTTTCCCTCAGTGGAGATTATTCAGCTGCTTTTAATGTAACAAGCAATGGTCATGAAGTATTTCTTCAGTGGTCTGCAGATCATGGCAATAACAAGAAAGGCTTCAGGATAAGATACATTGGTATGTGATGATTATAATGTTATCAATTATCTCACCTCTATCATTATCATTTATTCATCATTAATGAGATTGTCATTAAAGAGCTAAGATGGATATTGAGAAAGGTTCAGAAGTTAAGAGCTTGTATTGCTCATGGAAGGATCTGTAGTCATCTCACATTACATGGTGGCTCATACTTTCTGTAACTCCAGTTTCAGGGGACCTGACACCTGCTTTTGATCTCAGCTTGCAACAGGCATGTGTATCTGCATTGCATGCAAGCAAGCAGATAAACACACAGAAAATAACATAAGAAAATAAAAAACAGATATAGGAATCTAGACATTATTCATGTAGATGTTAATAAGAATTACAAACTTTTCATTCTTGCTTCTTGAACAACTTGAGGTAATCTCTCTTTATCTCAATTTCATTCTGCGAAAAATAATTCCATCCTGTACTTTAATTGATGGTCTATAATATTAAAACACTGAGATTGTTTACAACATAGATTATTTAGAAATGAATTGAATATAAATTAACTCAAATTGAACATTTGATTTCATTTTTTAATAGATTTGTTTCCCTTAACGCTCTGAAAAATAGTTGTAGTATATTCTATATATCATGTGATCTTTTAGATAGCTAACATTACAATAGTTTAAGCAGAAACAATCATAAATATCTTGTTTTAGCTATTCTCCATCTTTTGTAATACTTCTAAAATATCTTAATTTTTGAAAGACAAATCATTGAATACACTTAAAAATCACAAGTAAAAATTCAAATTTGAAAATTTTGAATTGAGTAATAATTAGAAAATTGTGTGATACATACATGTATATATATCAAAAGCAGTTTTTATGTACTCTTACTATTTCTAATACCAAATAATTTTTGGTAATGTTTAAATATAAACTGTTCTTATTATAGGTGAGGTGCATTTCTTTTCTCTGCGAGAATTCCTAGATGATAGTAAAAGCTAAGAGTCTGGCTCAGAAGACTATGTCTTTCTTCTGTATTTAAATTGCCCTTTCTAAGATGCTGATCACTGTGAATTCCTTCCACTATATATCTTCATACATAGTTTTGATATAATTATGAATCAATAACAAATCATGACTTTTACTGATTGAATATCTACCCCCTCATTTGTATGAATTTAAATACCTCTAAATTATACACACATTATATATATATATATCTTTATATATGATGTGCAGATAACATAACTCTGACTTACTACTTTCATTTTTAAAGAATGAGTTCATAATTGTAAGTAAATAGTAATTGCTTTTTCACATCTTAAAGTAAACTGCCTCATTATTCATTTGCTTACAAATTGTGTAGTCTAATAAATCTGAAAACAAAAGAAGAATATTTTTAGTTAAATATGTACTTGAGATTATTTGTATTTAATCAATGTTTCAACTACATGAAATAAATCAAATTTATTTTATAACTCCTGAGCTTAAAAATTATGAATTCTGACTGATTAAACTTTGTTTTACATTATTGTAACAATTTAATAATTGTTCAGATGAAACAATTATAAGCAACTTAGTAATTATGTTACAAGTCAATTTTTATTATTTTAACATCCATGGCAAATTTTGATGTAAATGTAAAGAAAACACCATCTTTAGCTATGGAGAACTTTTTGACATGGTAATTATGAACATATTCCTGTAAAAGGTGACAATTGATGACATATATATTCTAAATCCAATTTGTTTATTAGTGTTTGCCTTCAACTTTCTCTGTCCTCAGATGACGGTGACATTTCAAAAATTAACCATAACATGACAACCTGAATGTTCTCCAAACTATATATATATAACAGCAACTTGGCATTAACTTTGGCATTTCAGACTTCAGGAAAGATAGTTTTATTTTATTGTTAATGTTTATAATGCTATAAGTAATTCATCAGAAAGGAAACTGTAATGGAGTAGCAAAACAACAGCCTACAGACTGGTAAAAGATCTTTATCAACCCTGTATCTGACGAAGAGCTAATATCCAGAATATATAAGGAACTCAAGAAGTTAAACAGCAACAAATCAAGTAATCCAATTAAATTATGGAGTAAAGGGTTGAACAGAGAATTTTCTATAGTGGAATATTGAACAGCAGAGAAACAAGAAATGCTCAATGTCCTTAGTCATCAGGCAAATGCAAATCATAACGACTCTGAGATTTCACCTCACATCCATCAGAATGGCTAAGAACAAAAACTCAAGTGACAACACGTGCTGGAGAGGATGTGGGGAAAGGGGAACCTTCCTCCATTGCTGGTGGGAATGTAAACTTGTACAATCACTTTGGAAATCAGTCTGTCACTTTCTCAGACAATTAGGAATAGTGCTACCTCAAGATCCAGCGATATCACTCCTAAGCATATATCCAAAATATGCTCAAGTATACAGCAAGCACATTTGTTCAACCATTTTTGTAGCAGCTCTATTCATAATAGCCAGAAGCTTAATGTCTTGCAACAGAGGAATTGATACATAAGTTGTAGTACATTTACACAATGTAATACTACTCAGCAATTAAAAACAAGAAAATCATGAAATATGCAGGCAAATGGTATGAACTAGAAATAATCATCCTTAGTGAGACAACCCAGAAGCATAAAGCATGGTATATACTCACTTATAAGTGGATATTATACATATTATAGGACAAACATGGTAAAATCTGTATGCCTAAAGAAGCTAAGCAAGGAGGAGGACCTTAGGAGAGTTGCTTAATCCTCATTCAGAAGGGCAAAGGGACAAGACAGGAGCCTACCACAAAGGGCCTCAGAAAGACTCTACTCAGCAGGGTATTAAAGTGGATGCTGAGAGTCATAGCAAAACTTTGGTCAGAGAACAGGGAATCTTATGAAAGAAGGGGTAGAAAGAAAGATATGGAAGGGTCTCGAGCTCCACAAGAACAGAACCAAAATATCTGAGCCCAGGGATCTTTTCTGAGACTGATACTCCATACAAGGACTATTCATGGAGATAACCTAAAACCCCTGCACAGATGTAGCTCATGGTAGTATATTCTCCAAATGGGCTTCCTAGTAAGGAGAACAGGGGCCGTCTCAGTTGCTGGCTCTTTGATCACCTTCCCCTAGGGCGGGGGCAGGCTCCGGTCAGATGGAAGGGAGGAGGACCTTCCCTATCAGTTCACTGGGGGTGGGAGGGACATGGAGGAGCTGAGGGATAGAGGGAGGGCAGGAATGGAAGGGGATGAGGGTAGAGGCTGCAGCTGGTATACAAAGTGAAAAAATTTTGAAAAATAGAAAATCATATTAAAAAAAAAGAAGCAGGAGATAGAAAAATCTGGACCAGAGAGTTGCTCCAAAAGTAGACCAACAAAGCCAAAAATTTGGGGGCCTGGAGGAGCTGCAAAGAGCTCCACCAAGGATCATGTAAGGAGAGGACCTAAAACCAGATGTAGCCTATGGCAGCTCAGTTTCCAAGTGGGTTCCCTTGTAAGGGGAACTGGGATTGTCTCTGATGTGAACTCAGTTGCTGGCTCTTTGATCACCTTCTCCTAGGGAAGGGGTTGAGCTTTATCAGGCCACAGAGGAAGAAAAAGCAGCCAGTCCTGTTGAGACCTGATAGGCTAGGTTCAGATAGAAGGTGAGAAGAAACTTCCCTATCAGTGGACTAGGGGAGGGACAATGGAGGGGAAGAGGAAGGGAGGGTGAGACAGGGAGGAGATGAGGGAGGGAGCTACAGCTGGGATACATGGTGAATAAATTGTAAAAGAAATTTAAAAAATTGAAAATGCTTATGAAACAGGAAGGCCCATTTTCACATCATGTAAAATGAAATTCATGGCTTACTATGAAAGGGTCTTTAGAGACAACTTAAGTGTGACATGTAAACAAGATGCTCCACTCTCTCCCAAACTGTGACATTTAGGCCCATCATACGACAGGTCATTCAGGTTCTTCAATTTGGTGGTATATAGCAGAGATTTTGGATATCCACAAGAGACAGAAAGTATTTAAAAGCAGAAGACATTTTAGGTGACAGTAAAAATTGAGAGAGAGAGAGATCTAAAGACTGTCAAACATCCTTCAACTATGATAGCAGACATTTTAGAAAAAGTTAAAATGTACAATGACCATTGAAATAAATTGACTAAGTTTTAAGTAATCATTATTTACACGGCTGTTCATAAGCTTGGATGGTAAAGATTGTCTAATTATTAATTAAGCAGTGATTATTTCTTCTTTGGAAAGCCTTCTACTGTAGTACACCAGAATCCCCACCTCATGGATACATCATCAGTCAGACAGGGGGTCAGCTGAACAGTGTGGTTCGATGGGCCTGTGATCGAGGGTTCCGGCTTGTTGGGAAAAGCAGTGCGGTGTGCAGAAAGTCTTCCTATGGCTATCATTCATGGGATGCACCAGTACCTGCCTGCCAAGGTAAGGTATCTTATCCCCAAATGGAAACAAACATTAATGTTAAGCATAAAATAAATAAAATCATATATATAAATTATATATATATATATATATATATATATATATATATATGTCACAGAACCTTTCCTGGGAGTGGAACATAAAGACATAAAATTGGTTTTGAGATTTGCAAAATTTTATAACTTCTCCAGTTGTAGCATAAGCTTTGTTTTATAAGTTTTTACATAAACATATATTTGTTATCCACAAATTATTATCTTAGTTATTTCAATGAAATAAGATGGAAATTGAGTTAGTGTATATCAAGATGATTCTAAGAATGGATTAGAACATCACACATCTTTAGCTCAAAGTGTTCATAATTATGCTCTCAAAGAAACAAGTTCATGAGAAAGAATTAATTATCTGGTAATTTTTCTCTTCCCTGGTATTCTAACTCCGTAGTAATATAGTCCTCATTTGTAATTTCCTACAAAACCACTCTGTAGTAACAAAATAACAAACTTGTTAATCATCAAATGACCTTTTGATTAAGATGCCAAGTAAAAAGGTAGTTTAGATAGTATAATCAAATCAAAGTAAAATTCATTTATACAAAATAATGACAGGTAAACTAAGATTCTCTTTCCTCCCCCAAGATAGGGTTTCTCTGTGTAGCTCCAAATGTCCTAGAACTCCTTCCAAAGACCAGGCTGTCCTCAAACTCCCAGATCTGCCTTCTGCCTCCACCTCTCCAGTCACAGGATTTAGGTGTGCGCCTTCATTGCCTGGCTTGACTCAAATTCTTAAAATATTAAACTTATCACATCGTTTTTGTTCAATATGAAAATTAGATACACAGAAATATTTATTCATGTGCACATATTAACATATACAAATACATATACACATAAACATGCATGCATTATAAATTCTCTCCATTTGTAAACCAAAATACAATGGTTTTTGTAGCAATGCTGTAGTCTCCAAAGTTTAAGAGGCAGAGCAGTTTCAGTAGATAGACAATGAATTGAAACTTTTATGTAATTTGAGAGAACTCATAGAAAAACCAACTTGTGATATTGGTCAATTGAAATTTGAAATCAAACATCATTAAGCTAAACGTGTCTGAGAAATAGCAATTATCAAAAACTGGAGTAGCATTTTATATTTACCTATTTTATAATTTATAATTGACAGAGAAATAGCTCCCCTAGGTATAAGCAAAGACACCTGGTGTGAAAAAATTATTGCTCCTTTCTTCTATCAATGTAGAAAGCATTAACCTACCCCTTAGGATTCTGAGGACCATCATGCCTCCAACAAGTTAACCATTGAGGCATTGACATCTTGCAGATTAGGTATATCTAAGTGCACTTCACTGTATGTATTTGCTTTTGACCAATGAATAGTAAGAATATATAAAATATGATAGCATAGCATTTTTCTTCTAACATTCATTTAGAAAACAATATTTGATCTCATGTTATAATAATAATCATTGGAAGTAAAAATTCTATGAAAGTAACCAAAAATTATATATATATTAAACATGTTTAAAATGGAATTTTATATTATGGTTATATAAATATTTTCATATGTATATATTTTTCATGTCTTTATAAATACATATAAGCTTTATATGAGCTTAAATTTAAGAATACATAAAGTTTTAAAAATTAAGTTTAAGTGTGTGTGTCTGTGTGTGTATATATGTCAGTTTGTGTGTGTGTGTGTAGTAGCTTTGGATGTCACTAGAGCTGGTGTTTTAGATGGTTGTGAGCCTCTGGTCAGGGGGGGTTCCTTTGCAAGTTCTGTATGTACTATTGAACTCGGATCATTTTTTTTAGACCATTATATATACCTTAAAAGAAAATAACCTCAGATTTCTTGAAAGATTTCAATTGCTTTCAAGAGTCAATTTTATAAGCTAACTAATTTTAGGTAAATATCACATTTTCACGTGGTGCATCACATTAACTTGTCATCAGTTTTTATTTAAAATTTCTATTGTAATAAGAAATTCGAGGTATCATTAAAAAGAAATGCAATTGATCTTTCAAAACTGATCTCTTGTTTTACTGAAACATTTAAAAAGATTATTTTCTAAAACTATGTTTGTTGGATATGTGAATTGTTTGTTTGGGTATTGCTGATTATGTCACTTGGAGGAGCTAGTCATGTACCACAAACTTTTAATGTCACTTTTGTTTACGTTCTTCAATGAATTTTCCTTGCCTGTCAATATCCCTGACATTCTAACATTTACTTACTTCAATCTTCGTTAAACAATACAAGGAAGATATTAATAGAAAATTTCTTTCACTTTCTAGGTTTGAGTTCCATTAATTAATGGAAATTAATTAATTAATTAATTTTTATTTTAGAATATTGGATAGCCTTTGATACCTTGATCAGTAGAGTCTGTCAGAGTCCCTCTGTGGCAGTGTTCCTGTCCTGATCCCTGTCCTCTCCTGCTTCTGATGAGTATCATGTTTGCCTTTCTGAATGAGGATTGAGCATCTTCCTTAGGGTCTTCCTTGTTGTTTAGCTTCTTTAGGAGTATAAATTTTAGTATGTTTATCCTATATTGTATGTCTAATAACCACTTACGAGTGAGTGTATACCATGTATGTCTTTTGGCTTCTGAGGCTGAGACTCATAGCCAAACTTTGGGCAGATTGCATGGAATTTTATGAATGAAGGGGGAAATAGAAAGACGTGGTGAGGACAGGAACTCTAAAAGGAGACCAACAGAGCCACCCCCCCCCCCAAAAAAAACCAACCAAACAACAACAGCAACAAAATCTGGGCCCTGAAGGCCCTGCAAAGACTAATACCCCAATTAAGGTCCATATATGGAGAGGACCTAAAACTCCTGCTCAGATGTAGCCTATAGACTCATTCTCCAAGTGGGTTCCCTAGAAAAGGGATCAGGGGCTTTCTCTAGCATGAACTTAGTGGCAAGCTCTTTGATCACCTCCCCCTAGGAGAGCAGCCTTACCAGGCCACAGAGGAGGACAATGCAACCAGTAGAGATGAGACCTGATAGGCTAGGGTTAGACAGAAGTGGATGAGACCATCCCCTAGCAGTGGATTAGGGGTGGGGTATAGGAGGAAGAAAGGGAGGGAGGGAGGGTAGGATTGGGAGGAGATGAGGGAGGGGACCAAAGCCAGGACAAAAAGTGAATAAATTGTAATAAATTATAATAATTATCAAAGAATCAAATGTTAAAAAAATAATATTGGCTATCCACTTATTGACCAACACACAGAACTGGGAGCAAGATCTGAGTAACCCCATCCCATTACACAACTAAGCCCTGTTGCTGTTGTAAAGAAACAGTGAAATTACAGTCACTGGCTCAGTTTTAAATTGTTTATCTGGAATTCTATAGAAAAGCATCCTTGACAGCCTTTCAGATCTGATTCTCCCCAACAAAGTTTTGTTCACTTTGTCTCTTTCTTGCACAGGGAAGTTGTATTAGTCATATATCCTTAGAAATATTATATATATATATATATAATGTATATACATATGTGTACATATACACATATAAATAAGATATATTTATATATTTATATATTTATATAATTCCAAGAAGTTTCATATATGTTATATTTAGTACAGTGGGATTCATTAGTGAAAATTTATTAGAATAGCTTACAGGCTATGATTCAGCAAGTATAATAATGGCTGTCTTTCAATGGAAAGTTCAATAATGCAATAAATTTTCAGGCCACAATGCTGGATATCTCTGCTGGTCTTTGGTATATGTCAGAATCCTCAAAAAAGTAGTCTCTAATATTAGGGAATAAAGTCTTAGAGTAAACAATCAAAGAAAGAGAAACTGGAGTTCGCTTGGGCTATGAAGACATTAAAGCTTATTCCTAGCAATGCACCTCCTCCAACAAGGCCACACCTCCTCATCCTTCCTAACATTTCATCTATTGGAGGCTAAACACACAAGTATATGAAGGGCAATTTTCATTCAAAGCGCTACAGAAGTTAAAATTGAGCTAGTTGTGAACAAGATATTTGTCCAGTTATTTGACTATGGCGTATTTCACTCCAGCTCTAAAATATTATATTTTTTCTAAATATGTGAGGAGCTTATACTATTTAACTACATTTATTTGACCATTACCTAGGTTCAACAAAGTATTTGTGTTCATGTGTGTGTTCTTATGTATGTGTGTGTGTTTGCGTGTGTCCTGTGTACTTTCATATGTGTGTATCTGTAAGCATAGTGTGTTTGTGAGTGTATGTACTCAGCAAATACGTAGTCATTGGCAGGGAGTATTGGGCAAAGAGAACTTACTAAAAATTAAATTACCCACATGAAATCTGAAAAATAAGTATTGATGAACTACATATCATAGGACTATTTCAACATAGAATTTTTAAATTATATAAAGTGGAATATATGTTAAACACACCATTATTTACCTGACATGGATTCCCACATAGTCTTTATGAACGCTAATACAAAGATATACGATGACCAAAAAAGCTAAGAAAAACAGCAAGTACAATATACAGAGTCACCAATTTAAATTCTTATCAGTTGAAAAGAAATTATTCAAAATGTGCAGCTCATGAATTTTTTTAATGATCTCTTTTGAATTTCTTTTGGAAACTTGATAGTATCCCAAATAATTCTTCATGTTTGGGAGTTACAGATTTTATGAAATTATTTTCACTCCCTGTTTCCAATCATATTGTATATGTATAATTATTCTAGCGATTTCCTGTGGAATTCCTAAAGCCCCAACAAATGGAGGTATACTTACAACAGACTACTTGGTTGGAACTCGAGTTACCTACTTTTGCAATGATGGATATAGGCTCTCATCTAAGGAACTCACTACAGCTACCTGCCAGTCGGATGGAACATGGAGTAATCATAACAAGACTCCTCGCTGTGTTGGTATGTACACTCATGGAAATTTGTCAGCAGTGTGCAATTAATACGTTATATGCCTTGAAGTTTTATGTACTGTTGACTTTAATTAATAATCCATTTTGTGTTATCAAATACTAAGGACAGAAAATGGGCATTTTACTCATTTTAAAAAGTTCCAAAATATGTACAGGTATCAAATGTGATATTTTAAGTTAATGTGACCAAGTTTTATTTGCATTCTAAGATGGTATTTGTAAGCAAATTCACTGTATACAGAGATTTTAAAAGGTATATTTGTATTAATAATGTTCTATTTCAATAAATTAAGCTTTGATTTTTATAAGAGCAGTAATGCTAAGATTATACATAACTTTTGAGTTTAGTTAGTATACTCCCGCTTACTTAAATTTAGAATATTTTCCGTTGTTGTTGTTAGCATCAAAATATGCTAATGAATGCTTAAAATTGAAAAATTTTTGATGAAAATGGTTTAAATAACGTCTCTTATTTCCTCTATTTCAATTATTTGTCCCATTTGTTACTAACAATTGCATCTCCCAATTTCATTGGAAGTGGTGGTTGTTCGATTATGTGTTTTCTTTACAGGATGCCCAGTATTATTTTTCTATATCTTAAGCAACTTTTCAATCAACAAACATAGATACCAGAGTCCTTATGCACAAAGGCCATTCTAATAAAACATTTTCCTGAAAATTTGTTCTTCAATAATTATTTTAATAATGAGGAAAGAGAGGGAGTGAAGTGGCTGGGATTCTAGTTGGAGAGACCAATGTATATTTGTTTCTTAATTGTGAAACAGCTCATTAATTCAAGGAACTTCCAGCAGTTTCTGGGGGAAAAAGGAGTAATTAATGATTCACGTAGAAAAAACTGAACAAGTGTCGTTTTGTATAGCACAAATGAAAATCAACTAAAGTGAAAGTACTCTAAAGGACATAATATATTGTATGTGTGCTTAAATGCTGGAGTGGTGCTTGACTTCCCAGCATCTATATTCTTTGATTTTATACAGTTGTTACATGTCCAAGTATCAATTCCTTTACTTTGGAACATGGAAGATGGAGAATTGTGAATGGATCACATTATGAATATAAAACTAAGGTGGTTTTCAGCTGTGATCCTGGTTATCATGGACTTGGCCCTGCTTCTATTGAATGCCTTCCTAATGGTACCTGGAGTTGGAGAACTGAAAGACCGTACTGTCAAAGTAAGTAGGCATGATGCTCAGCTCACTCTAGAAGCTCTTTTTGATTATTGCATTTCTTGAATTAATTCTCTTTCAAAACATACCTTTAGAAAAATGAGAATGTTTCTTTCTGCCTGTGAGAGTGTTCCTCTGAGATGGGTCATCCACATGTTACCTAGGGTATCCTCAAAGTCCTGGCTCTCAGAGCTGGTGAAACAACGGCACTAACAAAATTATTCTCACTACACTTTAAAGTTTACTAATTATGTTAGCAAATACTATAAATAAAATAACTTATGAGATATGGATGAAAAATTATTGTAGCAACTAATTTATATATGTATACATACTCACAGTTTACTTAATACTCACTGGACAGTGCTTTTAGTCATATATATAATTATATATTTATATATTATACATATTTATAGAATATATTTGTAAATATATATCATATATTTCATTCTTTTAAAAATTAAATTGAATGATGTACTAATAATTTCAAACAAGCCACAAAGACTGTTAATATAGAAGTGGTTTTTAGCTTAGATGGTATAAAAACCCCTGCTTTCAATAACAATGCTGTTTAATGTTTATTCTTTCTGATCCTCAATGTTTTGAATAAAAACTATCATTCATTTGTAAGGCTGTTGAGATGATTTAATTTCATGACCTATTTAAAAAAAACAGCTAAGACCCTGACTCACAGAAGCGTAAAAATACTATTATATATAGGATTGAAAACTATCAGTGTATTTGTTTACATCTTTAAAATGGCAAGGGTCTAATAAAAAAAAAGGTAACTAAAGAAAGTATATTCATGTGACTTTTCTCCCAATTATCTTTAATGTGCCCCAGAAGACACATTAACACATTAACTTAAAATTCATCCTTTTATACTAAATCCAAAAGTCACTGGTCAAATGCAATTATCATTGTTAATATTTTTAATGATGTAGTTAACAAGCTATATTTTATGTAGGAGATATAAAAGTATGTGTGGATAACATTTAATTAATTATAAGTTTTGTGTGATTTAAAGTTTATTTTCTAAATCTCTGTGCTAGCATAGGAGGTTTTGGTTGCCAAGTGGCACATGATAATAAGGTTAAGAATACTGATAATAAAAGTGAGTTTTAGATGTTTTAGTAGCTTCTACATAATTCATCTTTACTCAATCTCTAAAGGTAAAGGAAGATTTTGACTATAAGCTATACTCTTTCCATCAAAAAGAGTAAATATTAAATTATATCATACAGTTTCTCTTTTCTCTCATACTCAAACTTGTTTCACAAGTGCCATTTTCATATTTAAGAAAATCAAGTCAATGATAACTCAAAATACAAACAGCATGGTATTTTTAACAAGTGAATTTTAACCAGGTCTCATGTTTACTATTTTTTTTAAAGTCATCTCCTGTGGAGAATTACCTACACCTCCAAATGGAAATAAGATTGGAACTCAAACTTCCTATGGCTCCACAGCCATCTTTACTTGTGACTCTGGATTCATGCTTGTGGGTTCTGCTGTAAGAGAATGCCTTTCCTCTGGTCTGTGGAGTGGATCAGAAACCAGATGTCTAGGTATGGGTTATAACTCACTTCACCTTTCCTTTCAGCTGGCACACATAAGAGGAAAGTGATATTATTCCCTAACACGAGGTGGCAAATTTGACTTATTTATGAAGAGTTAAAAATCTGAAGAGGCCGAGTAGTAATCCATTGTATAAACAAATAAAGCTGCTATGAACATAGATGAGCAAATGTTGAGCATCTTTTGGTTATATGCCCAGGAGTGGTATAGCAGGATCTTGAGGTCACACTATTCCAAATTTTCTGAGAAAGTGTCAGATTGATTCCAAAGTGGTTGTACAAGTTTACATTCCCACTAGAAATAGAGGAGGGTTTCTCCACATCCTCTCCAGCATGTGTCATCCCTTAAGTTTTTGATCTTAGCCATTCTGATGGGTGTGCAGTGGAATCTCAGGGTCGTTTTGATTTGTATTTCCCTGGTGACTAAGGATGTTGAACATTTCTTTAAGTGTTTCCTGTCATTTGATATTCCTCTGTTGATAATTCTCTGTTTAGCTCTGTACCCCGTTTTTAACTGGATTACTTATTTTATTGGTGTTTAGCTTCTTGAGTTCTTTACATATTATGGATATTAGAAATATCCACAATATCCTCTATCAGAAATAGGGTTGGTGAAGATCTTTTTTTCAGTCTGTAGGCTTTCGTTTTGTTCTGTTGACAGTGTCCTTTGCTTTACAGAAGCTTTTCAGTTTCATGAGGTTCCATTTATTGATTGTTGATCTTAGAACCCTGTTGTGTTCAGGAAGTTGTCTCCTGTGCCAAAGGGTCCAAGGCTTTTCCCCACTTTTTCTTTTAACAGATTTAGTGTGTTAGGTTTTATGTTGAGGTCTTTGATACACTTGGGCTTTAATTTTGAGCAGGGTAATAAATGTGGATCTATTTACATTTTCTATACGTAGACATCTGGTTAGACCAGCACTATTTGTTGAAGATGCTATCTTATTTCTACTGTATGGTTTTGCCTTCTTTGTCAAAAATCAAGTATTCATAGGTGTGTGATTTTTATTTCCTAACATTTGCTTCAGTTCCTTTGATCCACAAGTCTTTTCCTATGCCAGGACCATGCATAATGGAATACTACTCAGCAATTAAAAACAAGGAAACCTGCAAATTTCATGATTTCTTTGTTTTTTATTGCTGAGTAGTATTCCATTGTGTAGATGTACCACAATTTCTGTATCCATTCCTCAGTTGAGGGGCATCTGGGTTGTTTCCATCTTCTGGCTACTACAAATAAAGCTGTTACAAACATGGTTGAGCAAATGTTCTTATTTTGTACTTGAGCCTTTTTTGAACATATGCCTAGGAGTGCTATAGATGGATCTTGAGGAAGCACTATTCCTAGTTGTCTGAGAAAGTGCCAGATTGACTTCCAGAGTGGTTGTAAAGTTTACATTCCCACCAGCAGTGGAAGAGGGTTCCCTTTTCCCCACAACCTCTCCACCATGTGTTGTCACTTGAGTTTTTGATCTTAGCCATTCTGATAGGTGTAAGGTGAAATCTCAGGGTCATTTTTACAGGTAAATGGTGGGAATTGGGAAAGATCATCCTGAGTGAGCTATTCCAGAAGCAGAAAGACATACACAGTATATATATATATATATTTATAGGATACACAAACTTATCTAGACATATAATATAGGATAAACCTACTAACAATCTGTATTCCTAAAGGAAGTAATCAAGAGGGAGGACTCTGGCTAAAATGCTCAATCCCCATCCCGAAAGACAAGGAGAATGGACATCAGAAGAAGGAGAAAACAGAGAACTAGTCAGGAGCCTGCCACAGCGGGCCTCTGAAAGACTCTGCCCTGTAAACTCTCAAAGCAGATGCTAAGACTTATGGCCAACCTCTGGGCAGAGTGCAGGGAATCTTATGAAAGAAGTGGGAAATAGTAAGATTTGGAGAGTACAGAAGCTCCACAAGGAGAGTAACAGAACCAAAAAATCTGGTCACAGGGGTCTTCCCTGAGACTGATACTCCAACAGAGGACCATGCATGGAGTTAACCTAGAACCACTGTACAGATGTAGCCCATGACACTTCAGTGTCCAAGTGGGTTCCCTAGTAATGGGAACAGGGACTGTCTGTGACATGAAATGATTGGCCTGCTCTTTGATCACCTCTCCCTGAGGTGGGAGCAGCCTTTCCAGGCCACAGAGGAAGACAATGTAGCCATTCTTAAGAGGACCTAATAGACTAGGATAAGAAGGAAGGAGAGGAAAACCTCCCCTATCAGTGGACTTGGGGAAGGGCATGTGTGTAGATGGAATTAGAAGGGAGGGACTGGGAGGGGAGGAGGGAAGGAGTTAAAGGGGGATACAAAGTTAATAAAGTGTAATTAATTGAAAATTAAAAATATACACAACACCAAAAAACAAAACAAAACAAAACAAAACAAAACAAAGAGGAAATCATGAAATTTGAAGGCAAATGCTGGGAACTATGAAAGATCATCCTTATTGAGGTATCCTAGAATCAGAAAGACACACATGGTATATACTCACTCATAAATGGATATTAGACATATAATATAGGATAAACATACTAAAATCTATATTCCTAAAAAGGCTAAACAACAAGAAGGATCCAAGTGAAGAGGCTTAATCCTTATTCTGAAGGGCAAACAGGACAGATGTCCGAAGTAGAAGAAGACAGGAAAGAAGACAGGAGCCTTTCACAGAGGGCCTCTGCAGGACTCTACCCATCAGGGTATTGAAGCAGATGATGAGACTCATAGCAAATTTTGGGTAGAGCGCATGTAATCTTTTGGAAGAAGTGGGGGGATAGAATGACCTGGATGAGACAGGAGCTCCACAAGGAGAACAACAGAACCAAAAAATCTGGGCCTAGTGGTCCCTGCAGAGATCAATGAATCAACCAATGACAATGCATGGAGAGGATCAAGAACCCATGCTCAGATGTAGCCCAAGGGGAAATCAGTCTCCGTGGGGGTTTCCTAGTAAGGAGAACAGGGGCATTCACTGGCATGAACTTGGTTACCTGCTCTTTGATCACCTTCCCCTGGTGAGGCCACAAAGAAAGAAGATCCAGACAGTCCTGATGAGACCTGATAAGCTAGGGTCAGATAGTAGAGCAGAAGGACCTACCTTATAAGTGGAGCAGGGGAGGGACATACAGATTAAGAAGGAAAGAGGGTGGAACCAGTAGGAGCTGAGCAAGGGGGATAGAGCGAGGATACAAAGTGAGTAAATTGTAATAAATTATAATAATTATAATAATAACAAATTTTAAAAATCTCAAGAGGCTTAATTCTATCTCATGATATAAAACAGATAACCTTTGAATCACCAGCTTCTCTCTCTCTCTCTCTCTCTCTCTCTCTATATATATATATATATATATATATACATATATATGTATATATATATAAGCTTATTTTTTATTTTTTACAATTTATTTACTTTATATTCCAATTGTAGCCCCCTCCGTCATTTCCATAACCTACCCTCCCTCCTTCTTGCCTCCTATCTCCCTCCTTTAGTCCAGTGAAAGTTGGATTCTTCTTCCCCTTCTATCTGAGCCTAGTCTATCAAGTCTAGTAAGGACTTTTCCCTGGGCTATCAAGGATGCCCACCAGGGGGAAGTTATCAAAGAGCAGGCAACAGAGTCCATGTCAGAGACAGCCCCTGATCTCCTTACTAAGAAACCCACATGGAGACTGAACTGCCTTTGGGCTATATCTGAGTAGGGGATCTAGGTCCTCTTTGAGTATGGTCATTGGTTGATACATAAGTCTCTTCAGGAACCTTTGGGCCCAGATTTCTTAGTTTTGTGAACTATTATCGATTTCCTTCTATTATGAAAAGCATATTATGTTTACCCCTTGCCCCCACTTTTAAAACTTTAACAACTTCCTTGATATCCAGAGAGTACTATGATTTGTTTGTTTTATTCACCCAAAATTATTTCATTTAATTACAGAAAATCTTTTTTTAAATTTTATTTATTTATTACTTCTATTTATTTATTTTATTTATTTATGCAAAGTTTATTCACTTTGTATCCACACTGCAACCCCTCCCTCATCTGCCAGTACCACCCATTTTCCCTCTTCTTCCCCTATGCCCTTTTCCTAGTCTCCTGATAGGAGAGGACCTCCTCCCTTTCTATCTGAAACAATGTTTATTCATTTGTTGGATTTTTAATTTATTCATTTCAATGCTGCTTCAGAATTTATACTATTAGGAAATGCTAGGGTCTAGGAGCACCATAAGACCAACAAAACCATCTAACCTGGGTCCATGGGTTGTGGAGACTGATATACCTACCAAGGACCATAAAAAGACTGGACATAAGCTCCTGACAGACATGACCAATGGACAGCTTGGTATTTATTTGGGTTCCCTAGTAAGGGGAGCGGGGACTGTCTCTTACCTGGACTTTGTTGTCTTCTGTTTCATCAATTCATCCTGATGGGGCTGCCTCAACAGGCCACAGGTGAAGAGCTCAATCCTGATGAGACTTGAAGTGCTGGCTTGGATTGATAACTTTTCTGGATACAGTGATCTTATTTTTTACATATCAGTTATTTGTGTGGGCGTCTTAACTGGGAGAACAATCAACAACAGATGCTTACATGTCTCTGTTCCATTATATAACAAGCCCTTGTCATATTTGCTTATCAGTGTTCAAAAAGCTTGACAGTATATTTCGTCAATGAATGTTAAAGTGAAGCATGTAAATTAACATTTAACATCTTAGTATCTGTATTACTAGCTAGAAATAAATATTTGTTTGTGGTTCTTGCTTTCTTTTTCATTTTCACCTTTTTCTTATGCGATAGGGTCTCTCTCTATAAATCCACACACCTAGGCCTGCAGATTGATACTCTTAAAGACATGTGCCCTCCTGTCCAGATGCCCTTCTGCTTTTATTCTGTTCAAAAGAATATATGTCATGCAACATATACATTATAGAAATTGGTATATGAATTTTCCAATGTTTTTGCATCCCTACGAAAACAGAATTTTGCCAATGATTCAGAGAGTTTTTTTTTTAACTCATTGGCACAGGAGACAGCTTCCTGAACCAACAACACAGGCTCTAAGAGCAACAATCACTAAATGGGACCTCATGAAACTAAAAAGCTTCTGTAAAGCAAAGGACACTGTCATCAAAACAAAATGACAGCCTACAGATTGGGAAAGGATCTTTACCAACCATATATCTGACAGAGGGCTAATATCCAGTGTATATAAAGAACTAAAGAAGTTGAAAAGCAGCAAATCAAGTAATCCAATTAAAAATTGGGGAACAGAGCTAAACAGAGAATTCTTGATAGAGGAATATCGAATGGCAGAGAAACACTTAAAGAAATGCTCAACATCATTAGCCATCAGGGAAATGCAAATCAAAACGACCCTGAGATTTCATCTTACACCCATCAGAATGGCTAAGATCAAAAACTCAAGTGACAACACATGCTGGAGAGGTTGTGGAGAAAGGGGAACCCTCCTCCACTGCTGGTGGGAACATAAACCTGTACAACCACTCTGAAAATTTTTATATTTTACATTAATTACATTTTATTCACTATGTATCCCAGCTGTAACCCCCTCCTTCACTCCCTCCCAATCCCAACCTCCCTCCCTCATCTCCTACCATGCCCCTCCCAAAGTTCACTGATAATGGAGGTCCTCCTCCCTTTCCCTCAGACCCTAGTCTATCAGCTCTCATCAGGACTGGCTGCATTGTGTTCCTCTGAGATCTGGTAAGGCTACTCCCCCATCAGGGGTCGGTGGTCAAAGAGTCAGCTACTGAGTTCATGTCAGAGACAGTCCCTCTTCCCACTGCTAGGGAACCCACTTGGAGACTGAGCTGCCATGGGCTACAGTTGTGCAGGGGTTCTAGGTTATCTCCTTGCACGGTCCATGGTTGGAGTATTTCACAGAAAAGACCCCTGTGCACAGATTTTTTGGATCTGTTGTTCTCCTTGTGGAGCTCCTGTCCCCTCCAGGTCTTTCTATCTCTCCCTTCTTTCATAAGATTCCCTGCACTCTACCCAAGATTTGACTGAGTCTCAGTATCTGCTTTGGTACCCTGCTGGGTAGAGTCTTTCAGAGTCCCTCTGTGGTAGGCTCCTGTCCTGTTGCCTTTTTTCTCCCTCTTCTGATGAGCATACATTTTCAACTTTGTTAAAAACACACCTTTATTTGTCTCCTTTCTTTCTTTGTTATCATCTGCTTTCAGCTTAGGGATTTTGTCCTCAACTATTAATCAAAAATACTTTTTCCAGGTTGTTTTCTAGGTTTCTTGTTTGATATTTATGCCTGTGCTTTAAATTGTCATATTTATCATGAATTAAGATGCTTTATTTTACTCTTCTAGAATGATGATCTATAGCGTTTGTATTAAACATTTCATAAGAAAAATTGATATCATTTTAAGTAAGTTTCCTAAGTGTTTGAGTTAATGAAACTCAAGTGGGAGTGGTTTTACAGCTCTAGATTTATATGGGAGGTTTGACATGTATTAATATTAATTAGGTGATCTCTGACCATTGCACATCTATTTGAGTCATTTGTTTTCCTTAAAAATTTTCAATTTTATAATTTTAGCACAGAGATCTTATGTGTTTATTGATAAATTCAGAAATTTTATAGTTACTTGTGAAGTAAATACACCTTTCAAATGTTGGGTGGTTGTATATAAAAGAGCAGTCAGTTAAAATGTTTCTCTAGTATTTTTTCAAGCTTGCTAAATTCCTTTATTAGTTTTGAAAATTTCTAAAAATACAATTATATACAAATATAATGTAATTTGACTATACATAGCTCTGCTTTTTCATTTCTTGATTCTTTGCCTCTTTTCTTTCATTACTGTGTATTTTGTGTATAATAGTATTGTAAGGCAGCTATAAAACTTTTTTCTTTTCCATTTTAATTGTTAAAATACGTTGTTATAAAGGTCTTAGTATCCTTCTATGTTATCAAATCCTGTAGACCTTGTACTGGTGCATCTTTATTGTTCTTATGTATAATGATTTCTAATTTTTGTGTAGATTATGTTGGTTAGGAATGAAACAATTCTACTGCTATTTTAGAAGAAATTTCTGATGATCACATCATTCAGTAGTATTTATTTATTGTTTTCTATTTTTCTTTTCAAAATTTACTTAAATATATTTTTCTAACAAATTTCAGCGGGTCACTGTGGAATTCCAGAACTCATTGTGAATGGGCAAGTCATTGGAGAAAATTATGGATACAGAGACACAGTTGTGTATCAGTGTAATCCAGGCTTTCGTTTGATTGGCTCTTCTGTGAGGATTTGTCAGCAGGATCACAATTGGTCTGGTCAGCTCCCATCCTGTGTGCGTAAGTAAGCATGCAAAAGAAATTAGGCCCTCTTGTATTCTGAAATAGTCAATCAATCATTTTTTACTAAACAAGATCATATATATATATGTATACACACACATAGTTATTTGGATATAATCTATATATAACTATATATAGATGACAATGTAAACTAAACGTATAGTCTGTTCATGTATACTCTTATTCAGTAATCATTCATGGTCATATAAAACTATGAATGAGGAAGATGTGAAAAGTATTAATTGTTATTATTTATATTTTCATGATGACATAATTTAACTTCAGAACCTCAGCATTCAATGTAAATATATATAAGTGAACACTTGTGTGTGGATGGCATATTCTTAAAACGGTTTTAATATAAGGATTTCAAGTTGTTGACACCGATGTGTAACAATGTCAACACTTGTGTGATGTGAGACTACAAAGCTTTTCCTGGTATAAATTCTTCTGGTAAATGTGCTTTAGTGATTACTATGCTATAGCCAGCTCATCAGATCATATCTGGTGAAGTGTAGTGGAGAAAACAATCAGTCTTCATACATCAGACTCACTGCTAATTATGTCAGCCAATTCAAGTAGCTTACTCTTTCAGAACTCCGTTCTATTAACAGTTGAAAGTGTTACTATTTTTCTGTAGTCTCAGAAGTTATCATATTCTTAAATATATTCATATAATATATAAAATATGAACATGTTTTGATACTAGGTTGTGATAAGTGATTAAAATAGCTTAATCTATTAGAAAGTTTGTTATAGCCCTATTTCTAATATTTTTAAATACAAATACACTTTTTTGGCTACACATACTTATTTAAAATTCTAAGATATTTAAAATTATATTTCAATGAAAATACTTAGCATTTTAATAAGTCTTTTGATGAATTTATGTATGTATTAATATATTAAAATATAATGAGGCTACAAAGATGGTTCAGTGTTTAAGAGTACTGGTTTCTTTTTTAAAGAACCAGCATTTTATTTGTCATAAACACATGGTGGCCTTACAACCATCTGCAACTCTCAGATTTAGGATATCTGGCTCTGTAGCTTTTGTGACTACTATATGCATGTATTACACAGATATACATAAAGGCAAAACACCCTACTGTATAAAATAAAGTGGATTTTGACATTATTTTACTTCATTTTAATTCCTTAAATAGTTATATTTGTGCTTTGAAGTTATAAGAAATCTGTTCCCGTACATGCAGTATGAATTTGATCATGCTGTTGTAATTCATTTCTGTATTTTAATGATGAGAAAGCATATCAACTTCAGACAGAGGAAGAAATGGAAGGCATTCTGCGTGTTGAACACTTGTGGAAAGGGGATGAAGTACTCAAAATCAGGAAGCATAGTGTGATTGGTGCGGAGTAGTTTTGTGGGTGGAGAGACTTTGTGGGCTAAAACACCACGGATGGGTATAAAAGTTTTCCTCCTGGTGATTGTTTCATGAGTACTAAACTGATGCTTGAATCTCTTAAACTATTTGTGCCACTTACACTTGGTATTATGCAATGTGTGTGTGTGTGTGTGTGTGTCTAAGGATGAAAGCCAGAGAATTTTGTATAATAGGCAAGTGTTGTCACATAGGCTATACACCCTTCCTTTACACAAAACTATTCTCAGTTATCATCTCTACATCAGACAAGGTAAAGATTTAAGTCAGACTGCTTCTGTGAAGTACAGTATAAAGTAAAAAATTTGCTTTATTTTTTTCCAATTCCTCATAACCACCTGTGTTTGGACAATTTTCTGTTCCATGTATTCTGTTTTGTTTTGTTTTTTTTTTTCAAAGAAAACAGACTTTTCTCCATCTCAGTTCTTTATAAGCTGGTTATTGGAGATGAATTTGTCTCTGCCAGCCATATTTCCTTCTCTAGAATTCTTCTAGCTTTGAATATTGCATATTTATTATCACTGCTACATAAAAAGTAAAGGTATAGCTTAATAAGGATCATTTTATTGATTTTTCTTAGCATCAATCCTTAGGTATACATAATGTGATACTGTGGTTTATTTTATTCTTTATCTATATATCTTTTAATTTCTCCAAATATTTTAAATGTCTTATTACTTATATTAGGAGAAGACAGGCAACAGAAAAACTTCTTCCACAGAGGGCCTCTGGAAGACTATACCCAGCAGGTTATCAAAGTAGATGCTGAGACCCATAGCCAGACTTTGGGCAAAGTACAGAGAATCTTATGGAAGAGGTGGCAACTAGAAAGACCTGGAGGGGACAGGAGCTCTACAGAGAGACCAACAAAGCCAAAAAATTCTGGGCTTAGGGGTTCTTCAGAGAGTGATGAATCAACCAAGAATCATGCCTAGACTTGCCTAGACCCTTTTCTCAGATATAGCCCCTGGGCAGCTCAGTCTCCATGTAGATTCTCTGTCTCTGTAGGGGCTGTCTCTGACATGGACTCAAGTGGCCTGCTCTTTGATCAGCTCCCTGGTGAGGTGGACTTATGAGGCCACAGAGAAAGAGGATCCAGACAGTCCAGATGAGACCTGAGAGGCTAGGGTCAGATAGTAGCAGAGTAGAACTTCCCCTATCACTGGACTAGGGGAGGGGCATAGAGAAGGGGCACAGGGAAGGAAGAGGGAGGGAGGATGAGATTCAGGAAGAGATGAGGGAGGGACCTACAGCTGGGATACAAAGTGAATAAACTGTAATTAACAATAGTAATGATGATGAAAAATAAATTAAAAATATTCTTAAAATATTATTTAACTGATGGCAGTGCAGACATCAACATTGTTTAGTAGTGACATTTTAGGATATAAATATGGTTATGGAAGCTTTAGAGAAATAATTCTTTAATCACTGAATAAGTAATATCTATAAATTATATCATTGTTACTTTTTTATTAAGTCAATAGAAATGTTATGAGAAGTGCCTTTGATTATTGAGGTTTTAAATAAGAAAAGGTATATTAGACAATCACCTTCTTAAGTACTTATACACACACACACACACATATACACTAATACCACAGTGGGTAACTTAGGGAGAAGAATATTTGGCTTGGGTCTGTCCTAGATTTTTTACTTTTCATCCAGATCCAAGCTTGACCAAGTAACATTACTATTTTCCTGCTTGAATGATTAACTGTAAATGAATATAGGCCCTTGGGTGCAACTGGTTTATGTAATGATAATTTTAAACAACAATAAGATGCAGTTAAATTTCCAAGTGAGTAGGTTGACATTAACAACACCTTTGAAAAAATAATTGCTCCTGGGTCATATAGAAAGTACTAAAAGTAGCTCTGGTCTTTTTTTGTGCCCAATTATGAAGCATCATTACTGGGCTGCTCTGACTAACACAGCAAGCTGACTTAGTAAAACACTTTCTAGAAATGCCGTATTTGGGGAAATCCAGCACCTCATAAAATTAATTCAAGGACCAAGGCATAAAAGGGATCTAAATAATTCTACTGAACATATAATTTTCAAGTAATTAAATAATATCCAGGAAGACTAACAGGATTGGCAGATGTCAGCAGTGTTTATTTCAAAACATGATTGGAACTTTTAGGGCAGCAGCATGTGGTGTGCCCTATTTTCCACATTAATTAGACCTATTAAGACTACAGCACATTTCACTACCAATTTTAGTGATTTTTCTTTTAAATCGTATCAAAAGAACTATTTCAAAATTATATTAAAAATGAATACATATACTTGAGCCCTTAAAATTAGTAATTGAAGTTAATCTTTGTCACTTGTTATTTGGTACAGGCGTCTAGAGATGGAAACTCCTGTCATTACAGGTTTTTTTTTTTTTTGCATTTTGATATTATGTAAGGATATATAAAAGGAAGAGCAACAACTTCAAAAACTGTATAGAACAAAGTAAGAACTTAGGACCTTAAACATATAGCATGTTATTGAAGCTGTCAGGAATTACTGGCTGGAGAGAACCTTTGTTGTTGAAAGTGCTTTGCAGGCAAATGGTTGGATCTAGAAAAGATCATCCTGAGTGAGGTATCCCAGGAACAGAAAGACACACATGGTATATACTCACTTATATAGTCCTATAAGATAGGATAAATATATTAAAATATGTGCACCTAAAGAAGATAAACAAGAAAGAGGACCCGGGGTAAGATGATCTATCCTCACTTAGAAAGACAAATGGGATGGATATTGGAAGTAGAAGAAAACAAGAAACAGGATAGGAGCCCACTGCAGAGGGCCTCTGAAAGACTCTACCTAGCAGCTTATCAAAGCAGATGCTTAGACTCAGAACCAATCCTTCGGTAAAATGCAGATAATCATTTGATAAAAGGGAGAGTTAGTATGATCTGGAGAGGAGCTCCACAAGGATAAAATATAGCAGGACATGGGGGTCCTCTATGAGACTGTTGATCCAACTAAGGACCACGTATGGATATAACCTAAAACCCGGCTTGGATGTAGCCCATAGTAGCTCCATATCAAAGTGGGTTCCCTAGTAAGGGGAAGAGGAACCATTTCTGACATGAACTCAATGACTGGCTCCTCTATCTGCCCCCACCCTGAGGGAGAAACAGCCTTGCTAGGCCACAGAGGTGGACATTGAAGTCAGTCCTGAAGATACCTGTTAAGCTAGGGTCAGATGCAAGGGGAGGAGGTCCTCCCCTAGCAGTGGACTTGGAAAGGGACAGGGAGGAGATGAGGGAGGGAGGGTGGTGTTGGGAGGGAATAAGGGAGGGTCTATGGCTGGGATACAAAGTAAATAACTTGTCATTAATATTAAAAAAATAAAAAATTTAAAAAAACGTGCTTATAACCGTGAAGAGCTGAGTTCTTGTCCTTGTACCTATGCAACTGTTAAGGCACAGTCTCATCTGTGTCTGTAAACCCAATTTTATGTAGGGATAGAAGGATTGCTGGGTGTAACAAGCTACCAGCCTGGTCAGAACACTTGAGCTCCAGATGCAAGTAATACGGTGAAGACTGACAGAGGAAGGCAACCAACACATTTTTCTGGCCTCTATGCATTCGCCTGAGCACAAGTGCAAATATACCAAACACACATTGCACACACACAAATTAGAAAAGCAGTTTGTAAAAACACACCATTTTTTTTAATGATTTCAGTACCAGTTTTATTTTTTACAAACAGAAAAATACATTAGTAATATATGCTTGGGAAAGCATTTCTAACAAGATAAAACATTCACAAGTCACAAAATGAATAAATTATATTACAAATACTTCAAGTTTGAAACAAATTTTAAGTTCACAAAATGAATAAATTATATTACAAATACTTCAAGTTTGAAACAAATTTTAAGTATTATTAAGAGCAACAATAATGAGAAAAACATATATATTACTGGTATATATATAATGTATTTTATTAAAATCTTTACTATTTTTAATTTAATTTTTTAAATTTAATATTAGTTTATTTACTTTGTATCCCATGGGTGCCCATCCCTCCCCTCTTCTCAGCTTCCCCTGAGTTAGGAAAATTAACTCAAAAAAGTGAGTAGCCTTCCATTATACAAACAACATAAGGGCTGAGAATGAAATTAGTGAAACAACATCCTTTGCAATAGCCACAAATAATAACTATCTTGGTGTACCTCTAACCAAGCAAGTGAAAGATCTGTATGACAAGAACTTCAAATATTTTAATATAGAAATTGAAGAAGATTTTAGAAGATGGAAAGATATCCTATGCTTGTGGATTGGTAGGATTAACATAGTAAAAATGGCCATCCTGCCAAAAGCCATCTATAGATTCAATGCAATCCCCATCAAAATAACAATTCCCAACAGAATTCTTTACAGACTGAGAAAGAGCGGCCATTAACTTCATATGGAAAAATAAAGACTCAGGATAGGCCAAACAATTCTGTATAATAAAAGAACTTCTGGCAGTATCAACATCCTTGATCTCAAGCTATACTACAGAGCAATAGTAAGAAAACCTACATGGTAGTATCATAGAAACAGGGTTATCAGTGGAACTGAATTGAAGAACCATAAATAAACCCACACTCCTTTGGACACTTGATTTTTGAAAATAAGCTAAAAGTACACAATTGGGAAAAGAAAGCAACTTTAACAAATGATGTTGGTCTAACTGGATATCTGCATGTAGTAAAATGCAAATAGAGTAGAACTTATAACCATGCACAAAACTCAAGTATAAGTGGATCAAAGACCTTGGCATAAAACCGGAGACTCAAAATGTATTAGAAGACAAAGTGGGGAAATGTCTAGAACTCATGGTATAGGAGACAACTTTCTGAACAGAACACCAACACACCAGCTGTAAGATCAACAATTAATAAAAGGAATCTCATGAAACTGAGACACTTCTGTAAATCAAAGGATACTGTCAATAGAGGAAAATAGCAGCTGACAGATTGAAAAAAAGATCTTTATTGACCCTACAGTAGAGAGAGGGCTGATATCTACATTTAATAAGAATTTATTTTTTTCAATTTATTTTTATAATTTTTTCACCTTACATCACAATTGTTTGTAGCCCCCTCCATTGCATCCTCCCAGTCCCACACTCCCTCCCCTTTTCCCTCCTGCCTTAGTCCTCAGAAAGGGGAGCCCTCCTCTCCTACCATCTAACCCCAGTCTATGAAGTCTCCTCCAGACTGACTGCATCTATCTTCTCTGTGGTTTTTTAAGGCCACCTGTCAGGAGGAATTGATCAAGGATGATCAAGAAAGGGCCAGAATCTACATCAGAGACAGCCCATGCTCCCCTTACACATAGAGACTAAGCATCCTATGGGCTATCTCTGAGCAGGGGGTCTGTATCCTCTCCATGCATTGCCCTTGGTTGGTACATCAGTCTATGCAGGCCCCCCCCCCCCCCGGGACCAGGTTTGTTGGCTCTGTTAGTCTTCTTGTGAAGCTCCTGTCTCCTTTGGGTTCTTCTATCCTTCCACTCTTCCTATCACTCTCTTAGCATCAGTTTAGAACCCTTCTGGTGGAGTCTTTCATAAGACATTTATGGTAGACTCTCATCCTGTTTCCTGTCTTCAATTGCTTCAGGTGTCTATTCTATTTGCTCTTCTGAATAGGAATTAGGCATACTTGCTAGGGTTCTCTTTGTTATTTAGCTTTTTTAGGTCTGTGCATTATAGTATGATTATTTTGTATTATATGGCTAAAATGACAGCTTAGAGACTGGGAAAAGATTTTTCACCAACCCTACATCTGACAGATGGCTAATAACCAAAATCCATAAGGAAATCAGAAATTAAACTCCAATAAACCAAATAATCCAATTAAAAAATGGGTTAGGAGAACAAAACACAATTCTCAGCAGAGGAATATCTAATGGCTGAGAAACACTTTAAAGAAATGCTCAACATCCTTAGTCATCACAGAAATGCAAATCAAAATGACTCTGAGATTTTCTCTTACACCAGTCCGAATGGCTAAGACCAAAACCTCAAGTAACAGCACACGCTGGCAAGGATGTGGAGAAAGGGGAATACTCCTCTATTGTTGGTGGGAGTGCAAACTTATACATTCACTTTGGAAAGCAATCCAGTGCTTTCTCAGACAATTAGGAGTAGTGCTGGGCATATGCACAAAAGGTGCACCACCATACAACAAGAACATTTGCTTAACTATGTTTATAGCAGGTTTATTTGTAGTAGCCAGAATCTGGAAACAACCTAGGTGTCCCACAACCGAAGAATTGATACAGAATTTGTGATACATTTACACAATGAAACTATTCAGCTATTAAAAGCACATAATCTTGAATAGTGTTTCTTAATATATTATTTTACTAATTTTCTATCTTTTTTAGTAAAAAGTACTTTGTATATATCATAAATGAATTGTTATTTTGAAGTGATTAAAGATAACTGCCATGTGATAATTGATATTACTTATTTTTCTCTCCTTTCCCCAATGATTTAGCTGTTAGCTGTGGTCATCCTGGTAGCCCAATTTATGGAAGAACAAGTGGAAATGGTTTCAACTTTAATGATGTGGTAACATTCTCTTGCAATATTGGGTACCTTATGCAAGGGCCAACAAAGGCACAGTGTCAGGCCAACAGGCAATGGAGCCATCCTCCACCTGTGTGCAAAGGTAACCAATTCACCATATTCCATCTGGGGACAAGCAAGAATATGTCTCTAAAGGCATAGGTGATGTGTCTGAACATCTAAGGCTGAATAGTAGGATATTATTCAGTAATAAAACCAAAAGTTTAAATAGTGATGTCATCTTGTTCCACGTTTTCAATTGTTTTTCTTTTTTTCAATTTTATTTTATCCATTCATTTATAATTCATTTAAAAATACAGTGACATAATTTTTGCCCTTCACTTTCCTTAGTCAAGAACCTTCCTTTTATAAATTTCCCATGTGCCCTCTTCAATCTCAATTTTGGGATTCTTTTTCTTGTAAACAAATATGTAAATATAGCTGGCAGAGTCTTTTTTAATATTTGTGTATGCATGGATTACTACTTTATCAATTTGTATTCTTAACCAATTAGGGGACCCATCATGAGAGAGAAGTCCTCTCTAAGTAGTAATTACTCATATTTCTTTGGTGATAGGATTTGTAAAGTCTCACACCTTCTACCTTAGCATGACTAAAACTGTAAGGCTTTCTTTCTGCTTACTACTAGGTCACAGCTATTTTGGAGAGCATATATACAATACTTAAAATCATTTTAATTTGGTTTTCTGTTCAAGATCACTGAAACGTTCTTTTGTTATTTATTTCTTTGTACTTCTACAGACTTTTCCTGGATTATCATGCTATTTACATACATTCTTTTTGTTGTTTACCAGATAATAATAGATTAAAGAGAATTCTTCAGTGAATTCTTATTTTTTCAATAAAACATGATTTATTTTGTTAAAAAATATTTACTTCAATTTCTTTCCATGGCCAACAACAATAACTTAAGTGGGATCCTTCTTTAATCTGAATTAAACATAATTAGGAGTCATGATGGTCTCCAAATCTGCTGTAATTTTTTTCATGTGTTTCAACAGACACAAACTTCAGACTACTATTTCATAGTTCATGGATTAACTCAATTTCTAGAATATTTTGTTTATTTGACTAAATGTCCTTCTGAAACTAATTTTTTAAAATGTTTACCTGAATTATATTTAGATATGCTTATATTATTCTTCAACTAACTTCTAACTTATTTATTTATTTAGTGGTCAATTGTTCTGATCCTGGAATTCCAGCCAATTCTAAAAGAGAAAGCAAAATCGAACACGGGAATTTCACCTATGGCACTGTGGTATTCTATGACTGTAATCCAGGGTATTTTTTATTTGGCTCTTCAGTTTTGATATGTCAGCCAAATGGACAATGGGACAAACCTTTACCAGAATGTATCAGTAAGTAGATAATGTGAATTGTGCATTGTTTCTATAAAAATTCATCATGGAAACAATATTTATCTTTATTGTCATCATATAGCCAAAACTATTAACCAGAAAAAATGTATTGACTTAATTGACTAATTTGTTTCAAAGTCACATATCGACATATTTTGCAAATTCATTGACTTAATTGGTAATATCACCTTAGTTTCTAAAATGTATAAATTCATCTATGATATTATCACTATTACTAGAGAGGGTGGAACAGACATCTATATAATCCTGATAGAGACCCCATTAAGAACAAAGTGTGGCAACCACCAATGGGATTATATTCAGGAAGTTGAGTGAGGGGTTATAAAAGAAGCAGAAATGAGTGATTGACAGGTGTATAACTTAAAATCATGAAAGACAGATTAAGAAAGCCTAAACCCAGGGCACACTGTATAGCTCATGTAAAGCTAACTCGGTTGTAGGCTTCTCTTTCAGGCAGCTCAGATGGCTGGAACCTTTTACAGGTCTCTGCTTCTTCCAGATTGCTTGGCTGATGTGAAGCAGTTTTAGTTTTTTTTTTTTTTTATTTTGAGAGTGTCTCTTGTCTGCCCTTACTGTTTATATTTATTTGGGGAGGGAGAGATCCAGTCAGTTTCAGTAGCCTGCTTATCCTGTACTTTATGGCTAATATTCACTTATAAGTTTTCACATAGCATGTTTGTCTTTCTGGATCTGGGGTTCTTCACTGAGGATGATCTTTTCTAGTTCGATCCATTTGTCTACAAGTTTCATGATTTTTTAACAGTTGTGTAACATTCCTTTGTGTAAATGTACCACATTTTCTTTATACATTCTGTGGTTGAGGGACATCTAGGTTGTGTGAAGTTTCTGGCTATTATGAATAGAGCTACTCTGAACATAATTGAGCAAGTGTCCTCATAGTATGGTGGGGCATCTTCTGGGTACATGCCTAGGAGTCATATAGTTGCTGCATATCCTCACCAGCATGAATTATCACTTGAGTATTTTTATTATAGCTATCCCGATGGGTGTAATATGTAATCTTAGAGTTATTTTGATTTGCATTTCCCTGATAACTAAGGATGTCGAACATTCAAGTGCTTCTCAACCATTAGAAATCCCTCTTTTGAGAATTCTCTGTTTAGCTCTGTACCCCATTTTTAATTGGGTTGCTTGATTTCTTGATATCTAGTTTCTTGAGTTCTTTATATACTTTGGATGTCAGCTCTCTGTTGGATATAAATTTCTTGAAGATCTTTTTTCCATTTTTAGGCTGTTGTTCTGTCTTTGTAACAGTGTCCTTTTCCTTACAGAAGTGTTTCATTTTCATGAGCTCACATTTATTAATTGTTAATCTTTGTGCCTGAGCTGTTGCTGTTCTTTCAGGAAATTGACTCTTTTGCCAATGAATTCAAGGCTGTTTACAACCTTCTCCTTTATCAGTATTAGTGTTTCATGTTATGTTGAGGGCTTTGATCCACTTGGACTTGAGTTTTTTGCAAGAGTCATAGATCTATCTGTATTCTTCTATATGCAGACATCCAGTTAGAACAGTATCATTTACTGAAGATCCTTTCTTTTTTCTATTATAGAGTTTTGGCTTCTTTGTTAAAAATCAAATGTCCTTAGCTGTATGGATTTACTTCTGAGTCTTCAGTTCAATTTTATTGATTTACTTGTCTATTTTTTTATGATAATGCCATGTGGTTTTAATTGCTGTTGCTCTAATCAGAGATTCTGATAACTCCAGAAGTTCTTTAATTATACAGAATTGTTTTGTTGTCTGGAATTTGTTAATTTTTTATAAGAAGTTGAGTATTGCTCTTTTAAGGTCTGTATTGTGTTGGAATTTTGATGGAACTTTCATTAAATCTATAGATTGCTTTCAGTGAGATAGGCATTTTTATTTTGTTCTTTCTATTGCTCCATAAACATAGGTGATGTTTCTATCTTCTGATACCTTCTTCAGTTTCTTTCTCCAGAGACTTGAAGTTCTTTTCATTGAGTTCTTTCTCTGGATTGGATAGAATTACCGCAATATATTTTAGATTATTTGTGGCTATTTTGAAGGTGATGTTTGTTTCCCTAATTTCTTTCTCAGCTCACTTATCAGTTGTATAAAAGAAGGCTGATATTTTTGAGTTCAGTTTGAATCCATCCACTTTACTAAGGTGTTTATCAGCGGTAATTGTTCCTAGTAGGATTTTTGGGTTATCGTTTGTATGCAATATGATATCCAAAAAGTGAGGGTATATAAATTGGAAAGGAATAAGTTAAAGTATTGCTATATCATTTGCAAAAGGCGATGTTTTAACTCCTTCCTTTCCAAATTATATCCCCTTGCTCTTTGGCTGTCTTATTGCATTAGTTTATATTTTAAGTAATCTACTAAGTAAATATGGCGAGAGTAGACAACCTTGTCTTTTCCCTTACTTTAGTGGAATTCTTCTCCCTTTAATTTGATGTTGGCATATAGGTTGCTGTATATTGCTTACTGTGTTTAGATACATGTGCCTTTTATCCCCGATCTCTCTAAGACTTTTTCCATGAATCAGTGTCAGATTTTTTCAAAGGGTTTTCAGCACCTAATGAGGTAATCATGTGGTTTGTTTTGGTTTTTATTTCAGTGTCATTTTTTTTTAATTTTATTTTTTTGGTGGATTTCATTGATCGATTTTCACATATGGAACCATCCCTTAATCTTTAGGATGAAGCCTACTTGATCATGGTAAATGATGTTTCAATGTGTTCTTGGATTCAGTTTGCAAGTTTTTTTTATTGAGTATTGTTCATCAACATTCATAAAGGAAATTGGTCTGAAATTTTCTTTCTTGCTTGAGTCTTTAATAATTAAGGTATCATGGTGTCTGTGGCCTCATACAATGAATTTGGAAGTGTTCCTTTTGTTTCTATTATGTGGAATAATTTGAGAAATATAGGTATTAGCTGTTATTTGAAAGTCTGGTAGAAATCTGCCCTAAACCATTAATGGCTCCTTCAATTTTTTTAGGGGTTATAGGTATATTTAATATGATTACCTGATACTAATTTAACTTGGTAAGTGATATCTGAAAAGAAAATCACCCACTTAGTTTGGTTTCAGTGATTCTTTGTATGGTTCTCTTTATTTCTAATATATTGATTTTGGCTCTGAGTTTGATTATTTTCTGCTATCTACTCCTCTTGGTTGTGTTTTGCTTCTCTTTTCTTTAGAATTTTCAGGTGTGGTGTTAAGTCACTCTTATGAGATCTCACCTCTTTGTTTATGAAGGCAATTAGTGCTATGAACTTTCTCTTAGGACTGCTTTAATTGTGTCCCATGAATTTGAGTATTGTGTGCATTCATTCTCATTGAATTACAGAATGCTCTAATGTCTTCATTTTTTCATTGACCCAGTGTTGATTCAATAGAGAGTTGTTTACTTTCTTAGTTTTTAGGCTTTCTTTTGTTTCTGTAGTTGTTGAATTCCAGCTTTAATTGCTTCTATTTCCCTTTTCAGGTCTTGAACAGTTTTATCCATTTCCTTCACCTATTTGATTATACTTTCCTGTATTTCTTTAAGGGATTTATTCATTTCCTATTTAAAGGCCTCTATCATCTTCATAACATTGGATTTAAGACCATTTCCTTGTACTTCAGATGTGTTAGGATATCCAGGGATTGCTGTAGTAGGAGAGCTGGGTTCCGGGACTGCCAGCCAAACTGCCCTGGCTGTGGTTGATTGTCATCTTATGCTGGCCTTTAGCCATGTGTGCTTTGTGGTTATTTTGGGTTAAGATGCTGATTTATGAGTTTATCCTTGTTAGGTAGTTATTTGGGGGGCCTCCCCCCACCAGCCCTGGTTTTTGTTTCTTCTCTATCTTCTGCCCTGAGTGACCTCTGGGGTTCTGGTCACTAGCATGTCTTCAGGTCTAATAAGTCCACAAACCCCCATGGGTTTGCTAACTTTGCCTATGGACTCCCGTATACCTGTGTGGTTTGTAATCCCTGGTATAAGAGTGGCCTCTGGGTAAGCGGGCAGAGTTGTGGGCCAGAAAGTGGAACAGAGGGCATAGGGTGCAGTTTACCACCATTGGGTGTGCTTTAAGGGGACTTGACAGGCAGGGAATTGGGGGGAGGGGACTTAACTGGTAGTTTCTAGTGTCAGCTTGATACAGGAAAGCAGGCTGAGTTGTGGGGCAGGAAATGGAACACAGAGTATGCACTGCAGTTTACTGCTGTTGGGACTGTCTTTTGAGAAGTGAAAAACCTTCAAAAAACAAAAAATAAAATAAAATTTCACAATGTTATGAATAAAATTCTGATTTCGGTTCCATGTACTTTGGTCACATGTGATCTTCAGGGTACTGGCTGGGAAAGGCTTTGATGTGTTTGATAGAAAATTTACTTTTGTTTTGTTAACAATATGATTCAGGTTGTTCGATAGGCGATATAAAAAAATTTTATATTAAAAAATTATGTATTGTAGTGATTGACTGTGGACACCCTGGCATTCCTCCTAATGCAGTCCTGTCTGGAGAGAAGTATACTTTTGGCTCAACAGTTCACTATTCCTGCACAGGAAAGCGTTCTCTTCTAGGCCAGGCATCTAGGACTTGCCAGTTAAATGGACATTGGAGTGGATCTCAGCCTCACTGTTCAGGTACCACTGTATATGACAGAAATTGTACTGTAATTACTAATCCATACTGTATACTCTAAGGACATCAGTAACCCTCTTTAAAAATTTGTGAGTGAAGACTGAAAATCTTTTATTTCTGAGAGGAAAGGGATGTTGACTTTCTAGATCAGTGGTTCTCAACATCCTAAGGATTAAAGGGTAAAATCATGTGCTGACCAAAAAAAATTTTTGTTTTTACTTTATAACTGTAATTTTACTGTTATGAATTGTAATGTAAGACATCTGAAAGTTGACATGCAAGATATCTGAAATTTGACCCCTTTCAAAGGGTCACTTCTCTCCCTCTCCCCCCAAAATGATGTCGTCTACCACAGGTTGGAAACTAGTGCTCTATATGATAAATTTTGGGCGCTTTTATGGATTGTGTTGTGACCCATGTAAACAACTATCTGGTTTTAGAATATGTTTTAGTATGTTCATAATTATTGTATAACTTCTTAAGCTAAAGTAAATATTCTAATTTTAGGATATATCAAATTTAATCTTGGAGTAATTTTTTTATCAGAATAAGTTCTCTTTCTTTCTAAGCAGTGATAAATTAGTGACAAATTTTTTCTAAATATTTCTCAGTGCTTTAAATTGGAATAACCTAATGAGTCTTATTTGAAAGACATTTATCAATGCAGACCTTATTTACTATTGATATCACATATATTTATTTATTATGTGGATAGGAGTTATGTTTAAGTTAATAGATATAAAAGAGGTTTATCAATAACCTGTTTAGAGAGTATTGTATGCATTTTATTATGATGTATATCCTATTTTCCTTTAAAAATATGAAACTTTTAGCTATAGGCAAGGTCTCTGTTTAGTATTATTAATGTTCACCTATTTTCTAGATATTGTACTATTATACTTCTCTAAACTTAAATATTAATAAATAATTTTTATATAAATTTATTTGTGCAGATCAGATAGGTAACTTAGATTTTAATTAATTAATTATTATTTATTACAATTTATTCACTTTGTATCCTGGCTGTAGCCCCTCCCTCATCTCATCCCAATCCCAACCTCCTTCCCTCCTCTCCTTCTATGTCCCTCCCCCAGCCCACTGATAGGGGAGGTCCTCCTCCCCTTCTATCTGACCCTAGCCAATCAGTTCTCATCAGGACTGGCTGCATTGTCTTCTGTGAACTGGAAAGGCTGTACTCCCCCAGGGGGAGGTGATCAAAGAGCCAGCCACTGAGTTCATATCAGAAACAGCCCCTGATCCCTTTACTAGGACTTTAGTACTAGTTTTACATTGTTTTTCCTTTAGAAGTGAGACAGGTGGAATGATTGAATTCAGGTCTTCTAAATACCGGTAAGTGTCTACGCAGTGATTGTTCACAGGTTCAATTTAACCTACAAAGTACTGTAATTATAAAACTGGCTTCTATGAATATTAGTCTTATCTTTAACTTACTCACAATAAATAAGTTCCCAAAGGACCAACTGTACGAACATCCTCCTCCCTTGTATATAGTATATTAAAAACCTAGTACTGAACTAAAGAATAAACTGCTGCCTATGTTTAAACCATATTATAATGGCCTGAAAGGAAATAGGTAAAGAAAGGAAGCTGAAGAAAAGATTCCACATAGAATATGTAAGAAATGGCATCTGGAGTATTTTAAGTGCCCTCACAGTCAATCTCTCTCTCTTTCTCACATATACTTTTGTGTTAGTCCTATTTATACTGTGATTAGAAATATTTAAGTATTCAGAGATTGAGAATGTACTAACACTGAAAACAAAGTACATGTAACTAGCGATAAGAGGGATAAGTGAAAATCTGATTCCCAGTTTTATTTATTTATTTTGAAAAGAGGAAAGTAGAAATTATTTCATTTATTTCTATTGGTAATTGACATAAAATATTTTTTTCCATTTTTAAAATAAAAATGTATTTCCTAATCATGACATGTAGTAAATGCTAGCAATTGTTAGAAGGATACAAAGGATGAACTGGGGATATATTTGTTATGACTTCGTTTTTTTCTTTTTCTATTGTTATCATTCTCCACAATTTATTCACTTTGTATCCCAGCTGAAGACCCCTCCCTCATCTTCTCCTGCTCTTACCCTCCTTCCCTCTTCCTTCCAGATCCCTCTCCTCCAGTCCACTGACAAACAGTAATAAAAACGACGTGATACTGGCATAGAAACAGACTGGAGGGTCAATGGTTCCCTAGCTTTAAATTTAGGAGTCTTTATAATTTATTTTTGTGTTTTCACACATAAAAATATTTAGTTGGTTGCTATTGCTTTTCTCACAGTCATTGGAAGAGGAAATTTAAAAGGGAAAAATTTAAATGTATAGGAATGGTTTTCTTGTGTTTTTTATACCATTTTAACTCACAACAGTTCCAAAGAGCTGAAAGATTATTAACAAATAGATGATTCAAAGAATGAATTTCGTCATTATTAAATCCAGTTTTAAAATTTTATGTAATGTACTGTCCACTGAGTCCATAGTTTTATCATTTGTAATTTTTCATCAGTTCTATTATTAACTAGGTTTTGGAAATACTATATATTATCTGTAGCCCTTATTATTATGTCTATAATTTTTCAAAAAGGAAAATAACATAATAGTTAAACAATTTTTATTTGTGTTTTGGCTTCATATAACTATAGTCAAATGGAAATATGAGATACATTTAATTCAGTCAAGATATGCGAAAATAGTATGCACAAACAAAAGCGTACCAGACTATTCACCAAAATTGTGAACTTAATAAATGAATATCATAATAAATTAACTTTACCTTTTCTTCATGCAGGTGATACCACTGGTACATGTGGGGACCCAGGTACTCCTGGTCATGGCTCTAGACAGGAAAATGATTTCAGAACTAAAAGCACTGTACGCTTTGCCTGTGATAGTGGGTACATCCTTTATGGCTCAGAAGAAAGAACATGTTTAACCAATGGCAGTTGGACTGGGAGCCAGCCAGAGTGCAAAGGTAACCCTGAGCTTACTTTAACTATCCTGAGTGCTTATAGTACTTCAATTATAATATTTTATAATATATATAAATATAAATATAAAATATAAGTATATTTTATAATATATATATATATAAAATTTACTACATTTTATTCACTTTGTATCCCGGGTTTGTCTTCAGATGGTATAAATCTCTCTCACCTTTTTTTTTTCTTTTTAAATAAGAAGTAGGTATCTAGGTGTACAGTTCTGCAGGGGGAATGTTGGTTCTAGTACCGTCTCTTTCTTTGCCACCTCAAGACAAGAATCTGTGCTCTGTTTTTCCCACCCACTACCACAAGGCTCTCATTCATCACAACTGTCTAATAGAGAAGTCATCTGGCTTTGTACTAAAACCTCTAAACCTTTGAGCTAGAACTAATCATCTCTCTGTGTGTGTGTGTGTGTGTGTGTGTCTTTGTTCATGCTTGCTGGTTCTAATCCTTTTTTTTTTCTCACAATTTATTCATTATATATCCCAATTGAAGCCCCCTTCTTTAAGTTGTATATGCCAGGTACTTTTTAACAGTAATAAAAAGCTGATCAGTATGGCATTTTAATGTAATGTCTATTCAAATTCACACTGATACCATTAAAATTATTATAAGCTTCAGAATCTCATCCTGGAAGAATAGATCAGAATTTTATTCACACAGCTTTGTCAGAGAATTACCGTATTTTTATGATTGCTTTATATTAAACACAGAACTTGAAATGTTACATAAAATACTTATCAATGTGTTGTACCATACATACTGATTTATAAACAGTAAATGTTTTCCAATAGAACAGTCTTCTGCTGTTGAATGACTTTTGTAGAAATGTTTTCATCATATTTAAGATTAGTATTCATGGTCAAGTAAAGATAGTTATCATCATTAAGCTTGACTGATTTTTTTCTTTTTTAGGTTTATTTTTCAAATTAATTTTTTATTTTTATATTAATTATAGTTTATTTACTTTGTGTCTCAGCTATAGCTCCCTCCCTCATTTCCTCCCAATCCTACCCTCCTTCCTCATCTCCTCCCTGCTCCTCTCTAAGTCCACTGATAGGGGTGGTCCTCCTCCCCTTTCATCTGACTCTAGCTTCTCATCTCATCAAGACTGGCTGCAATGTCCTCCTCTGTGGCCTAGCAAGGCTGCTAGGGATGAGGGAGGAGGAAAGGTCAAAGAGCCAGCCACTGAGTTCATAGCTTGACTGATTTTCATAATCTTTAGAAAGAATAGTAACTCATGATATACAGAGTACAAATGAAGATTGAAGTAGTTGCCTAAAACATAGAAAATAAATATCCAGCTCTTCAGGGTCGTAAATTGTCTTGCAAGGGCTTATTAATTGTAATGACATTTAAGGTGTTATAAAAATGCACCATTCTTTATGAGTGATATCTAAATAATATTTTCCCATAAAAGAAAATATTGTATATATGTAGCAAAAACATATATTTTTGCTACATGTTAACAATGATGCTAACAATGTAAACAATGCTGTTAACATTGTTTTCTTACATATATACATTGATAACAGATGTACTGATTATAGCATATATGAATAATTAATAATTTTAATAGAGATAATATATACATTCCTAAAACATTTTATTGGAATATAAACATATGGAAAGAAAATACAGAAAAACTAAGACCACCATAATCCACAGTAAAATTAATCACAAATGATGGATTATTGATAATATAATCAGATAGAGTTTTGATACATAGAACATTGTAGGCAATACATCTTCTAGAAAACAGTCTCCTACTGAGCTCTTTTAAGCAAAATAAGAGGTATTACTCAGAAAGTCATGATGTAATTTAATGGTACATGGGAAATTGTGGTGTGTATGCAAAGACAGAATTTTAAAACAGTTCAAGATGTGTTGATAAGATGGCTCAGAGGGTAAAATGCTTGTTGCCAGAGCTGACATCCTGACCTCCATTTCCTTGATCAAAACAAATGATAAAAAAACTGATTCCTATAAATTGTCCCCTGACTTCTATATGGTTGTGGTAATTTTTGTTGTTATATTTGAGAGTTATATGACAAATATTTACATATTTATTATCTCTGTAGTTTGATATATTGTTTTACTTCTGAAATTTTTTTACTAACGATAATCATGTTATTAAAATATGATATAACTTGAAATATTTTGTAATTTTTGCCTACTATAAATTTAAATATCTTACACTATGAAAACACTATTTATTTTTAATATATTTTAATTAAAATAAAATTACATCACTTTTCTATTTACTTCTTCTACCAACTCTGTGCAGATACCCTCATCTCAACTCCACCCAAGTACCCACTCTCAAATTCTTAGGCCCTTTTTTTTTTAGTTTTTATAGGCATATATGTACATATATGCATGTCTAAATAAGGATATATTGCCTTCCAGTATATTTTGCCATTCCAGTTATTGTTTGTTGCTCATAGATACCATAGCTAGTTAAGATTATTGATCACATTATTCCTTGATATCTTGTATATGTTGCTGATACTGTGAGAGGATGTCTTTAGGTAGGACACTTTTGGGTCTTTTCCAGCTGGATTCCTCTAAGTCATAGCATGCGTTACTTTCTTTTTTGTTTTTATTTATTTATTTATTTTTATATCAATCACAGGTTAGGTACTTTGAATCCCAGGCGTAGCCTCCTCCCTCATTCCCTCCTACCCTCCCACTCCCTCCCTCATCTCCCTCCTCCCCACCCCCTCCAAGTACACCAACAGGGGAGGACCTCCTCCCCTTCTATCCAGCATGTGTTACTTTCAATAGTAGGGTCTTACCTTAAATTCCAGGGAGAGAAACAAACAAAAAAGGTCAATAGATACCCAATATTGATTGGAGTCTTTTTAAATCCCCTGACCAACAACATGAGAGAGAGTTACTTTGACTAGCTTTAGGAATTTTGTTTAGAAAATCTGTGGCTGTTGACAGAACATATATACATATATAAACATATATGCATATAAACATATATATACATATGTACTTATATATGTATATATATATGTATTTCAATTTTAAATAGACATAACATAGTACAATTCTTAGTGTTGCTTTCAAACATCCCATCTCTCTCCCTCTCCCTCTGTTTTCATCTCCCTACGTAAATTTCCTCCTCACCATTTTCCTATTTTCCCCTTCATAGCATCTGTGACCTACTATTTATCTCCAAGAACCCTCAAAAATGTGGTCCCCTTTTACTTTCCTGATTTCTGCTGACAATCCACTTGATATACTCACATTTAGAGATTTGAAGGTAGAATTCATAAATAAGCCAAGATATATGGTGTTTGGCTTACTGGGTCTGAGTCACCTCAAACAACATAAAATTTTCTAGTTCCTTAAATTTACCTGTAATTTTCAATATTTTATATAGCTTAGAGATGAATAATATTCCACTGTAATATTTTTATTACCCATTCATTTATCAGTTGAAGGATGTTAGTGGTTTCATTTGCTAGTTTTGTAAATAAGGTAGCAATGAACACAGATGACAAAGTATTTGTGGAGTAGGATGTTAAGGCTTTCATGCTTATGTGAGGAACGTAATAGCTCAGTCACACACTATATTTATTTAGTTATTTATTTTCCTTTTTATTTTTATCATTGATCACAACTTATTCAATTTGTACCCCAGGTGTGGTCCCCTCCCTAGTTCCTTCCCAATCCTACCTTCCCTCTCTCTTTGCCCCCATGCCCCTACCCTTGTGCACTGATAGGGGCTGTCCTCCTCCCCTTCTATTTGACCCTAGTCTATCAGGTCTCATCAGGACTGGTTGCATTGTCTTCCTCTGTGGCCTTTTGCCTCTTTAAAAAGTGTCAACTTGGAATCCTTTACTGAAAACATAATTATTAAAGTTTGGTTGCTTCCTGTTTACTCTGATCTTTATATGTGCTCACTTGTTTCAATAGAGAAATTATAACAATTCAAATGTTAAATATTTTATATAAAATATTGGTAGAAGTATGCAATATTTAAAGTATACATATATTTATTTTATAACTGTGCTCAAGGAATACAGATATAATAAATCTATTTCATCTTATTCTGTTGTTCATTTTTCAATTTTGTAAGAATTGGGTTTTAGGCAGAAAAAAATTTCATGGTGTTTGAAGAGGGAACCCTCTTGAAATGATTACTTTCCTTTGTAATAGTGTTATTAAAACTACTAACATTACTAGCAGCTTCTAAAATGTTATTTTTATTTGAAATCTAGTAATTATGCCAGCAAACTAACACAGGTTTATCTTGAATTTCAACTCCTCATAAAGATATGTCATGCTAAATTTGGAGAATTTATTATTTCCTTAGATAATTCTAAAGGAACATTAGTCAATTCTTTGAGGAAGGATTTCTATTCACATTATTTTCAAATATACTTGTAAACTTTTTGTTTCATAGCTGTACAATGTGGTAACCCAGGAACAACAGCAAATGGGAAAGTCTTCCGAATTGATGGTACAGCATTTTCCAGCTCCGTTGTCTATTCCTGCATGGAAGGCTATATCCTTTCGGGACCATCTGTTAGACAGTGCACTGCCAATGGGACATGGTCTGGAAGTTTGCCTAACTGTACAAGTAAGTTTTTCTTAAGATTTCAAAATTTTCATTCAATTGAAAGTATATAAAAGTGTGTTAAGTTTTAACTAAATGTTAATTCCTTAGTAGTAAAAAAATTGTATGATTATCATTAAATTATACACTAATGATTTCAATAATTGTTAGCTTCACCATGGCATTGTACTAGCTGGGTATAAAAAGAGGGATCAAAGAAATTGAGTCATATTTTATATCATTTAATACCACTCTGGGAATAATTATTAAATATAAGTTCATCATATTAAAATATGGATTCAATTCTTCCTTTTCCAATCTAAACCAAACCAGTATTTCTTTTGATGTTTGAAGAGCATGGTCACTATATGTGAATACTCACCCTGACACAGAAAGATGTTTTAGGTATTTTGATGTGATAAATCAATTCTTATTACTGATTTGTTACAGAAAACCAGTTCCAATAAAAGATTTGCTGTGGTAAATTATTATTTTTATTTTTAAATTCATTTTTTATGATTTATTCACTTTATATCCCAATTGTAGCTACCTACCTTGTCTCCTACTGGTGCCATCCTCTTTCCATCTTTCCCCGTATCCTACTTGTCTAGTCTTCAGAAAGGGGAAGATCTTCTCCCAGATGCTCTAACCCCAGCCTATCAGTCTCATCAGGACTGCCTGCATTCTATTCCTCCACCAGTCAGGTAGAAGTGATCAAAGAACAGGCAACAGAGTCCATGTCAGAGACTGCTCCTGGTCCCCTTACTAAGATGCCCATTGGAGACTGAGCTGCCTATTGGCTTCAACTGAGCAGGCAGTCTAGGTCCTTTCCATGGTCTTGTTTGGTGCAGGGGTCTCTGCGGGGACCCTTGAGTCCAGATTTGTTGGCTATATTGGTCCCCTTGTGGGGCTGTTGTCCCCTCCGTATTCTTCTATTCTCCTCTCCCCCAAACTCTTCCATAACATTCCCTGCGCTCTGCCCAAAGTTTGGCTGTGAGTCTCAGCATCTGTTGTGATGCCTTGCTGTGTAGAGTCTTTCTGAGGCAGTCTATGGTCGGTTCCTCTTCTTCCCCTCTTTTCAGCCACTTTCGGAATCTATTTTCTTTTTGGTTTTCGAAGTGAGAAAAGTCAGGAAGCCAAGAGTCTGTTTGCTCTTCCGAATGAGAATTAAACATCATCCCTAGAGTCCTTGTTATTTAGTTTCTTTAGGTCTGTGGATTGTAGCATGGTAGCATGGTATTGTATCCCATGTTGTATGTCTAATGTCCACTTATAAATGTGTATATACTGTGCTTGTCTTTCTGGGTATGGATTACCTCACTCAGAATGATCCTTTCTAGTTCCCTCCATTTGCTGGCAGATTTAATGTCTTCCTTGATTTTAAGCACTGAGTAGTATTCCATTGTATAAATGTACCACAATTTCTTTATTTATTCTTCTGCTGAAAGACATTTCCAGATTCTGACTATTACAAATAAAGCTACTGTGAACATTACTGAGCAAATGTCCTTGTTGTATGGTGAAGTGTGTATTGGATATATGCCCAGGAGTGATATAGCTGGATCTTGAGGTAGCACTATATCCCGTTTTCTAAGAAAGTACCAGATTTATTTCCAAACTGATTGTACACATTTGCGCTTGCACCACTAATGGAGGAAGGTTCCCTTTCTCCACCTCCTTACCAGCGTGTACTGTCACTTGAGATTTTGATCTTAGCCATTCTGATGGTAATTCCTAAAACCTTACACACCAATACCTATGTCTAGAATAAAATAGTATTTAGGGTTAGAAATGTAGCTCAGTTTTCCAGGACTTACCAAACACATATGAATCTGTGAGCTAGTTTCCAAACAATAGAAAAACTAGGTCAAATAAATAAAGCAAGGAGAGAAACAAAGTAGCCAGGAAGGTAGGGTAAAAGGGTAAAGAGAAACATAAAGGAAAGATAGAAAGTATGAAGGAAGGGAAAGTGTAGAAGAAGGCACACAATCAACACATTTACTGAAGATAAAAGTGTTTGTTCTTGTTTATAGATTATTATTTTTTCCTCCTCTCTCAGAAAGTGTAAGCCCAGCAGCAGATAGCCTATAGAAACAATTTCAAAGGTGTTTTTGAGATTTCTTGTATCATAATGTTATCAGGGTTCACTATCTCACTCACCCTTCTCTATCTTTCTCTCACATAACTTCTATAGGTCTTTTCATATGTATTATGGCTTCAGATTTTGTGTTCTTATGGAATTCCCAAGAGTATAAAGAAGTGTGTCTTTGTGTCTATAACTGTTTCTTATGTTTTTTGGGGTTCTCTTCTGGTTTATTTTATTTTTATTTTTTGCTTTGTCTTGTTTTGGTTTATTTGTCTTTTGTTTTATCTTATGCTTTACTTTATTATTATAACTTAGATACCCATTTTTCCCCCTACTGAGAGACAGAAAGTAGGCAGATCTGGATGGAAGGGTATAGGGTAAACTTGAATGAGTAGGGGGAGGGGAAATATGGAAAATAAGTCAATTAAGGAGATATAAGTTTTAAAGAATGAAACATCAAAGTCCATATCTTTAATACTTTGAAGAAAAACATTGTGCTGAAAAATGTAACTTAGCTATCAGTTTTCTTATACCTGGGAATTAGCTACAGGTTGAGCACTGTACAGGCAAAAATGTAGCTAATTCATTCATAATAATCTAAGCTATGAACAGAAAAAGAATATTTCCAAGAAATAAGTAAGGATGTTTCAGTGAAAAATAAGCAGTCTAAAAACCTACAAGGAAAATAACTAAGGGACTAATAGTATTTCTATACACATATATAATTGAATTAGAATGTATGCTTTATAGTTCTTATTAACAAACAGTGATCCTTAACTAGAGTCCTATAACTTTAGATATTTCCCTAGACATGTATTGTATGGGTGAAAAAACTGAGAAAAGACAGTATTCAAAGACTTCCTGACTATTGAAGGAACTCAGTTCTATAGATGATTGTCTATCATTTATGAAGAAATATAATTTTATCTTATTGTTACTTACATACAGTAAAATGGTTAAATTCAAGTCAACTATAATTTAATACAGTTTATTTACCATATATGCCATTTATAGACATTTAATTTTTTATTATTTAATGATTTTTATTTTTATTTCATTTTTTATGTCTATCATAGGTTATGTACTTTGTATCCCAGCCATAGCCCCCTTCCTCATTCCCTCCCAATCCCACCATCCCTTCTTCATCCTCTCCCTGCCCCTTTCCAAGTCCACTGATAGGGGAGGACCTCCTCCCCTTCCATCTGACCCTAGCTTATCAGGTCTATTCAGGACTGGCTGCAATGTCCTCTTTTGTGGCCTAGCAAGGCTGCTCCTCCCTTGGGTTGGGGGAGGAGGGTTGAAGAGCCAGCCATTGAGTTCATGTCAGAAATTATCCCTGTTCCCCTTACTAGGGTACCCACTTGGATACTGAGCTACCCTGGGCTATATCTGAGCAGGGGTTCTAGGTTATATCCATACACAGTCCTTGGTTAAAGAAACAGTCTCATAAAAGACCCCTGTGCCCTGATCTACTTGGTCCTTGTGGAGCTCCTGTCCTCTCTAGGTCTTACTAACTCCCTCTTCTTTAATATTATTCCCTGCACTCTGCCGAAGGTTTGGTTATGAGTCTTAATATATGTTTTGATACATTGTTAAGTAGAGTCTTTCAGAGGCCCTCAGTGGTAGGCTCCTATCCTGTTACTTGTTTTCTCCTACATCCAATGTCCATCCTATTTGTCTTTCTAAGTGAGAATTGCACTTAATTATTTTTTTTATTAATTACAGTTTATTCACTTTGTATCCCCCCTGTACCTCCCTTGCTCCTCCCCTCCCAGTCCCACCCTCCCTCTTTCCCACCAGTGTCCCTCTCCCAGTCCACTGATAAGGCAGGTCTTCCTCCTCTTCCATCTACCACAGAGGGCCTCTGAAAGGCTCTACCCTGCAGGGTATCAAGGCAGATTCCGAGACTCATAGCCAACCTTTGGGCAGAATGCAGGGAATCTTATGAAAGAAGTAGGAGATAGTAAGACCTGGAGAGGACAGGAGCTCCACAAGAAGAACAACAGATCCAAAGAGTCAGGGTTCTTTTCTGAGACTAATACTCCAGCCAAGGACCACTCATGGATACTTAATTTTTATGATGATTATATGCAAGCACTTAAGTATTAATATCAAACAAAATAAAGTTGGGATTGAAAATATTAAAATAGTTACTTGAATGTTCAAATTCCAGCTGAAAGAAATTTTATGAAAATCAAATACCTTAGTTTAATTATGTGATTCCATAATTGTATATTCTAGGATTTCTTTTACTTTGAGAGAAATAAACAATGTCTAATCCTTCTTTATAAGGAACTAAAAGAAGTGCCCTGGAAAGTCTTTACCCAGCGTATGTGATGGTTTCCCATAGCTGCATAGATGTAATCTCCATTCATTTAATCTCATCAAGTGTAGATATTATTGATTTTACATGCTTTTAATACCTCTCTAGACCAAATAATTATATACAATTAAAACAGAATTGCATGCAAATGGTTGAGAATAAGGAATGAGTGGCCTAGAAATCAGGTGGTGGTTCAATGACTCTTTCCTTGTACCTCCTTTTATGAAGGAATGTTACCAATCAAGAGGCCCAACCTTTCTGATCTCCTCCATGCAAGCAGAGCTGACCTGTTAAGAATAGTACTCAATTTGCTATGAAGATAGTAAAGAAAACCTGAGGAAAAACCTTGAAGTTCAGGGTCAGAAGGAAACACCAGAACACAGTTTTGTAAATGCAATACACAGATTAATTTTAGCTCCCTACACTTACTGATTTGCCATTGCAAATAAAATCTTGTCCCACACAGCCTCCCCAAATAATTACTAATGTTTCAACTGTGAAATACAAGTGATAATGGTACATTTTTCACAAACATATGATAATTAAGTAGAGGAGGTCTGCTAAGCTCTTAGCACAATTTCTCATGAACACAATCCATCCTGGGAGAAAAAGCTATTTGATGCCATATTACATAGCTTAAAACAGCACTCCGATTTTAAAATGTGATGGAATGTTTTTCAATATGTTCATATTAAGAGACAATATTTAAGGAACTGCAGGCAACTAAGGAATAGAGACAATGAGAGAAATAGTCGTTCCCCTGGAAGAGCATATCAATTGGTTATCCAGTACCTAATGGGCAGCCCTGAAACCATAGATAAAAGTAAATAATACAAACTGAGCATGTTATATTTAATAATAAAGATGTAGTTACATACACACATACATATGTAAAAAAAGTAATGAAAAATAAGGCATGACTTTGAACGAGAACAAGGAGGTGCAGAAAAGGGAAGGGAGAAAAGTGTTTACATTATCAAAAATGAAACACTTTCAAACAGCAGAAGAAATACTCATTTAAGAATACATTAAATGTAAGTTATTAATGGATCTCTACATTTCCATATACACCAGATGTGTATACCCAGTACCTGGAGGCCAGAGTACATCCTGTGCACATGTGTTTTCTGAAAAAGCATTGGAATTAGTTTTCAGACCTAAAAAAAGAAACATTGCTCATTGATTTACTTGGAAGGCTTTTGTTCTCATTTTCTCCTTTCTTTCTCTCTCTTTTTCTTCTTTTCTGAACTAGGATTTCTACTTCCCAAATGACCAATGCCCAGTGTCATGAACTTGGCATGTCTTATTCATTTGAGACAGAAAGTAACTTTCATAAATGAAGTTGAGCAATAAGGATTCTAAGGCTTTTAATTCCAAAACAACCTGCATGAAAATGGTCCTTACTAGATCTTTGTCATAAATCCAGAATAAGGAAACCTTCCAGAGATTCTTTTTCTTCTTATAGTAGATAGTTCTAAACACAGGGCCAATCTCCCAAGAGAGGACTAGGTAATGAATAATCATAAAACAGGGTGAATGGATGCTAAGATATAATCTACTTTCTTTGGAGGAGAGGGTGATAAACTCTCAGTACTGTTGTTCTAGACTTTGACCTATTTCAATTCCCGAGGTAACATTTTCAAAGTTAGGAGATAATTTTGGTGGTCAGACCTAAAAGTGGGGTTTGCGTTATGAGAAAGCATGTAGTTTATGAGATGTCTTGCAAAATATCCCACAATGTACAAAATCCACCACCACAGTCAGGAATTATCTGAACAAAAATATTATTAGTGCCAATGTTGAAGTTAAGATATCTTTTATTTCTGAGATTTGAAAAGAAAATTTACATTCAGATTGGGAGACTTTAAGTTTAGAAACATTACCAGACAGTTGCTTTAACATCATTTTGTTGATACTATAGTACTATGTTATTTTGTTGTAGGGGTGTTTTAACCCAGAAACATGGCTACTCTGGCAAGCTGGAATATAGACATGGCCTTAGTATATACCTTTAATCCGTTTATGGAATGCACTTTCATAATTTCTCTTGTTATAATTTAGTACCCACCTTTAATCCCTTTGTCTGGGATTTAGTATACATCTTCAATCATAAACAATGATGTCTAATTAATGGGCAGAGAAAATGATGAATCAGAGAAAGATTTGAAAGAATGAGTCAGAGATAGGAAACACCCAATTCTCATGAAAACAGAGAGGAAGGAGAGGCTGCTTGAGGGCAGGCAGAGAGACAGTACAAGAGAGTTCATGGAGACATTAAAAGAAAGTTCATGGAGACTGTACTATGGAGTTCAGGAGTAGAGTTCGTTAGGAGCAGTTCAATAGCTTTCAGTTGAGGTTGTGCAGTTCCATTCAATTCATCTGTACAGTTCAGTTCAATTCCGTTTCTGCAATCAGCACAGTTCACTTAGTGGAATTCGGAGGCAGTTTTCCAAGCAGAGCAATTCAGTGAGAAGTTGAGAGAACCCAATTTGAATCAGTCATCCTGGAATGGAAATTTGAATCAGAACAGTTGAATTGAACCAGGCAGGTAGAATTCCCAAAGAACTAGAATGGGGGATCTTACCCAGTAAGTCTGCAAGGCTGAAAACATTCTAGGCCTAGGTTAGTAAATGGAGGCTGGAGCTGAAGCTTTCTAGGTCTCGGCTTGGAGAAAATTAGGTTGTATGGAAACTAGAAGCTTCCAGGCGTAGGCCTAAGGATAGATAGAATAGAGATAGAAGAAGCCATGTATTTGTAAAGCATGTGTATGGTTCTCATCTGTTCCCCTCATCTAAGGAAATAAAAACAACATTAACAGTATTTGATGTCTCAATAAACATTCTTCTTACTGCAATCTCTATAAGAGTGAACAAAGAATAACACAAAAATCGTTTGGTTATATAGAATAAATAGAATATATATATCTGAATAAGAGCATATAAAATATTAAAATAAATAAATATGACAGAGGGCTAATATCTAGTATATATAAAGAACTCAAGAAGGTAAAAAGCAACAAATCAAGTAATCCAATTAAAAAATGCGGTATGGAGCTAAACAGAGAACTCTCTGTAGAAGATTGTAGAATGGCAGAAAAACACTTAAAGAAATGCTCAACATCCTTAGCCATCAGGGAGATGCAAAACAAAGTGACCCTGAGATTTCACCTTACACCTGTCAGAATGGCTAAGATCAAAAACTCAAGTGACAACACATGCTGGAGAGGTTGTGGAGAAAGGGGAACCCTCCTCCATTGCTGGTGGGATTGCAAACTGGTACAACCACTCTGGAAATCAATTTGGCACTTTCTCAGACAATTAGGAATAGTGATTCCTCAAGACCCAGCTATACCACTCTTAGGCATATATCCAAAAGATGCTAAAGTACACAACGACAACATTTGCTCAACCATGTTGTAGCAGCTTTATTCATAATAGCCAGAACATAGAAATAACCCAGATGTCCCTCATTTGAGGAATGGATACAGAAATTGTGGTACTTTTACACAATGGAATACTACTCAGCAATTAAAAAGGAGGAAATCATGAAATTCGCAGGTAAATGGTGGGACCTGGAAACGATCATCCTGAGTGAGGTATCCCAAAAGCAGAAAGAAACACTTGGTATATACTCACTTATATAGACCTATAGGATAGGATGGACATGCTGAAATCTATACACCTAGAGAAGATAAGCAAGAAGGAAGACCCAGGGTGGGATGATCAATCCTCGCTTAGATGGACAAATGGGATGGACATTGAAAGTAGGAGAAAACAAGCAACAGGACAGGAGCTTACCACAGAGGGCCTCTGAAAGACTCTAACTAACAATGACTCAAAGCTGATATTAAGACTCACAACCAAGCCATCACCAGAGTGCAGGGAATCATATGAGCTCCACAAAGAGCAAATAGATCAGGGCACAGGGGTCTTCTATGAGACTGTTTCTCCAACCAAGGACCATGTATGGATACAAACTATAACCCCTGCTCAGATGTGGCCCATGGTAGCTCAGTACCCAACTGGGTACCCTAGTGAGAGGAACAAAGACTATTTCTGTCATGAACTCAATGGCTGGCTTGTCGACTGCCCCCCCCCCTCACTGAGGGAGGAGTAGCCTAGCTAGATCCCAGAAGAAGACATTGTAGGCAGCCCTGAAGAGACAGGGTAAGCTAGGGTCAGATGGAAGGGGGTGAGGTCCTCCCCTATCAGTGGACTTGGAGGTGGGCAGGGAGAAGATGAGGGAGGGATGGGGAGAGCAGGAGGGAATGTGGGAGGGGGCTACGGCTGGGATATAAAATATAGAACCTGTGATTAATACAAAAAATAAATAAATTATAAAATTGTTTGGTTATATAAAATAAATAGAATATATATCTGAATAAGGGCATATAAAATATTAAAATAAATTGTTTGGGCTTATGGGTGAAATGTAAAAATTTTATTACATATTTCATTAAAATGAATTACATTGAAACTTCTGGAACATGTAATGTTATTTTAAAATATATATTCATATATCCACAAAGGAAATTAAACTGAAAGTAGAACTAAACTGCTAAAATTTTGCTTTACTTGTAGTGTAGAGATCATGTTTTTTAGTTTTATTATCAATTATACCAAATGGGCATCAACTGAATAAAACGAATGAGAATAATTCCACAAAATACATTGAGTAATTATAAAAAACATGATTTAAGTGGGTTTCTTTTTAAATGGCAACTTAATTACTCCATGAACTTATTCATTCTATAAACAAATATTTAATCTCTCATGATGATCCAGACACTCTACTATCCTCTAAAAATACAAGACACAGAAATGTCTAGTTTTGTTATCAATTGGTATATGCATGCATTTGTGGATTTGAATGTTTTTTGAAGATTTTTCTCTAGAAAGCCCACAACATCCACTATGGTGTGTTGATGTCTCTAATTTTAGGGTAAATCCCCAAAGAGTTACTGTTCAAAGTTTTCTCTACAAAAACCAAAGCCTCCTTTGGTAGCCATGAACAAACTGAATGAACTGATAGCCTAACAGGTGCTATTTACAAAAACTGTTACTATTAGAAACTGACTCTTTCACTGTCCTTTGCTTCATTAGAAAGTCAGGAAACAAACCCTTCTGAAGCTTTTATTGTCAGGAGTTCATTAATGCCACTACTACAGAGAACCTACCTCCTTCTCAGTGCTTGGGTGAAACAAACCTGCTGTCTTCTCCTGTGGTAGATGCATCTCACGTATCTTCCTAACCCCATGGCTCTTCCTTCTTGTGAAGATTCTAATTCAATCTCTAAAACGTCCCATCCACACAACAAGACTTTGTGTATATTTCTGTTAATATCATCTTCCTCATTAAGGACCTGTGGTGAAACCATGAAGAAACCTAACAAGTACAATAAAATACATTTAAAGTCTACAGTCATGTTTATATGATAATAAATTTGGAAGCTATACAAAGAAATAATTTTGGAACTGCTCAATATTAGTTTTTTCTATCAAAGTCTGTGTTATCTTGTTAAAATACTTCTTTTTTATTGGTAATAACTGGAAGAAATGTTTCCTTACTATAAATTTTAAAAGAGAATTTAGGTTAAATTTGACTAGTTGGAATTTTATGAACTACTTTACAAGGAAAAGGATTATATATGATATGTCCTCTGTATTATTTTTCAGCTTAAATAACAATATTTGTACTCTAAAATTCACAGGTTCTAAAGTAATAGAACTGGACAGAATATTGACATTAATCAATCTTAATAAAAATTAATAAGCACAGTTTAATCATAGTGTTATGGTTTTTCACTTTTCAATTCAATCTAGTATGTAACAATGAATCTTCAAATAGTAGGAAAAATTAACTTGAAAAGAATGCAGGAGCTAGAGGTGCATGGCCTTCACCCAAATATTTATCCTATAGAAGCTATTAACCCAATTAAGAAGAGAATATTTGATAACTAATCAGGATGAACCATACTAGTTGATATTTTGTCTTCATAAAATCATCAGTATAACTTGCACTTTACTTTCTATTAGTTGTCTAAAGTTTAGTTCATTTCCCAAATCATGCTTATAAACATACTTCAAAATAATTTGCACCTTTACAACATCATAATAATTGTTACTATGTTTTTTTGTTTTCTTTTGAACTCTTCTTTTTGCCTTTTTTCAATTTTAAGAAAGTTTTTATTGTTAGTTATTCACAACTGATTTGTTGAACTACTACACAATTGTTCTCTTGTGAACTAACTTTGGTCCCACTCTGGATAATCTATCAGAAAAAAAAAAAAAAACACAAAGATTTCTTGGGCCCCGTTCAACTAGAAAGCTGAATTCACAACTGAAATGCAATTGGCTTCTGTAGACAGTAGCAAATCAGAAATGATCTGAGGAGCTCAGACAAACATATTTGGGTCTAGAATCTTGCTTGAACTGGTCATCTGAACAGTGAAATCATTGAATGGATATTTTTGCCTGAAGCAAGTATGAACATCAGTATAGAAACCTAGTGGAGCACACTGATAATTTTCCAACTTAAAACAGGCACTTGTCACTTTTTATGAGATGCCTAAAGGCATAAACAGTCTCTTTTTTATTTTTTATTATTATCATTTATTGCAATTTAATCAATTTGTATTCTGGCTGTGGCCCACTCCCTCATCTCCTTTCAATCCCCCTCCCTCTTATCACCCTATTCCCCTCTGCTAGTACACTGATTGGGCAGGTCCTTCTCCCAGTCTATTTGACCCTAACCTATCTGGTATCAACAGGACTGGTTGTATTGTCTTCCTCTGTGGCCTGGCAAGGCTGCATTCCCAGGGGAGTGGGGGAGGGTGATCAGAGCCTGTCACTGAGTTCATGTAAGAGAAAGCCTCTCCTTTTCTTAGTAGGGACCCCACTGGGAGACTGAGTCTATAGTTTACATCTGAGTCTGGGTAATAGGTACTCTCCATGCATGGTCCTTGGTTTTGGTATTATTCTTTTCAGCGCCCCCAGGGCTTTTTTTTTTTCTCTGTTGGTTTGCTTTTGGAGCTCTTGTCCCCTCCAGGTCTTTCTATTTTCTCCTCCAGCTCTACAACTACTAGGTATATATCCAAAATAAGCTCAACTATACAACATGGACATTTGCTCAACCATGTTTGTAGCAGCTCTGTTCATAATAGTCAGAAGCTTGAAACAACCTAGATGTCCCTCAGTGGTGGAATGGATATGGAAATTGTAGTACATTTATACAGTGGAATAGTATTCAGTGATAAAAACAAGGAAATCATGAAATTTGCCGCAAAATGGTGGGAACTAGAAATGATCATCTTGAGTGAGGTAACTCAGAAGCAGAAAGACACACATGGTGTATACTCACTCATAAGTGGATATTAGCCACATAATGTAGGATAAACATACTAAAATCTATACTTTTAAAGAAGCTAAACAACAAGGAAGACCCTAGGGAAGATGCTCAATCCTCATTCAGAAGGATAAGTGCAACAGACATCTGAAGCAAGAAAAGACAAGGACAGGAACATTCCAGTTTCTTAGTGTAGATTTTTCATGATTACATTATACAAGTTAAAAGTGCTTACTGCCCTAGTTTCCTATAAAAGAATGGTATGTCAGCCCAGATTTATCAAGGTTTAAGTGACAGTTTCTAAGCTACATGCACATCTACAAGAAGTCTTTCTGATTATAATCAAGACCTGCCAATGTGTTCTGTAAAAACACTTATGTTTTATGGCTAAAAATGAGAATGGTAACTCTTTTCTCTACATATGTGATAAGCATATCTCATGCTTTGTACTTGATGTTAAATACGGGCCATGTTAACCATCTGCCCTTCTTATTTGGTATTGATAGTTATCAGTTGCGGAGACCCAGGCATACCAGCCAATGGACTGAGATATGGAGATGATTTTGTGGTTGGGCAAAATGTTTCTTACATGTGCCAGCCAGGCTATACCATGGAGTTAAATGGTTCCACAGTCAGGACATGTACAACTAATGGCACGTGGAGTGGAGTCATGCCAACATGTAGAGGTATGAAAATAATTCTGTCAATGTGGCCATGTAATAACCATTACATATTTTCCTGTTTGTAAGCAAATCTAGTGTATATTTAAGTATACCTTTTCTGTTTCTTTTTTTCTAAAACCTAAGTGTGAGGTGGTTTATTTTAAAGTACTAGTGTAACATGTAGATGTTTTAAAATATTAGCTTTAGCAAATTTAATTTTGACGGTAAGTAGTGATGATGAGCTACAATGCAGCACAAGAACAAAACATGAGCACTGTCTCACATGAGTTCACCACTGATACTTACATCAGTGGGTGCCTATTTACAAAAGAATGTAACTTGGAAAGTTGTAACTTTAATCTGCTTAGAAATTTAAGGTCATCTTTTTACAGATAATAAAATAAAATCTTAATTTATAAAAGCTAGTGTGAGTAATGGTATTTTAATGTTCAAGAAAAAGGAAACTTTATGTCAAATAATGATGTTTTATGGTAGCTTTTAATATAATTGATGTTTCTTATTCATGCTTCCTTTTGTGTGCCTAAGAGTTGATAATTTAATATGTCCATAACTTATATTTGTACAAATATAATAATTCTAATGTGTTTCTGTTTTCTTAATATTTTACTGAGTAAAATTAGAAATAATTTATTTTATTGCCTGCATATTAATATTATTGTATATGCAGTCCATCATAGTGACCCATACATAAGCACATATAGTTCATAAGTTGTTAGGTACAAGAATCCATATTTATAATACAAATTGAAATAAAACCAAACTTATAAGTTTGTCTCTACCTGTGGTTAGTCATGATAACAGAATCTTCTCATTTCTACACGTAGAAGTTTGTTACATGCCCTCCCCCACTTTCGAGACAGGGATTTTCTTATGTAGCCTTAGCTGTCCTGACTGGCTTTGTAGACCAGGCTGGCCTCAAACTCACAGAGATCTGCCTGCCTCTGCCTCCCTGAGCTCTGGGATTACAGGCAGGCACCAAAGCACCTGGTTTTGTTATATATGTTTTGCTGTCATATCTGATAATTTTCCAACATGGCTCTTCCTAGGGATAACACAAGTTAAGCAAACTTACAATTTAAAATTAATTATGTATTTACCAATACAATAGGCTTTAAAATATGAATCTGCATGTTTTCAGTATGCACATTGAATACTGTAATCAAAAACATGGGTTGTCTGTATTTGAAAAAAAAGAAGAAGAAGAAGAAGAAGTGCTATAAAACTGCTTTAAATCCCCAGTTCCAATGCTGTGTCTAAATCTAGCCAAGGCACCCAGCTCATCAGCCTCTTGCAATGTCCTTGGGAAACAATTGTATATGTGAGGAAAATTTATCATCAGTTTCAGTATACAAGAAAGAAGGTCACAGCCTTTCCCGTCCCCTTTGGTATCGGGAAGTTTGCTATTTTGTAAAAATTGCTGGTAGCCATTATGCTGCCAACAGTAAGCATCCTCCTCCAGAATTTCATTTTAGGGTTGTTGCAAGAAAACTAACAGGAGACTAAAGCGTGGCACATGGTATTGTCCTCCAAAAGGTTAAATAGCACATATGCAGATCTTAATGATAATTATTTATTTATTTCACACTGAGGTTATTTCAACAGCTGTATCTAATTACTTTTAATGTAATTGCAGCTGTTACCTGCTCAACTCCTCCCCAGATCTCTAATGGAAGGCTGGAAGGAACAAATTTCGACTGGGGCTTTAGTGTTAGCTACATCTGTTCTGCAGGATATGAGCTGTCCTTTCCTGCCGTTCTGACCTGTGTAGGCAATGGTACCTGGAGTGGCGAGGTCCCACAGTGTTTACGTAAGTAGCAAAATTTCTACAATAACCATAATGTTTTAAAGTAATATTTGTTGCTTAAACCTTCTAAATTTGCTAGGCCATACCCAAAGAGGTTAATCTCCCTACAAACACACAATTAAAATTTCAATATAAAAAGTCATCTTTTATTAATGTAGCTATTTTTCATTTATTCCAGTAATTATATTCTTTACAGTTTGGCTCAAAATATTTGAACCAAATGGCCTTATTTCAGTAAAAATTATTCTTTCATTTTTTAAATTCCTTCAAAGTAGAGACCATCTTAAGAACATTACTCACCAATCACATTAAGAATCTCATTATATTTACTGTTGTGTTCTGGCAGGTATAGTCTTACATATCAGTCAAATGAGCCCCTTTTAGGTAATATTTCTAGATTTCTCAGTTTTGATGGAAGATTGCCTCTGAAAATCTCTTGACAGTAAGGACCAACTTAGAAAACAATATAATCACACAGTTTGAAGATATTCCCAGATAGACAGAGTTTTATAGACACAATTTGATATATTTTGATGTGAATGAAAAAAATTCTGTCTAGAAGTGTTCTAAATTGGGCAGGTACCTCATAGAGACTCATACTAAAATTTATGTTCCTCCCAAGAACCCTTAGTAATAGGGATTTTGGCATCAAAAGTGTAACAGAAGTTTAAGGATGAATTTTTAAAAGTATCTTGAATAGGCTTTCAATTTGCCAGCATTTACAGTTTAGCCTTTTTAGTTGATAGAACGTTTCTTAGAAGCAGGAAGAGTACTCAAAGCCCATGGTGTGAACTATTTTACAACCTTCAGGAGAAAAATGCATTTGATTGTGTAATTCAACAAATGTGGATTTGATGATGTCATATAAATCTTTGACAGTTTGTGGGAAAAATAAGGAAAATAATAATGCTGGTTCCTTCCTTGGTGGGGATAGGGGGAGGTCAGAGAGCCAGCCATTGAGTTCATGTCAGAAATAGTCCCTGTTCCCCTTACTAGGGTACCCACTAGGATACTGAGCTACCATGGGCTACATCTGAGCAGGGGTTCTAGGTTATATCCATACATGGTCCTTGGTTGGAGAAAGAGTCTTATAAAAGACCTCTGTGCCCTGATATATTTGGTCCTTATGGAGCTCCGGTCCTCTCGAGGTCATACTAACTCCCCTTTCTTTCACATGATTCTCTGCAGTCTTCTGAAGGTTTGGTTATGTGTCTCAGCATCTGCTTTGATACACTGCTAGGTAGAGTAGGGAGGAGGAGCCTTTCTAGGCCACAGAGGAGGACATTGCAGCCAGTCCTGAAGAGACCTGACAAGCTACATCAGATGGAAGGAGAGGAGGACCTCCCCTATCAGTGGACTAGGAAAAGGGCAGGGAGGAGATGAGGGAGGGAGGGAGGGTTTGGGAGGGAATGAGAGAGGGATATATGGCTGGGATACAAAGTAAATAACCTGTGATTAATACAAAAAATTAAAATAATATAAAAAATAAAAAATAGAATTACCATTGGAAAAAAATAATAATGCTGGTTGATTGCTCCTAGCATCTCTAGGTAAACTGACAAAGGAAATGGATATGCCTCATGGTTATACTAATTAACTTCCCACATCTCAGCATATTGTGAAAGAAACAATAAACTCAGTGCTAAAACTGACCAACTCCAGACATCAGTAAATAGCCTAAGAGTTTCTAAGTGAGCTTTGAAATATTATCTTATTTCCAGCACCCACAGTTCTCAAATTTCAGAAAAATCAAACCTAGTTGTTTATTATAGGGCTTGATGAATAAAAAAAATAAATCAATAGCCCAATACAGTTGCCTATAACCAATAACCTATTAACAGTAACCTAAAATCAGAAGAAAGGCTATGCAGCCTGTTGTATTTTGTGGTTAATATTTACTATTGATATATATTTTAGTAAAGCTGTGGTTAATCCTAAACAGCTGTACCACCAAATCACCACACAGAGATAAGGATTTGTTTAGTTACCCTAGAATACAATGCTGGGCAATAGTTACTCCATCCTAAACCTCTAAGCCCGCATAATTCCTACCATTCAGATTCACCCATTATACTTGTTTATATTGATATCTTAGGTATGGTTCATTTCTCCACATCCTTCCAAGATCTCTCCTCCAGCTTCTCTTCTCCTCCTCCTACGTCTCCTCTTGCTTCCTTCCTCTCCTCCCACTCTGAACCAGGATGTCCCAGCCTATCCTCTCCATTGCTCAACATTGTGGCTGGTTGTTTAGTTGACAATTTAGAGAACAAATGGTGGCATATTTACACAAACTTGAAACAGGTGATGCTTAGAATAAGTATCACAATGCAATGTCTGGATTGAAACCAGACAGTTGGGGAGAGAAATCAGCATTTGAATAAACAAGGGTAAGGTGTATACATTCCAAAAGAACATTATACCAACATTTTCCTCTTAAGTCCAATAAAAGGCTCCTTTTCTTTCAACTCAATAATAATTATAAAATAATGAAAACTGTTAGGTAAAATCTACATGTGAAATGTCCAGTCCATGCATATTTAGCAACTTAGGATAAAGTATCTGATTATCCTATCTATCTTGACAAGTTTAGAGTTCTATACCTAAATTAACTTTTACCCTTATTGGCATTACCTATATAAAACCATTTCTTAACTTGTAAACAACTTAAGCTTAATTGTGGCACTATAACTCTTTGTTATATATAACAAAATTATATATAACTTTTTTATTCAACCCCATCTGAGACTTGAGAAGGAATAAAAGTAGTTATTAGAGTAAATAGGAAGTGCATTTTAGCAGCTTCCAAAAAATAAAAAATTGACAGAGACAGTTTGCTGCCTGAACAGTCACCCCTAACTCTGTAATGTTGGAGCATCATCTTCAGCCTTCTGGTTCATGATATTTGACAGACATACATGTGAAGCAAGAACTATTTAGGACATGCTTACCCTGTCTTGGCAGTTTGTCAGTTGACTTGTCTTGCATTTAAGCTTGCCCATTTTTTGGCAGAATTTGTCTGTTGTGAAGTGAGAGTATTTTCTTTATCTGAGTGGCTCATTTGCTACTTTGGAAGCCATCTCCATATGGAGGTTCTTTGGTACTCATCATCTTCTTTGATGTAGGTGGGGTGCTGCCACGAGATGACCTGTCTCATTGTCACAGAATTTTTAAAATAATAAAGACATTTTTAAATGCCACATTCTGTAGGTCTCTGAAGTTTTTGAAACTACCTATCGTTATATAATCAATCTGTCTACAAAAATCATATCTATCTGTTAAACCTAAGATGTATACTCCTGTCATAAATTAGACTAGTGTCTGACATGACTATGAGTTGATTAAGTAGCAATTAGCTTGCATTACCTAATATCCTAACCAATTTTTAATATCTGTTTAAAAGTATTGGAAGTAAACTTGAATTTGTATCAATATACTAAAGCTTATACCAATGTATCAAAAATAGATTTATTTTTGCATCAATGTGCAAAATCCTATACCAGAGTTAAAATTAACCTTATTTGAGAATAACAAATAAAACCCTAAGTTGAGTAGATTCAGTAATTTACCCTTTTTCTTATTCCTATAAGATATCCCTGTATACTCCTTTCTTTCTTTTTAACCCCTTTTCTCCTTATCTAAGAAAGATAGAAAAAAAAAGGAAAAGAGAGAAATCCCTGAACATAACCTTGTTTCACTCTGAATAAGACCATTAATAATTTATAAACATCTCCCAATGATAATAAAAGTTCATAGTCACTGAAAACAACCAAAAACATACCCAATCCCCTTTATGGAAAATTGGACATCGTTCTCATGGATTTCCTCTAGCTGACATTTTGGACACTCAGAAATCCTGTTAGGGAACCCAAAGAAAATTGGGAAAATTTGGTAAATTAAGCAAGCAATAACATTTGTGGTCCTGTCTTTGAATGTTGACAAATTTCAGGCTTAAAAAAAGTCCTGTTTGGAACAGTCTAAAATGCTGGACAAATTAAGATTGGTAGCTTTCTTCAAAGATCGTTTGAGAGCAGGCTTCGATGAGAAACAGCAATTGAAGCAGTTGAGGTTGGAACAAGCAGAATGCTGGAACATGCAAGATGCTAGAACAGATGTGTCAATCTTTCAGCATGCTGGAAGGAGGATTCTGTCAGGTTTGATCCAGTGTCTCTAGTGTCCAGTCCTTTTGTTCTCTAAATATATAATTTCTCACAAGCATTATACAGTTCTAAAATTATAACTGTATAATTGGAGAGGACAGGAGCTCTACAAGGACCAAATATATCAGGACACAGGGGTCTTCTATGAGACTGTTTTCCAACCAAGGACCATGGGATATAACCTAGAACACCGGCTCAGATGCAGCCCATGGTAGCTCAGTATTCTAGTTGGTGTCCTAGTAAGGGGAGCAAAGACTATTTCTGACATGAGCTCAATGGCTGGCTCTTTAACCCCACCCCCTCCAACCCCTGAGGGAGGAGCAGCCTTCCAAGGCCACAGAGGAGGACTCTGCAGCCAGTCCTGAAGATACCTGATAAGCAAGGGTCAGATGGAAGGGGAGGAGGTCCTCCCCTATCAGTGGACTTGGAAAGGGGCATGGAGGAGATGAGAGATGGAGGGTGTGATTGGGAGGGAATGAGGGAGGCAGCTATAGCTGGGATACAAAGTAAATAATCTGTGATTAATACAAAAAAGAAAAATTATAAAAACAAACAAACAAACAAACAAACAAAAGAGTCTCTCTTAAAGAAACAAAAATTGACCTGGGAATTTTTAGGTTTTAAGTTTGGGTTGTATCATTCGGTGCTTATTCCCCCACCAAATTATGATAAAATATGATTTAAAAGATATGGATACTTATATTATTTGGGTGTCGTTTGTTGTATTTTGTGGTTAATATTTACTATTGATATATCTTTTAGTAAAGCTGTGGTTAATCCTAAGCAGCTGTATAACTAAATCACCACACAGAGACTAGGATTTATTTAGTTAACCTTGAACACAATCCTGGGCAATAGTTACTCCATCCTAAACCTCCAAGCCTGCATAGTTTCTACCATTCAGATTCACCCATTATCCTTGATTTTAGTGATATATTAGGTACAGTTCATTTCTTTATGTTGTTCCAAGGCCTCTCCTCCAGCTTCTCTTCTCCTCTTCCTCCTCCTTCCTCTCCTCCTGCCTCCTTCCTCTTCTCCCACTCTGAACTAGGATGTCCCATCCTATTCTCTCCATTGCTCAACATTGTGGCTGGTTGTTTTTTTTTTAATTTTTATTGATTACATTTTATTTACTTTGTATCCCCCATAAACCCCTTCCTCCTCCCCTCCCAGTCATACCCTCCCTCCCCCTTCTCCACTCATGCCCCTCCCCAAGTCCACTGATAGGGGAGGTCTTCCTCTCCTTCCTTCTGATCCTAGTCTATCAGGTCTCATCAGGAGTGGCTGCATTGTCTTTTTCTGTGGCCTGGTAAGGCTGCTCCCACCTCAGGGAGAGTTGATCAAAGAGCAGGCCAATCAGTTCATGTCAGAGACAGTCCTTGTTCCCATTACTATGCAACCTACTTGGACACTGAACAGCCATGGACTACATCTGAGCAGGGGTTCTAGGTTATCTCCATCAATGGTCCTTGGTTGGAGTATTAGTCTCAGAAAAGACCCCTGTGCCCAGATTTTTTGGTTTTGTTGTTCTCCTTGTGGAGCTCCAGTCCTCTCCAGGACTTTCTATTTCGCACTTCTTTCATCAGATTCCCTGCATTCTGAGCAAACGTTGGCCATAAGTTTTAGCATCTGATTTGTAGCCCTGTAAGGTAGAGCTTTTCAGAGACTCTCTGTAACAGGCTCTTGTCCAGTTCCCTGTGTTCTCTCCTTCTTCTGATGTATATACTCTTTGCCTTTTTGAATGGGGATTGAGCATTTTAGCTGTTCTGCTCTTCCTTGATTAGTTTCTTTAGGTGTAAACAGATTTTAGTAGGTTTATCCTATACTATATGTCTAGTACTTCTTCAAGATCCAGCTTACCACTCTTAGGCATATACGCAAAAAAAATGCTCAAGTACATAATAAGGACAATTACTCAGCCATGTTTGTCGCAGCTTTATTTGTAATGGCCAGAACCTGGAAACAACCCAGATGTCCCTCAACTGAGGAATGGATACAGAAATTATGGTACATTTACACAATGGAATATTACTCAGCAATAAAAAGCAAGGAAATCATGAAACTTGCAGGTAAATGGTGGGAATTGGAAAAGATCATCCTGAGTGAGGTATCCCAGAAGGAGAAAGACACACAGGGTATATACTCACTCATAAGTGGATATTAGTGGCTGGTTGTTTTACTTGACAATTTAGAGAACAAATGGTGGCATATTTACACAAACTTGAGACAAGTGATACTTAGAATAAGTATCACAATGAAATGTCTGGATTGAAACCAGATAGTGGGGGAGAGAAATCAGCATTTGAATGAACAAGGGTAAGGTGCATACATTCCAGAAGAACATTATACCAGCATCAGACTCTGAGAGAATTTAGGTAGAAAGTGCAGTCCATGAGATGTGTTACACTGCAAAGTAGTCTATTTAGTTTGCTAATCATTCAAGCAGAAGTCTGGGGAATTTTAAAGTTTGGAAATAATGATGGAAGGAACATAAAAGTAGATCAGTGGAACACAAGTCTGAGTTCACTGCAATGGGCCCACTGAGTGGGGATTCTAGACTTAATATTGAAGCTTGCACAGATAGAAGTGGTGTCAAAACATTCTTTGCATTATTGCCTGCATCATTTGTCAACAGATGTCCTACTGAAAGGAGTTGAAGATGCTTGATACCCCTTAGCTTAGTTTTGACAAAGGGATTTTTAAACATCAAGGAAATTTCAATGCTAGAATGGCTACCCAATTTAAATCTAATGTTCCAGAGTGGAAAAGTCCAGAAGACATGTCCTTCACTAATCCTGAAAAATAGTGAGAGGGGCACCAGCACATTTCAACAGCTCTGTTGACACCTCTTTTCTCTTGCCAACATTAGGGTTAGAGGTGCTTCTGCCCAGTTGGATGAATTAAATTGAGGGGGTTCAATTGGACCCTTGAGTAGCAGGATCCAGGTGACAGCACAGAATCACCAAAGGCAAGGTGATCAAACTGGACAGCAGAGACAAGTGAATGTCAAAAATGGCCTGACTCATATTGGGAATGTAGTTAATTGGTGTAGGAGAGAGATTAGAGAGGGTAGAGATCACAGTACTCAGGATATACTTAATTTATTTATTAAATTTCTGAAGATCAAATGTGGTAAAAGTTATTAAAATAAGCATGAATAAAAGAAAACAACAGAAAAATTACTCCCAAGTGAAAAAATATAAAACTAGATAAATGTATGAAATTGAATAACAAATAAAAATATTTAAACATCACAAATACAGCACATTAAAATTTCTGTTAAATATGTGGGTAACATGAAAGAATAAGAAAGAAGAAGTAATGTTTTAAAAAATTAAATAACTATATCAGGATACATATTTCAGTGCTCAGAGCACTATTATCAGATATTGCTTACATGTGCTTATGTTTGTATATACATATATATGTAAATGTGTTTGTATATGTGTGTATAAATATGTGCATGTGTGTATGATTATGGATTATATGCATGTATGTGTATGTGTGTGCATGTTGGCATATGTGAATCACATTTCAGTCTCTACTATGCCATATTTATTACAGCTGATTATTATTGACGGTACTACTTTTGAGTCATATGTTTTCTCAAGAGTAGCTTACAGCTCTGCAGCTATAGATTTATCATTTTATCATGATCAATTTAAATCAACAAAAGTGCAAAGCATTTGGCATTTACTAACTAGCATGCTGGACATGACTAATCATCTAAATAATGTATGTTTTTAAACATTATAATTAAATAAACAAAAAGGAAATTGAATTTTTCACTGGGATAGGTTATCATCAATACCAGGTTAGTGAACTATTACAGCTAATGTTCATGGTTTTATAAATTATCTACTGTACTGTGTCTATTATTTTTGTGGTAAGTGTCTCTATTTTAACTTCTAGCAAAGTTTTGTGGTGATCCTGGCATACCTTCCCAAGGAAAAAGAGAAGGCAAAAGCTTTATATATCAGTCTGAGGTTTCATTCAGCTGCAATTCTCCTTTCATATTAGTGGGATCAAGCACGAGGTTATGCCAGACTGATGGTACTTGGAGTGGCTCATCACCTCACTGCATAGGTAATGCTTAGAGAGGCTGTTTATGCTGTGTAAGTGCACACTAATAGGTGGTGGAGGGGGGCTTTAATGGTTGTCTTACTTTGTACAGACAACAGGTGGCCAAATATGGAAAAAGCACATCACCTTTTAGAAAGTATTAAGAATGAGTATAAGTGGCATATGTCATTAATTTTATTAATTTCAACTTCCAGAAGAAACACTGAAATAATCTTGCAATACATAAGTTAAATGAAAAAGAAAAGGCTTTCAGAACAGTAGCATTACGAAGTGATATTAGTTTAACACTTTTAACTAATACAAAGACATTCATATGAAATGGAAATTGCACCAAAACTGAGTTTTCTGAATGGTCGCATATCAGTGATCCTAACTCTGAATGTCACCACCCTTAAGGAATCCAGTGAGTAGCCTCCATGCAGATGGCCAACTCACAGATGACCAGCTCTACCATTTTCAAGCATGAATGACCTACAAATACCAGTACAGTCCAAGCTATCAATTATGTGTCCCTGAGTAGCTTTTACTTCTTCAGAATAAAACCCTATCTTATGCCTCAAGCAAACAATTCATACACATGAATTTCTTGAATAGCCAGTAATTTTGTTTAACTTTTGATTTATAGAGTTGGTTTCAGATTAAGTAATTTTCTGACAAAGCTTTTCAAAGTTCAAGAATCACATAATGCTCATATAAATGAAATCAAGTTGAATTTTTTCCCTTTAAAGATTTATTTTTAATTATGTATCTGTGGGGGTGTCTGTGTGGGGGTATGTGCATGTGAACACTGAGCTAGAAGAGGTCACAGTTGTCAGATATTCCAGGAACTAGAGTTACAGGCTCTAGTTACAGGCGGAATATTTACGGTAAGAACTGAATAAGGTCCTCTGTAAGTTAACATGTGCTCTTAGACAGTGAGCTGTGTCTCCAGCTTCAACCTGAATTTCTAGCTTCAAGATTAGCAAGCTTCTGCTCACTGAAAAGTGCTATAAAGTTTATGTTGATTTTTCTCACTAAGGGCACAGTTGCTAAGTCTAAGATTATTTAAAACTGACTTGCACTAGAGAAATGTACCAGGTTACAAAGGTTCTACTTTTAAGTTTATTATTAGTTTCTTGAGAACTTGGTATATGTATATTAATTAGTATTCTATTATTGTATAAAAATGACAAAGGCAACTATTAGAAGAATTACAATTAAGCAACTATTGGAATAAGCATACATCTTTGAAGCAGGAGGTGACAAATGACAGTCATGCCATCTAGAGCAGAAGCTGAGATCTTGAGTCATAAGTATGAAGCAGAGAGAGTGAACAACAAGTGGTTTTACTCTTCAAACTATCAAAGCAAATCCTCCATAACATACCTCCTTCATCAAGGCTAATCCTTCTAACAATACCCAACCAGTACCACAAACTGGGAACTGATTGTTTAAATACAGACGATTACGAAAGGCACTGTCATCCAAACTACCACAGTTTATTTTGCTCATATTGATCTCATCAACTTTTACTAGACCCAACACTCATTCCCTGCAGATACGAATTTATGTATTTTATTAAATAACTCATTGTGACCAATTTTTACTGCCTCCATTTTCTTTAAAGTTTGGTTTTAGTGGAGGTTGACTGATGTACCAGAGGCTATTGTCCTAGAGAAGACAATTTCTCAATCTTCAAGCAGATAATGACTGCTTGTAGCAACATTGCTAAGGTGGAGATTCTGCTCCCATATATGCGATTTTGTTTGACTGGGACTTGCATAAGTTTCATGCATTTGATTTCAACTATCGTGAGTTCATAGAGAAGCATTCTTTTTAAATCTTTACTTTAGAACCTACTAGAACCTCCTGTGAAAACCCTGGAGTACCAAGGCATGGCTCTCAAAACAATACATTTGGATTTCAAGTAGGTACTATTTTATTACTAGTATTTGTTCAATGTAGTATGAAATGTATTTCATTTTGATATTTTCATGTATATTATCCTAATTTATACTTATTCTCAGGTCCTACTATGCTCTCTTTTTTCCCAATATTTTCCTCTTGTTGCTTTCCTTCCTTCCCTCTAATAGATTCTGCCTTATGATTTCATAACATGTATGACTTGCCTGTTTCATTACATATACACACTATTTAATTCTAAATTCCACATATGAAAGTAAACATACATTGTTTGTCAGTGTGGGACTTTGCTTAGTACAAATGATCTTGGATTCTATATGTTTTCTCTTAAATATCATAATTTAATTCTTGTTTGTAGTTGAATGAACTAATGAATGAATGTTTCTCAATGAGAGAACTATAAATGGCCAGTGAATATGTGAAAAGTTTTAAGCATTCTTATCCAGCAGGGAAATTTAAATGACAACCATTTAGGTTTGTATTTTACCCAACTCAGACTGTCTATTACCAAAGAAAAGAATATTGCGAAGAATATTTAAGTGCCTATGTGTCCCTTCTGTCTTTTGTTTGGCTTTATTTTTCTTTTCTTTATTTTTAACACAGATTTTAATATATATTCTAGATCAGCCTCAAATTTATGTTTCTGTTCTCCCAAAATTCCATGTGTGGGACTGTAAGATATTATTTTAAAATAATTTATTTATTTTTTATTAATCACAGGTTATATACTTTGTATCCCAGCTGTAGCCCCCTCCCTTATTCCTTCCGAATGTTCCCATCCCTCCCTCATCTCCTCTCTGCCCCTTTACAAGTCCACTGATAGGGAAGGACCTCCTCATCTTCCATCTGACCCTAGCTTATTAGGTATCTTCAGGGCTTGCTGCAATGTCCTCTTCTGCAATCTAGATAGGCTGTCCCTCCCGGGTGTGTGGCAGGGGGTCGAAGAACCAGCCATTGAGTTCATGACAGAAGTAGTCCCTGTTCCCCTTACTAGGGTACCCAGTTGGATACTGAGCTACCATGGGCTATATCCGAGCAGGGGTTCTAGGACATATCCATACATGGCCCTTGGTTAGAGAAACAGTCTCATAAAAGAACCCTGTGGCCTGATCTGTTTGGTCTTTGTGGAGCTCTTGTCCTTACCAAGTCTTACCAACTCCCCCTTTTTTCATATGATTCCCTGCACTCTGCTGAAGGCTTGGTTGTGAGTCTTAATATCTGCTTTGATACATTAGTAGCTAGAGTCTTTCAGAGGCCCTCAGTGGTAGGCTCCTGTCCTGTTGTTTGTTTTCTCCTACATTCAATGTCCATCCCGTTTGTCCATCTAAGCAAGGATTGATCATCCTACTGTGGGTCCTCATTCTTCCTTATCTTCCCTAGGTGTATAGATTTCAGCATGTCCATCCTATCTTATAGTTCTATATAAGTGAGTATATACCAAGTGTTTCTTTCTGCTTTGGGGATACGTCACTCAGGATGATCGCTTCCAGGTCCGACCATTTGCCTGCGAATTTCATGATTTCCTCCTTTTTAATTGCTGAGTAGTATTCCATTATGTAAAAGTACCATAATTTCTGTATCCATTCCTCGACAGAGGGACATCTGGGTTGTTTTCATGTTCTGGCTATTATGAACAAAGCAGCTATGAACATAGTTGAGCAAATGTCCTTGTTGTGTATTTAAGCATCTTCTGGATATATGCCTAAGAGTGGTATAGCTGGGTCTTGAGGAATTACTATTCCTAATTGTCTAAGAAAGCGCCAGATTGATTTCCAGAGTGGCTGTACAAGTTTGCATTCCCACCAGCAATGGAGAAGGGTTCCCCTTTCTCCACATCCTCTCCAGCATGTGTTGTCACTTGAATTTTTCATCCTAGCCATTCTGGTGGGTGTAAGGTGAAATCTCAGGGTTGTTTTGATTTGCATCTCCCTGATGGCTAAGGATGTTGAGCATTTCTTTAAGTGTTTTTCTGCCATTCTACAATCCTCTACAGAGAGTTCTCTTTTTAGCTCCATACCCCAATTTTTAATTGGATTACTTGATTTGTTGCTTTTTAACTTCTTGAGTTCTTTATATATACTGGATATTAGCCCTCTGTCGGATATAAGGTTAGTGAAGATCCTTTCCCAGTCTGTAGGCTGTCATTTTGTTTTGGTGACAGTGTCTTTTGCTTTACAGAAGCTTTTCAGTTTCATGAGGTCCCATTTATTTATTGTTGATCTTAGAGCCTGTGCTGTTAGAGTTCTGTTCAGGAAGTAGTCTTAAGAAAAGGTTTATGGTACAGAAAATGAAAATACATTTCCAGAAAACATGCAGACTGAACATGAGAGTAATGACAAATGGCACGGTGATCAGCAGGAAAATCTTAAGAGGCATGTGTAAAGTGAGTGGTTACTCTAAGTGAGCAAGAATATTGCTCAGGAAGATGTGGCAGCTATAAGAAAAAGTGAAACAAAAGGCTGAAGAAGAGACATATAAAGCAAGGACCAACTGTGTAAAAACAAAGTGCTTATTCAATATGTCAATTATTGACAAGTTAATGAAAAGTTTCTGAAAAGCAGTCCCTCCTAACTCATGATTTTCAAATGTGTAGTTGCGTGGTCCCGTGAGGATCATCCAGCATGCCCACTCATGTCTGATCTGCCTTTCTCTCTCAAATTCAATTTAGATTTCATGTATATATTCAGCAAGTTTCCCATTGCCAGAGTCAAAGAGGAACCACAGCAGATGATGTTTCCAAAAGGAAATAGACAATTTACACATTACCCAATTGCTTTCTGTTGCAGGGTTTTCTAAATTGTGCTATTCAGAGGAAAATTCAGTGTGAACCTGAAAAATGTCCATTTCTGAAGGAAGGGCTCATCTAAAGTGACATATTATTGTTGCTAAAAATACTTTCCACTTATCTACTTTTAAGGCACAGTACAGACATTGATTTTGGAGTGTTTTCAATTCTGGTTTTCTGCAGTATGGGTCATATAATACCAAGCTGAAAAACCATGCTTTTGCCTTTGTTACATAGATATTTGACAAAACTTTAGCCTTATACCTCTATGAAAGGCTGTTATCAATTGATCCAATTGCAGATAAATAATGCATTCATTACACAGAATTAATTTGCAGCACAAAGAAAAAGAATATGAAAGAGTAAATGACTTTTTTGAGCACATCAGGTGTTAATAACAATATTTTAGCTGAACACTCTTTTCTGTAATGGTTTCACTAGGTAGCCTAGGCTGGCCCATGTCTCCTAAGTGGTTAAAGCATGAACCGCAGAAACAGCTATGAAATTGTAATACATTTATGTACTTGTGCAGTGTTTTTACCAGGGCACACCTGTGCAGATCAGAGGAAAATTTGCAAATTTTGTTTTCCCCCTGATACCATATGCATCCTGGGACTGAACTGAAGTCATCAGGCTTGGCAGCAAAAACATTACTCATAGAATCATATTGCCAGCCTTATGCAACTTTGATATTAGTAACTGTCCATTCAATCTACCTGATTTTCTAAAAAAAATATATTTTTTCAAACATCATTTGAGATAATGGAAAGGGAATATATGAATTCAGAATAACAATATAACAAAAGGAACAGGATCATTAATTCTGAATTTTTTAATTCTTATTTTTATCCTCATTGAAAAGTATTATCAGAAAGTTAGTATAAAATTGAAAAACTAATATTTGGGGTGATGAATATATTTTATTTTATTAAATTCTACCTTGATAAATATGAATTTTTCTTTTTTCTTTTTCAATCACAGGTTAGGTACTCTGCATCCCAAGTGTAGCCTCCTCCCTCATTCCCTCCCACCCTCCCCAACCCTCCCTCATCTCCTCTGCCCCCTCCAAGTCCACCAACAGGGGAGGACCTCCTCCTCTTCCATCCAACCCCAGCTCATCCTGTCTCCTCAGGGCTGGCTGCAATGTCCTCCCCTGGGATCTAGCC
>CM053752.1:49184064-49226578 GCA_028658305.1 Pachyuromys duprasi
GGTGGTCTTGTATTTGGGGCATAAATGTTCAAAATTGTGATGTCCTCCTGTTGGAATTTTCCTTTGATGAGAAGGAAGTGCCCGTCCTCATCTTTCTTAATTAACTTTGGTTGAAAGTCTATTTTATTAGATACTAGGATTGCTACCCCAGCTTGTTTTCTGGGTCCATTTGCTTGGAAAATGGTTTTCCAGCCCTTTACTCTGAGGTAGTGTTTATCTTTGGTGCATATGTATGTTTCTTGTATGCAGCAGAATGTTGGATCCTGTTTCCACAACCATTCTTTTAGTCTATGTCTTTTTATTGGAGAGTTGAGTCCATTGATGTTGATAGATAATAGTGACCAATTACTGTTAGTTCCTTTTATTGTGGAGTTGGTGGTCTTACTATGATTCATTGCTTTTTTGTTGTTGTTGTCATTGGGAAATTATCTTTATCCTATATTTTCTTTGGTGTAGTTGTTTCTGTTGGACTGAAGTTTTCCTTCTGTAGGGCTGGGTTACTTTGCAGGTATTGCATGAATTTTGTTTTGTCATGGAAGATTTTGTTTTTTCCATCTATGATGATTGAAAGCTTTGTTGGGTATGGTAGTCTTGGTTGGCTTCTGTGTTCCCTTAAGGACTGCATGACTTCTGACCAGGCCCTTCTGGCTTTCATAGTTTCTGATGAGAAGTCTGGTGTGATTCTGATCGGCCTACCTTCGTATGTTACTTGACCCTTTTCCCTTGCTGCCTTTAATATTTTTTCTTTGTTTTGTAGGTTTAGTGTTTTGACTATGATGTGACGAGAGGTATTTCTTTTCTGATCTAGCCTGTTTGGTGTTTTGTTGGCTTCTTGCATGTTTATGGGCATTTCTTTCTTTAAGTTGGGAAAATTTTCTTCTATGATTTTCTTAAAAATATTTTCCATTCCTTGGAGCCTGGAGTCTTCTTTTTCATCTATTCCAATTAATCTTTGGTTTCATCTTTTCATGGCATCCTTGATTTCTTGGATGTTTTGTGTTTGGGACTTTTCCGATTTTATTTTTTCCTTGATTGAGGAATTCTTTTCAGCCAGCGTATCTCAGCTCCTGCGATTCTCTCTTCCATGTCTTGTATTCTATTGGTGATGCTTACCTTTGTGGTTCCTGATCTTTTCTCTAAGTTCTCCAGTTCCAGGTTATTTTCCGTTTGTGTCTTCTTTATAGATTCTAATTCTGTTTTCATGCTTTGTATCATTTCCTTCATCTGATTGACTGTGTCTCTTATTTTGGTTGTTTCCTCTCTGTCTATCTTTAATTGTTCCCGTATGTGGGCAGTTAAATCCTTCTTAATATCCTTGAGGGCCTTGTTCATTTCCTCTTTTGTGCCTCCTTTCGTTCCTCTAGCATCTGCATAATTATAGCTTTAATATAGTTTTCCTGTGTCTCCGCTGCATTTAAATCTCTATTGCTTTTGGGTGTTTCTGGTGGGACCATGGTGTCCTGATTTTTGTTGGGTGAGTTCTTTCGCCGATTTCTGGGCATTTGTTTATATAATCAAGGAGCTGTTTGTGCTTCAAGGCTGAACTTCAGACTGGAACTGTCAATCTCTTTTGTCAGGAGTATTCTTCAAGAAGATCAGGGAGTTTAGTGGTTTGATAGTGCGTGTTGTTGCCTCAGTTGAACTCTGTTGTGGGATGTGTGTGCCTGGCTTCGTGCTCTGTGCTAGAGGCTGTGAGCACCACAGGCTGGTCTCCCCTCTGGTCTGGAGGTTTGGCTCTTCACTCTGTGCCAGAGCCTGCGTGTCACCCTTTGATATGTCCATTGGGGGCGCTGCTCTGGTCAGGAGGCTCCAAGCTCTGCCCTGAGCTTGCTGCTAAAGGCTCTCTTCTGGACTGGAGCCTTGGCGCCTCCTTCTGGGTCAGGGGCTGTGCACCACGGTCAGAGATGGTATTTGGGGCACCTTGGTCTTGATCTGATACTATGAGTCCCAATCTGGGGTGGTGGCTGGGTGTGCCTAGGTGTGTGGGTCTGACTGGTATAGCCCGCAGTATCTGGGTGATACTCAGTTTGTCCGGAGTACTGTGTGCCCTAGTCCAAAGTGGAGGCCGCTGGCACAATGGGTTGTGTGTCCGCGAAGTGCAGCCCGTGGTATATGGGTGAAACTCAGTCAGTCCAGGGTACCCTGTGCTCCAACCCAAAATGGTGGCTTAGGCCGTGTAGCCTGTGTGTAGCCTGTCTCCCTCCGGAGTTTTTCCTGGGAATAGCTGGGTGTCCCTTGGACTTTTCCATTTGATTTCCCCCCCTTAGGAATTCCGCTCACCTGGCAGTCACAAATGCTGGTGTTTTAGGTCCAAGATCCCACTCTCCTGGTCGCTGTGCCTACACTACTGTCCTGCTCTTCAGACACAGTGTCCTCCTGGGGCAGCCATCTTGGATCCTCCATGAATTTTTCTAATAATGTTAATAGTGTATCAGTGCTTAATAAACTTAAACCATGCTGAGAATATTCAATTAAAGGTATGAGCTTTCTTAATAGGATATGATCAACAAGCATATGCATATGTGTACTAAATATGTTCCTAAGTATATAGGACCAGCATACTACAAAGTTATATGTTTAATGACAACTTAATTGAAAATACCAAATAATTATTGTTTCGTATGTAAAAGTTCTATTTCTGAGTTGAAAATATTCTCCTGCTTGCAAATAACAAAAACTACACAACACTAATGCACCATAAATCTTGTCTCAATACATCCAAGTTACTAAGAAAAAGCTCTCCTAAGTCTATAATCTAGATATTAGAAAAGAGTATACTGGTTTTTTTTATTCTACTCTGTGTCCTTATCTTAATTGCTATATCTCTATGTCTTAAGAATAAGTGGGTCATTTCTGTTTAGCATCATAACCCCATGCAGAAAGTGTTTGCCTTTGTAAGTGAAGTCTGAGGTATGGCTCAGTGGTAGAATATTCATTTGACATGCATGAGGTTCTGAGTTCATTCCCAAGCACAGGATGGGGAAGAGGGACAAAAACAGAACAAAACACCCAGATTTCGAGAGTCAAGTGACATCGTCCTATTCACCCTGGTTTGACAGATGTCTCATTGTGAGGAAGTACAATTATAGCTATAGGAAACTAAATATAGAAAAATGCAAGACAAAATTAAAGAAAAGTTGAGGTAATCAAGTCAATATATATTTTTAGGATTTTTGTATTTTTGGATTTCACTACTTTGCATATGTAGGATTATAAAGTAGAATTGGGGGTATAGATATTACCATTAGCATCATGAGTATGCCATCTGTTGATACTGATGCTGAAACAATCTTCTGAAAACGACAGTGTCAAACATAGTTTTATTTCTAGTCAGAATATTACAAATGAGAATACTTTTGACTAAAAATAGATTAATGGTTCACAGTGCCCATGAACCTGCAAAGAATGGCTGTCAAAATGATTGATAAAACATCTATATCAATTATGGATTAAGAGTCAAGGATGCATTTTTCATTGACTGCTTTATAATTCTTTAAGTAGATCCTGGACAAGGGAAGATACACTATTTGAATTCAGTGTTCATTTCATAAAATAATTATAACTATGGAATGTTTTCAATTTGAATCTTTTGCTATTTAATCTCAAGATAGCCTATGATATCATGATGGTGATGTCCAGCTTGTAACTGAAATTAATATCTTTGGACATTGATTTGGGTAAACATATTGAATAGTATTTTAGTGCCTGAAATAATAAATATGCTAATTAAATTATAAAACACATACACATATATGTTTCAATTAAAATTTTATTTTTATTATTATTCATTCCTTAAACAGGAATTTCAGGACTAATATTGATGGTAATAATGTATAGGAGAAAGCCAGACCTAAATAATATCTAAACCATGGACTGAGTTCTCTCACATTTCCAAAAAAATCTAAAGAGACCAACCCTAAGTACTGCTTGCCTGTACTACTAATCATCTGATAAATCTTATTAATTCTTCCTTGCAATATATTCTTATGAGTTAATGGCTTATTTCCCAGTTTCACTGCCACAAGCAAATTTAGCATTTGTACAATAAAATCTACAAGATATTATCACACTCATAACTAGAGTTAAAACTATTACTTACCCCTTTGTTCTTTAAGACTCTTCAGCATTAATTCTTTTCAAAACTGATTTTCCAATCTTTTCTATTGTTTTCCATTGTATAAGACTTCTCCCGACATTGATCCTTACTTTTCTGAACCACAGTAATCAATTAAGCCTATTCTCCACTATCCGCTGCAACAGATTTTGTACTAAACTCTCCCAGTTTTTCCATCATGTTCATATAATTTTTGTTTTTAAGAAAAGTATTGGGGGCTGGAGAGATGTCTCAGTGGTTAAGAGCATTGTCTGCTCTTCCTAAAGGTCCGGGGTTCAATTCCCAGTACCCACATGGCATCTCAGAACTGTAATGCCAATCCCCAATTCCAAGGGATCTGACACCTTCACACTAATGCACATAAAATAACATTAAAAAGAAAGAAAGAAAAGTTTTTCTGTAGTCCAGGCTGCCCTTAAACTACTCCTGTGGTTAAAGATGGTTCTCAACTCTCATCAGCCTCCTGAGTATCCAAATTACAGACTGTCCTTTTTAATGCCCAGGTTTTGTAGAGCACAGATCTGTGTTGAAGATTCAGCTGAGTAAGTGGCTGACAAAGGCTCAACAAGTACTTTTTAAATTGAGTTGCATTCTTAGTCTGTTTTCTTCTTATCTACGTTTATGATCATTTTCAATCACTAGTACTCATTAAAGTCACATGAATAGTTTGTTACATGAATTTCCATGAGATATTCTGATTAGGCAAAACTGAAATACACCACCAAAAGTTGTACTATTAAGCTTAGCTTGAGGCTCATGGCTGAAAACAACATTTTGAAATCTATTATTAATTTACTTATCCAGATTTTACCTCCTTAAATATTGTACAAATTCCTTTGCTTTGAATCTATATTTTATACTCACTACAGCCTCCAACAGCTACAGATGCCTCTGACCGCATCTTGCATTTGGCATATTCAGATTTTATTTGACTTTTATTTGTCTTTGTATGTTATTCATATTATTGTCATTTTCATATCATCTTGCTATTTTGTATTTCTGTGCTAGCTTTTCCTATCAATTCCAAAATTCATCAGAAAAGTGTGACATGTATATGTGGGTATGATAGTATTTTAAATCTTGATTTCTTCCACCAGTTTTCTTGTAAATAAGATTTTATTGTAGTTTTAAATTCTGTCTTACAGATTTCTTCTGAAAATATTTCTTTATTTACAAATTTTTCTATTTAGTGCTAGTTTTGAAATCAAGTTTTGACTTTTATTTTACTTACTGTAGGTGGGAAGTGTTGTACAGTTCCACTGCAAAAAGGGACACTTGCTTCAAGGATCTACAACACGAACCTGCCTTCCTGACCTCACCTGGAGTGGAATTCAACCTGAGTGCATACGTAAGGATTGTATACTCATGTGACATATATCGTGGATCTGAGTTCATAGACACATTTTTCATCCAATGATGGAAACAAATGTGTATCTGTATAAGACTTATAAAATTATTTTAGAATAGTGTAGAACTATTTTATATATTTCTTGTAGGTAATTTTAGTATTGTATCAAAACCCCATGATCAGTGGAGAGCAGGGTTTCTAAAAAGCCAGAAGACAGGAGGTACAGTTTTGTTCTTTTGGCAGAAGCTCTTCTGGTGGTGTGAGCATGGCCATCTGGTGCTCTAAGTGATGCTTACTTTCTCATTTCATGTATCTGCAATAAAAATCGAAGTACCATATTTAAATTCTAAATCTCTTGTAAAGAATCACAACAAGAACAAAAATACCAACACTTATGAAATCTTCTCTTAGATGAACAATGGAATATTATCTGTTTATTTTACTCATAGTTTCATTAAGTCATGTTTTAATAATTCAGCATTGTTTTTAAAAGCTCTAAAATGAGCATAATTCTTACCTCCTAAACATAATAAAATGAGTGTATATTATTTTGAGTTGAAGACTTAGTTTTTTCAACACAAGGTTTCACTGTGTAACCATAGCTGCCCTAGAACATGCTCTGTAGACTAGGCTGGCCTCCATCTCAGGGAAATCTTCCTAGGACAAATGTCCTCTATAGATTTCCTCCATCTTAGGCAAGACCACACAATAAAAAATGGGGGAGGAGTACTTCCCCTATTAGTGGACTTACAGAAGGGCAGTGAGGAGATGAGGGACTGAGTATGGGATTGGAAGGGAATGAGGAGGGGGCTATAGCTGGGATATAAAGTAAATAAACTGTAATTAATATAAAAACATAAAAATTTAATTTAAAAAGGGATCCTCATGTTGGCTCACAGCCATCTATAACTTCAGTTCCAGGGGATTTAATACTACCAGGTACATTCTGTTGCACAGATACGTATGTAGGCAAAACACCCATACATACAAAAATTGAAATAAAACAAATGTGTTAAAATATAAAATAATAATAAAAATAAAAAGGGATCTTCCTTCAATATTGCTTATGCAGAACATGTTTGATGACTTCACTGATTGGCTTATATATAAATATGGCAGAATTCCTCAAAGGAAAGCTCCTCAGAATATGTACTTTAGGAAAGTTTTGTCTGTTGTAACTGGGTACTTCCCAATAAATTGAGGTTCTCTGATGAGCTACAATTGTTATTTGATTACTTATGCACAGCTTACCCTCTCTGGTTACTGCTTTGTATTAATAAAGATCTGCATGTATTACTTGAGGCTAGATATGGTGACACAAACCTATAATCCTAGCCATTCAGAAGGCTGTGGCACAAGGATCACATGTTCAAGGCCAGCCTCGGCAACAAAGTGAGACCTAGCATCAAAATAAAAAAAATAAAAAGGGATAATATAGCCCTACAGTAGAGTACCTAGCATACATGAAGTCCTAGATTCCATATATATCAATGAAAGTCAATTCATAGAAACTGACTATATATGAGGATTAAACTACAATTTTATATCAATAATTGAAGTAGAATAAGCACATATTACTTACCACTGCATTAAATTTTATTCAATGATTTTGAATCTCAAGAGGAAATATTGGAAGAATATTATTTTTTCAAATAAATTGGTTCAAAGAAAACATTTTTATATTGGCCTTATATATATGAATTATGTAGCATATTTATGAATATGTTTGAAAGTCTGTAATATTTCTAATTAAAAAGGTTAAGGTCATTCTATGACACCAAATAGGACAAATTAGGCGGCTTATGTGGAGAATTAGCAGTTTCATGAAAATCTTTAAACAAAAGTAAAAATTATGTGCCAAAATATGATCAGAGAATTCAATATGCTAAATATATTATTTCTTAATAATATAATAATATTATTTGGCTCTAATATTATAACATTAGAGCCAGATAATGAAATTATGTTTAACTTCAGCTTCAAGCAACTTTTTTCATTTAAAATAAATATGGTAAACTTAGAAATGAATATTTCTAGAAATTATATTGAAAATATAAGCTGGTGAAAAAAATTTAAATTTTTACTTCATGGTCTTATAATTAAAAAAATACCATTGTTCACTGGGACTCCCCAGGATTGTAGTACAGTATTCATTTAGGAGCTTAAACAGCCAGACTCATTTTTATTCTGTATTTCTTTTTGTTTATTTATTTCATTTTTTTTACTTTTTTTTCCTGTTAACATCTACAAAAATTATTCACATATTTTCTTAGGAAATCCCAGAATATGAAAATTATTTAGTACATATTCACTTTGACATATTTTCATTGGTTCATTAAATTGATTTTTGAAATGTGCACTTAAGCAATAAAATTAGCATAGGAATAACTGTATATTTTAACTTTTTTAGTCATGTATATAAAAAATTAACATTTTCCTCTGCTCCTAATATAGCTCACAATTGTAAACAACCAGAGAGTCCTGCTCATGCAAATGTAGTAGGAATGGACCTTCCCTCCCACGGGTACACACTCATTTACACCTGTCAGCCGGGCTTCTTCTTAGCAGGTGGAACTGAACACAGAGTTTGCAGATCTGATAACACCTGGACCGGAAAAGTCCCTGTGTGTGAAGGTAACTTTTCTTTACAGGTGCTTGAACATATTAGGTTGTGATATTCACGTCTTTGGGGATCAAGAAATATTTGTTGGTCAACTCCACAATTGGAAGTGATGAGGGCATTTTTGATTACAGAGAAAATAGACATACCCAGGTCATTCTATGGCATCTCTTTAATGCTAATTTGATTCGTTTTGTTTTCAGGGTCCCTTTCACATTCTCTCTTGGAAATGAGTTTATTAGTGTATTAGTTTTCTAGGTTTGCACAGGTTATCTAAATCTGTGTGACTTCACATGTTAGAAATTTATTCTTTCGTAGGTGTTAAGTACGAAAGTCCAAAATAGCCTTGCCAAGCTACAGAGGAGGACATTGCAGCCAGTCCTGATGAGACCTGATAAGCTAGGGTCAGATGGAAAGGGAGGAAGTCCTAACAGTGGACTTAGAGAGGGGCAGGGAGGAGATGAGAGAGGGTAGGATTGGGAGGGATTGAAGGAGGGAGTGACAGCTGGGGCACAAAACGAATAAAATGTAATTTAAATAATAAAAGAAATGAAAAAAAGAAATAAATGGGATGGAAAATTGAAAAAAAAAAGTCCAAAATAAAAGAGGCAATAGATAGGCCTTGATGTTTTCTACCACCCCCAGAGATGGAACCTCTCCCTAGCCTTTGTCCTTTCCTGGCAATCACTGACATTCTTTGGCTCACAGCCTCCCACTGATCTCTTCCTCCATCTTCATATGTGGTAGTCTTCATTTCACTTCTTTTATGATGAAACTTGTTAAAAGTAGGACTTAGTCTAAATTCACTATTATTTTATCTTGCAATCACTAGTTGAATTACAGGTGCAATCATTTTACTTCCAAGTAAGTTCTTATTCTAATGTAGTGTGGATTTTCCTTAGAATATTATTTGATCCAGTATAGTATAAGGCATTGTTTCACAGTGTCTGTTATTTCATAGCGTCCTTTCAGAATTCTTATTTTCTCAGAGTTTGGCTTAGAAATCACAACTCAGTACTATAATTTTCACTATAATTTGAACTGAGTCAAAGTAGCATGATATTATAAGTAGATCTAGGTAAAGAGTCTACACTTGTTACTACTTGACCAGGAAAAATTCTCCTCAGTCCTAATTTACTGAATTTACCAAAGGAAACACTCATGTTTACTGTAAGAAGCAGGGAAGGAGATCTTGTATACTTCTTGATTACATCAGCAAAAGTATTTTCTGTTCATCTGTTCAACTTTTTCCTCAGACCTCCTTGTGTTTTATCTCTTGTAGCAGGCACAACTTTTATCAATGTTGTGAATTGTTTTCATTATTTCCTTAGCTAGAGTGCAATATTTAATTTTTCCCTTCTTAAAATACCCACTGCATGAGAAATTCTTATTTTTTTTCTCAATATGGTTGCTTCGAGTATTTGCTTCTACTGTATTTTTTTCACATATGTGACATTACCCAACTAGCATTTAGTATCCATAAATAAAATTCTTAGAAAATGGTTGAAGGTGTTAACATATGTATTAATAAACTCTACATCAGTACTTAATACCATTTTCCAATTTTTATTGTCCTTAAAAACTCTTTTCCAGTTGTTTTCTAAAGGTTTAGAATTCAATTGTCCTCTCCACTAGTTATTTCTTCTATGGAAATCACTTCCATATTATCATTCCTTTCACATTATCCTTCATTTAGGCTCAGATTTAAATATTCAAGTCTATGTAACATGTCTGCTTAACTCCCTCAAAGGCATTTCCAGGAAAACAACTCTATAAGCATTCAACTGGATGCATTAATTTAGTTGTTTAAATATGTAGGTTTGTTTTCTGTAGTCTCTGTCTCTGAGATATGTTAATCATATAGTTTCATATATTACAAATATCTTAAACAGCTTGATGTTATCATACTCAAACCTGCCACATTACCAAAGCTTTATCAGCAATCATTTTGTTGCTGTTATTGGTTTAACATCATTACTATAATTGTGGAGTTCAGTTTTCTCAGCAAGACTGCTATTCCAGGCTCTTATGTTCAGAACTTGTTTCCTTCCACTAAATGTTCTTAAGGACATGACAATATTCCTTGGGCACAGACTGAGAAAACAGTACATTTCACATCTCCTATACTTTCTGTTCCTTTCTAGCCCCACATGTGATATTATTGGCACATGACATTCTTTGGCATGTTTCTAAGCTTTAGCATTTGAGCTTATCAAATTTCAGGTGGAAAATAAATTATTTTTGCAAATTCTGATTTTTAAGTGTGAACCCTGCACAGTTCCCCCCCCCTTTCATCAACAAGAACAGACACTCCATCCTCAGTGTTTATGATGGCAACAACTGGTTTATTTTAGCTTCAGCTTCTAATCAAAGATAGACTATCCTCTGAAGATTAAATAAGAGTCTTTGTACCAAAGGACTGTGATGGGAATAATTGCTAAAGCTGTTAATCGCAAAATGTTTTGATTGACATGGAATGAACAAAGAATCTTGAAAAAAATTAGGTAATATTTTGCACTAAAATTAAGGTCACACTTTGTATAATATATTCACTTTTGGGAATGCTGCTTTTATTTTGCCACAGCTGGTTCCAAAATATTAGTGAAAGACCCTCGGCCTGCATTAGGAACGCCTAGTCCAAAGCTAAGTGGTAAGTAATTGGTTGTTCTAGAAGTTATAACCTCTAAACTTGATCTACAATTTCACCTTAAATATTTACTTATTTAACATTATATATTTTATATGATAATTATACCTCTCTATTAGATATGATCATTATATTATATGATATAAATTATTACTTTAAATACTCTTAATTTAATATTTTAAAATTATTGGGCACAATTATTTTTGTCAAAATGATTTATGCATGTATCCATAAATTTTTATCTTTTCTACCTCATGAAGTAGCCATTAGTATAAATTAGTTCTCTTAAGAACCAGTTGTTTAATGTTCTACAACAGTGATTATTCATCTTGATACAACTGCTCTTTTTGGTATGGCCACATACCTTTTCCTAAGAATTTATTAGTATCTCCTAAAAGTAAGGTTTTTTGCTTTTACATATTTTATTTAGCATTCTTAATTTATCTAACTTTCATTAAGTAAAATCAGTAAATAATGATTGTTTTTTTAAATAAGGGTATAAAGGTAGTCAAGAATCATCACAAAAGAGACAAAGGGGAAGTAAGCAGTGTGGAAAATAGCAATTGCTAATTGTCACCATTTACCAGACACAACTCATAGGACATCTTTCTCTTTTTCTCCTCAAATCATCTCAACTCAGAACATGTTACCCATCCAAAGGAGTTTTTTTAAGGCAGAGGATTTTGTTTTTCACTCCTTCATTCACTTTTTAGGTACAATTTTGTTAGTTAAAAACTGTCAAATCAAAGGTGTTTTTCTTACAATATGTCAAATAAGATGACACTATATATATAAACATAACAGAATAATTTGATGTTTAGGGAAGCGTTGTCAGTAGAAGAATAACTGAAAATGGTTTAAGAGTTAGAACTATAGATAGTTGCCAAAAACATGGTTGCTACACACTCAGGCACAAACACACAAACACACACAGAGACATATATACACACCAGTGAGGGAAAAAGCCCCAGACTTCCTATTTTATCTGAATCATAATTCATACATTAGGTCACAATTAACTAAACATTTTGCATTCCTTATTTTATTTAATACCCTAAATAATATATATTAACCTTATATTAATCATGAGGCTATCTATGTTTAAAACTAAGAAAATTATGAAAAATTAACTATTTTATCAATATAGAAGAAGATAGTAGATACAAGCAGCTTAACTCCAGGGTCTGCTTGCCTAAACCTTGTACTATATTCGATGACAGTTTGTTCTGTCCCACAAGAACTTAGAAATTCTAGTGGCAATTCTTTTATTTCTAAAAATACTTGTAAAGCTCAAAGATGTCAATAAAGTGAGGCCCTGCTCCTCTTCTATTATTGGATTAACTGAACTCAGCATTCTGTAAAAGGGACAAAGGACCATTCATTGCCTCCAGGCTGCCTCCAGGGCCATTGGAGAGAGGAGGACCTGGTTTATGTTCTTTCTCTATTGAGTCTGTCTAGGACACTAGAAGAAAAGAAGGCCTCTGGGGACATGTTCATAGGTTTTCAGGCTCAATAAAGTTATCTATTTTTTTCTTATAGAAGAAAAAAAAACATTAGTGGGGAGAAAATATAAATGAAGCTTCTCTTTCCTGATTCTAACTACAAGCCTCATGTCGTTATTTGTAATGAGTTTTTCTTTTCTATTGAGGATTACTGAACAATCCTAGGCTTCAAAATTATAATTTGTTGTTAGGAATTCACAATTAAATGAAGAAAATGTTAAATTATACTCATTAGAGTTGCTTTATGTTTAAGGATAGATCACTTGCTCAACAGACAAAAGAATTTAATCTAGTATCAGATGATCATATTTACAGGGCACTGTGAAATGTGAAATTAAAACATACCATTTATTTAATTTTTCATAGTTCCCGATGATGTGTTTGCCCAGAATTATATATGGAAAGGCTCTTATAATTACAAAGGAAGGAAACAGCCCATGACTTTGACGGTCACTAGCTTCAACTCCTCTACCGGCAGAGTCAATGCCACGCTGAGCAACAGCGACATGGAGTTGCTGCTTTCAGGTATCAGATTCAAATCTAGCAGAAGATATGCATCCAGTCTTTCCCTTATCATGATTGTCTACTGTGACCTCTTTCTTGTCTTTGATTTTGAGGGTAGTCATAATTTATTGAGAAGCAAAGATTTTGAAAGTTTGGATGGTGAGTGGGTATTGTGATGCAAATGTAAAACTGAAACTGTGAAGTAAAGTGCCTTTAAGAATATTTTTAGGCCACAGAAGAGGATATTGAAGCCAGTCCCGAAGAGACCTGATAAGCTAGAGTCAGATGGAATGGGAGGAGGTCCTCCCCTATCAGTGGACTTGGAAAGGGGCAGGGAGGAGATGAGGGAGGGAAGGGGTGGATAGGGAGGGAATGCAGAAGGGGGCTATGGTGGGGATACAAAGTACATAAGCTGTGATTAATATAAAATAAAAATGAAAAAAATAAAAAGAATATTTTTAGATAGGGTCAGATGAATGTGGAGGAGGTCCTCCCCTATCAGTGGACTTGGAAAGGGGCAGGGAGGAGGTGAGGGAGGAGGGTGGGATTGGGAGGGAATGAGGGAGTTGGATACAGCTGGGATACAGAGTTAATATAATGTAACTAATAATAAAAATTTTTTAAAGGAGAAAAAAGAATATTTTTTAGGTAGAGAGACTTAGAGATTTTGTATTGGAATAGAGCTCTCATTGTCAGAATAAAATTATAATATTGTAAATTTGAGATATATCGTATATTATTCTTCTGACATTATTACTAATGTTTAATTGTGGTATAACTAAAATTAATTAAAATTAATAATTTTGAAAAATTTACATGAAACATAGAACATTATTTTGTATTGTACCATCTCTTTTAGAGAACACATCAAAATTTAGTGTGCATTACTTTTTAATTTTTTCTTTTATTATTGTTAATAATGTTTATTATTATTAACATTATTATTATTAATTACAATGTATTCACTTTGTATCCTGGCTGTAGGCCCTTCTCTCATCTCCTCCCAGTTCCACCCTCCCTCCTTTTTCCTCCCTATAAGATCCTTCCAAGTCCTCCTCCCCTACCATCTGACCCTAGTATATCAAGTCTGATCATGACTGTCTGGATTGACTTTATTGTAGCATAGTTAGGGCACCTCTCCAGTAGGAGTTGATCAAAGAGCAGGCAACAAAGTTTGTGCCAGAGACTGCCTCTGCTCACTTTAGTAGGGAATTCCCATGGACACTGAGTTGCCCATCAGCTACATCTGAGCAGGGGTGTAGGTCCTCTCCATGCCTTGTCCTTTATTGGTTCATGAGTCTCTTCAGGGCCTCCTGGACCCAGAATTTTTGGTTCTATTGCTTTCCTTGTGGAGCTCCTGTCCCCTTCAGGTTTTACTATCTCCTCCTTCTTCTGTAAGATTCCCTGTACTCCAAGTCCACTGATAGGGGACTTGGAGGGGTGCAGGGAGAAGATGAGGGAGGGATGGGGAGAGTGGGAGGGAATGAGGGAGGGGGCTACGGCTGGGATACAAAGTGTATAACCTGTGATTAATATGAAAATAAATAAATTATTTATAAAAAAGATAAAAAAGATTCCCTGTACTCTGCCCAAAGTTTGGCTATGAGTCTTAGCATCTGCTTCGATACCTTGCTGGGTAGAGTCTTACAGAGTCCCTGTGTGGAAGGCTTCTGTCCTGATCCCTGTCTTCTTCTACTTCCAGTGTCTATCTATTTGCCTTTCTGAATGATGATTAAGCGTTTGCCCTAGAGTCTTCCTTGTTGTTTAGCTTCTCTAGGACGACAGATCTTACTATGTTTATGCTATGTAATATGGCTAATATCCAACTATTAGGGAGTATGTACCATGTGAGTCTTTGTGCTTCTGGGTTACCTCACTCAAGATAATATTTTTCAGTTTCATCTATCGGCCTTCAAATTTCATGATTTCCTTGTTTTTAATTGCCGAGTAGTATTCCATTGTGTAAATATACCACAATTTCTGTGTTCATTCTTCGGTTGAGGGATATTTAGGTTGTTTCCAGATTCTGGCTATAATGAATAAAGCTGCTAGAAACACAGTTGAGTAAATGCCTAGCTGTATGTTTGAGCATCTTTCAAATATATGTCGAGTAGTGATGTAGATGAATCATGAGATAGCACTGTTCCTAATTTTCTGAAGAAGCACCTGACTGATTTCCAAAGTGGTTGTACAAGTTTACATTCCCACCAGCAATGGAGGTGGGCTCCCCTTTCTCCGTAATTCCTCCAGACTGTGTTGTCACTTGAGTTTATTACCTGAGCCATTCTGATGAGTGTAAGGTAGAATCTCAGGGTCAGTTTGATTTGCATATCCCTGATGGCTAAGGACATTGAGCTTTTCTGTTCATTTATTTATTTATCCTTTTAAATTTATTCTTTAATTATTACAATTTATTCACTTTTTATCCCAGCTGTGGCCTCTACCCTCATCCCCTCCAACCCCACCCTCTATTTCTCATCTCCTCCTAGGCCCTTCTCCAAGTCTACTGATAGGGGAGGTCCTCTTCACCTTCTATCTGGCCATAGCCTATTAGGTCTCATCAGGGTTGGCTACATTGTTTTCCTCTGTGACCTGGAAAGGCTGCTTCCCTACAGGAAAGGTGACCAAAGAACTAGTCACTGAGTTCATGTCAGAGATAGTTCCTGTTCCTCTTACTAGGGTATGCACTTGGATACTGAGCTGCCAAGTGCTACATCTGTAGAGGGGTTTTAGGTTATCTCCATGTATGGCCCTCGGTTGGAATATCAGTCTAAGAAAAGATAACAGATTTTTTGGTTCTTTTTTTCTACTCATAGAGCTCCTGTCCCCTCCATGTCTTTCTATCTCCCCCTTCTTTCCTAAGATTCCCTGCACTCTGTCCAAAGTTTGGCTATGAGTCTCAGCATCTGCTTTGATACCCTGCTGGATATCAAAGTCTTTCAGAGTCCCTCTGTGGTTGGCTACTGTCCTGATTCCTGTTTTTTCCTTCTTTCTATGTCCTTCCTGAATGAGAATTGATCATTTTACCCAGGGTCCTCTTAGCTTAGCTTCTTTAGGTATACAGATTTAAGTATGATTATCTTATATTATATGTCTAATATCCACTTATAAGTGAGTATATACCTTTTTTATCTTTCTGCTTCTTGGTTACCTCACTCAGGATGATCTTTTCTAGTTCCCACCTTTTGCCTGCTAATATGGGATTTCCTTGTTTTTCATTTCTGAGAGTTGTGTAAATGTGCCACAATTTCTGTATCCATTCATCATTTGAGGGACATGTGGGTTGTTTCCAGATTCTGGGTATTGTGAATGAAAGCTGCTACGAGCTTGGTTGAGTAAATATCCTTATATATTTGAGCATATTTCTGAGATATGCAAAGGACTATTTTTAGAGCATTTCTTTAAGTGTTTCTCTGCCATTTGACATTCCTCTGTTGAAAATTCTCCATTTTTTTTCTGACACCATTTTTTAATTGTATTAGTTGGTTTGTTGGTGTTTGCTTCATGAGTTCTTTATATATTCTGGACATTAATTCTCTATAGGATGTAGGGTTGATGACATCATTTTCTAACCATTAATTCTCTATAGGATGTAGGGTTGATGACATCATTTTCTAACCTGTCAGCTGTCATTTTGTTCTGCTGATGGTTGCAATTGCTTTACAGAAGCTTTGCAATTTCATGAGGTCCTATTTATTTATTTTAAGCTTAGAGCCTGTGCCATTGGTGTTCTGTTCTCAAAGTTGTCTCCAGTGCCAATGAGTTCAAGGCTCTCCCCCACCTTTTCTTCTAATAGTTTTAGTGTGTCTTAATTTATGTTAATGTCTTTGATACATGTAGAATTTAGTTTTGTGCAGAGTGATAATTTATGGATCTATTGAAGCCAAGTCATATAACTAACCATACTAAAGGCAATATACATCAAGCTCATAGCCAATATCAAATTAAATGGAAAGAATGTAAAATTAATACCACTGAAATCAGGGACAAGCCAAGGCTGCCCCAGTCTATCCCTATCTCTTCAACATAGTTCTTGAATTCCTAGATAAAGCAATAACGCAACTAACAGATTCAAGTGGATAAAATCAGATAGGAAGACATCAAAGTATCACTGTTCACAGATGATATGATAGTATACATGAGTGACCCCAAAAGTTCAACCAGAGAACTCCTTCATCTGATAAAAACCTTCAGGAAAGTGGCTGGATACAAAATTAACTCCAAACAAATCTAACGCTCTCCTGTATACAAAGGACAAACAGGTTGAGAAAGAAATTAGGAAACAACATCCTTCACTATAGTCACAAACAACACAAAGTAAGTTGGTGTGACTCTGACCAAGCACGTGAAAGACCTGTATGAAAAAAAAAAAAAACTTCAAGTCTGAAGAAAGAAATTGAAGAAGAAATCAGAACATAGAAAAATCTCCCATGCTCGAGGATGAGTAGAATTAACATAGTAAAAATGGCCATCCCTCCAAAAGCAATCTACAGATTCAATGCAATTCCCATCAAAATACCAACATAATTCTTTACAGAACTTGAAAGAATAATTCACAATTTTATTTGGAAAAATAAAAAACCCAGCATTGCTAAAACAACCCTGTACTATAATAGTACTTCTGGAGGTCTTTCCATCCCTGATCTCAAGCTGTACTATAGAGCAACAGTAATAAAAACCTCATGGTACTAGCATAGAAACAGACTGGTAGATCAATGAAATTCAATTGAATACCGAGAAATAAACCCACATAGCTACAGATACTTGGTTTTTAATAAAGAAGCCAAAACCATACAGTTTATAAAATTTTAAAATATGAAAAATTACATGGACTAAATAAGAAAATCTTAATTTAATAAGAGATTTATTTATATTTAATTAATAATTTATGTATCAAATGTAAATAGCAATTTTGTTTTCTGCAAGTTAGCAAAAATATGTGTTTGTTATGAAGTAATAAATTATCCAAAGAGATCTCTATAAATTTATAAAACTTTGAAAGTTTATAATAATTTCATTATCTTTCACTCAGTGTGACCATACAGGACAATTGTAACAATTCCCCACAAATATTTAAATATTAGAACATTTGTTTTTTTATTATTGATTATAATCTGTGTAAAGTCAAGCTTTATATCTTTTTGCCTTACTCTTCCCCGCACAGTCCTATGATGCCTCACTAACAAGTAAAGCAGTGGATGAGTCAATATGAGACTTTAATTTTAAAGCAAATTTTAATTAATAATCAATCATAAAATATTTGTTCAGTGCCTAACTCATCATGCCCTTTAATATGTCTACATACTTGCTTATTCCAATTCACCAAATACCCAGTTAGAAGAATCACTTCATATCTTTTGGTTGTTGTGTTTATATAATTGCCTGTGTTTAGCATATCAAATTAACTCCTCATGTTCCAAGGTACAACTCAAATGTTCTTTTACCTAATAGATATTTTCTGGTAGACCCAGAATGGAAAGACTCTTTTATTCCAACCTGAAATTTATCACATTTCCCCATATATTTTACTTGCTTGTCTTGTATTTGCTATTTCTCGTATAATAAAAAAATTGAGAATATAGAACTCACATAATTATTTTTGTGACTCCATGAATACACAAGACCAAAATTAACAAGTAAGTCATTGTTATGAAACAGATCAGGATTTTTTTAAGATTTCATTTTGGTTTTACTGTTTTGGTGTTATCAGTATTCAGTAGAAATTCATAGATGTTTATAACATGGGTAAATATTTCTGGAAGTGTTAAAGACTTAGATTTAGGATGGTACAGTATCAACCCACCTTGGCATAACAACTTGCAGTAAGATTAAGGGCATATTCTACTGATGCTACAGTAGGCAGCCCAGTGAGAAGAAAGGGATCCAAAAGCAGACAATGTAGTCAGAGAGAGCCACTGTAGGAGTCTCACATGAAGAAACTGCTGCACAACTGTTATGTAAACATACCATGAATTTAAACTCCTAGTTTGTACCTTTAAATTTTCAGGTATAACTGCAGGAAGGATTTACTTGGTTTACATTAGCATTTAGTGATGTTAAAAATTCAGATGGGATTTAATTTGTGATGTTAGCTGAGAAACAGGTGCATAGTTCAGTTTCAGGTATTGTGTGTGCAGTCACCCATGAATTGAGACTTGCTTTATTTCTTTACATTTCATTTGATTTCCATAATATGTCTAATAAGTTACTGATACTAAAAAGAACAATAGCTATTTACAAAGTTTGATACATGTGTTTGTGTTTGCAGGGGTCTACAAAAGCCAGGAAGCTCGCTTAATGTTACATATTTATCTTATAAAAGTACCAGCACATGCTTCTGTGAAGAAGATGAAGGAGGAAAATTGGGCCATGGATGGCTTTGTAAGTACAGTTCTTTAAATGCATGTTGCTCATTTAAATAGCAAACTTAAAAATTTTTCCCAAAAAAAGAATGTTATTTTTCTGAATTTATCTTATTTGAACACACAAGCATATATTTATAGGTGTAATCTCAGATATTATGACATTATAATATATAATATATAATATTTTTATATATCAGATTATATGTAATATATGGGATTATATAATACTAATTTTTGAATATGTTTAGCATTTATTAAATTTTATTACAGACTACTTACTTCTTTGGTATGAATAGCTCAATTTTAACAATTTCACAAATTCTATAATTAATCCTTGTTTTGTCTACACATTGGTGCACATTATTATGTGTCCAGATAGTATTAGTACACAGAAAACTCACTTTAGATTAATTTCCTCACTTTAGTTACATATCACACATGTGTTCTCATCACCACTCATACTTCCTTTAGTCCTAAGCAGCCAGTAATCTTTTTTCAGTCTCTATAGATTTACATAGATTAGATTGTTTATGGGTGAAGCTATATTGCACAAGGCCTTTTGTGCCTGGCTTCTTACGTTTAGTGTAACAGTAATTATGATCTTTACATCGTAGTATTGTGATTAACATATAATCAACTTCACTTGCATGCCTACGGCTAGATGTGAGGCTGGGAATAAACTCAGCTTGATTAACAAAATTATCTTCTTCTCTGGACTGAATGGAAGAAGGATCAATATAATTTGAAATCTAATTCATGATTTATTTTTATTTACTTGTATCTGTGTGCACCTGGGTATATGCATGCATATCACATATATGCTGTTGCCTACAAAGATGCAGGAATGATATTGGCTCCTCGAAAGTTGTAGGCACAGGTGGTTGTGAACTTCCTATTGTGGATGCTGATAAATGAAAATACCTCCTTGTGAAGGGCAGCTCTTAAATGCTGAGTCATCTCTCCACACTCTGATTCAATTTCCACATTTTAAAATGTTTTGAACAATGAACTTCTTAGCCTATAAAATGTATCATAATATGCAATCTCTGATTTACCAATATCATAATTATTTTAAATTATAAATTGTATTTTGTCTTTATGATTCAAAATTTACACCATGTGAGAAATACAAAAAGAATGAAGGCCCCTGTTTACTTTAGATTATATTGAATGTTTATTGAGGTTTAAATAATCAAGCTGTGGTGAGTCTTCATACTTAATCAGAATTTCAAATATTTTCAGGTTTCTGCTGAGCCTGATGGAGCTACTTACGTATTCCAAGGATTTATTAAAGGCAAAGATTATGGGCAATTTGGACTACAAAGACTAGGTAACAAACTTGATTTTTTATTTTTATTTTCAAGTAGTTCCTTTGATACTATAGACATCATAAAAAGACACAAATGGTTCTCTACATTTTTGTACACTTACAGTATCTTGAATTATGCATTGTCAGGATTATATATCAGCCATTTTAGCACATTTAAAGAACAACCACATTCTTTAAAATATCACTTCTTTATGTAATAACTCTATACAAATCTCAGTTTTTTATTATATCTGCCAATAACATGATAATCTGTCTTGGCCCTAAGCAAATACGAAGAAGGAAATGTGATATAAATAACATGGAAATATTAAACTGTAACTTATTTTTACTTCTTCTCCTGAGAATTATACTACTTCTTTTCAGTTTGAATATTGGAGCAATTTTCTTACTCCTCAGAAGATGTTGTGGCACTATGAAAAAGTTTTATAGCCTGAAAGGAAAAATAACTTTAAGAAATGAGTACCTTTGTGAGCTTAGTTCTTCTTAAATACACAAATTATTCTGTGCTAAAGTGCACAAGATTTTGTAATTTTCATCTATAATTCTTCTAACATTAGCAAAATGTTTAATGATCTTTTTATATTTATGAACACGTAGTTTCTGATGTATATATTCCTGAGGTGCACTGTCTCCCATCATTAAACTGTTAAATAGACATATAAACAATGAGTTATTACTCTAAAACCTATAATCTAACATTTATCTTAACAAATATTGATTTGAAACATCTATATAAATCACTTAGTAATAATAATAGGAGATAGTATTAAAAATAACTTGGCCATGTTTACAAATTCTTTGAATACAACTGTTTACTAAAATGCCTGAAATTGGGAACTGCACTGGAGAACACTCAAGGGAGGTAGAAAAAGGTAGTAGAATGGATGTAATTAAAATATGTTGTATCAATATATGAAACATTCAAATGTAAATAAAAATTTTAATTAAACTATATACCGTTTTGGCCACTATATACATATTAAGAAAATAAATATGTTATATCTCCAAATAAAACATATTAATTTACTTACATCCTATAATCTCCCACCTAAATTTGTGCTCTTTTGAAAATAATTATAAAACATTCACTAGTATTGGGCATTTACATAGTAATGTCACTGGGCACAGGGTTTTCACATGCCATGCCCTAGTGTCTAAAACACTATATTTTTTCACCAAATGTGTAAAAAAATCAATTTCCTTAAGTAAAAGAAAAAAAAACTAGTTTATTTCTTTTCTCCATCCCCATCATAAATCTTGTCAGGCCAATTTTTCTAATTCAAAAATGGAAGAAAAAATATTGTTTTTTTTTAAGTATAAAGAACGATTATAAGCTCAAGTTGATTTTAATTTCCTGACATGTTTGTGTTATTTCCATCAGGACTGAATACTTCAGATGGGTCAAATTCTTCAAGTCAGCCTCATGGTACAAATAGTAGTTCTGTGGCCATTGCGATTCTTGTGCCTTTTTTTGCACTTATATTTGCAGGATTTGGGTTTTATCTTTATAAACAAAGGTAAGATGTGTAACTTTCATAACAAAAAATTTGCACAAACTTTCTATTCATGTCATTTCTACTATATCATCTCAGCTCCATATTTCCATGTTATGTGATGTGCAGAATTGTAATCCATTTGATTCTGCTGCTCACCATAGGATCCATATGTATGTAGCAGAAATCTCTGTTAGATTACATTGTGATTTGCACAGAACTCATTACACATCTTAGTTATACATAATCTATGTTGATGCTTTAGAGATCTTGAATCTCTATTAACGCTTAAATTGATAAGACACTAACTATAGCCAGATTTATGGAGAAGACAAGAAAAGTCAGCTACATGTGGCGATGCTGAATGATTTTACCATGGCTGACACATGGCATTTTTCTAATCTGTCATTTATTTTCTGTTGTTTTGAATATTATTAAATGATTATGTTATGGTTGTGATAGATCAAATAAATGGTTACAGACATGATTATTCAGTCATATATATTCTATGTGATTTATACATTTGGGAAGAGCTTTATTATTTAATTATTCGCTATTCAGAAAAATCCTTTTTGAAGTAAAAATCTACATACTACAAAATAATTCAATTAAATATATTTAAGTTTATTTACACATTTACATACTTTCTACTGAAGCACATTTTCTTTTCCAAATTGGAGTTTTTATTATTTTATTATTTTATTAGATTGCAGTACAATCTAAAATTGAGTCTAATATCATATATAATTTTAAAATATCTAAATAATTTTATAACATTTTAACTGTACAATTCAATTACAATTGAGAATATCCAATATTTCATGTAAATGTAATTGCCGTTTAGTTTCCAAATGTACCCATCAACATAGAAGAAATGTTTCTGCTAAGGAATTCATTAACAGTCACTCTCTAATCCCTTTATTTCAAACTTCAGCCAAATACAAGGAAATATACTCTGTTTTTCTCTTCTTTGTATTTTTCATATGAATTCAATCACATAATGTGTGATTTTGGTCTTGCTTCTTAAACATATTGTTTTAATATTTCACTCATGTGACAGCATTCCTCACTGCTTGGTTTCTGTTGAACAATATTACATAGTGTGGGGTATTGATATTTTTGAATGGGCTCATTCAAACAATTGTTGGATAACTGAGTTGTCTCAACATTTGCTATTGTGAATAATGCTAACATATGTGCATATATATATTTGTGCATAACTTTTTGTTTCTTGAATATGTATTCTTTATTTCTTTGAGCGTACACTAAATATTGGGAATGTCAGAGTGTATTTCATTCTAGCTTGAACTTGGAAGCATTGAGTCGTTTTGTATAGTAACTGAACTATTCCCTTTTACCTTATCAGTAACAATGGGTTGGGTTAGAGTTCTGAGCTCTCAACATCTTCTCTAATACTTATTCTCTATTTTTGTTTAGTGTAGTTTGCTATAGTACCTATGATAGAAGGTTTCAAATAGCTTTGGTTTTCACTTCTGATAATGTTGAGTATCTTCAATTTTCATTTTTTAAAATTTTTGATAAATTCATACCTAATATTTACAACATTTTTAGGATTTCCACTTCCTCTAACTACTCCAGTGTCCTTACTCCTTTCAAATTCATAGCTTCTTCCTCTATAGCAGTTACCAACTTGAGGGTTGTGACCCTTTCGGGAGTTACCTATCGGATTTCTTGTTTATCAGATATTTACATTATGATTCATAACAGTAGTAAATTACGGGCTATGAGGTTGCAACAAAATAAGTTTATTGTTGGGGTCACCACAAAGGAGGAACTATATTAAAGTATCATACCATTAAGAAGGTTGAGAACCACTGTTCTATACTTATTGTTACACAGATACAAATACACACACAGAGAGAAAGAGAGAGAGAGAGAGAGAGAGAGAGAGAGAGAGAGAGAGAGAGAGAGAGAGAGAGAGAGAGAAGAGAGAGAGAGCTCATTTAGGGTTGTTATATACATGTGTTTATGGCTGACCACTTGTGATTGAAAAACTAATCAGGAGGCTTGTCCATTGAGAAGACTCAGTCTCCCTTTCTTACTATCCATTTATTGCTTTATGTGGGGTAAGGTCTTGTGAAATTTCTTCTGTCAGTATTAGCAAGTTAGTTGGTACTGCCATTATTTGCACTTGTTTTTGCCAACCTTAGAGTTGAGATTTCATGGTGGAGGGTATTTCCTGTTATGTCTAGGATATAAACATTAACATTAGGACTCTGTTCTCCTGCCTCTTAAAAATCTCTTTACCCTATTTTCCATTATTTTCTCTGAGGCTTAGTAGTAGGACATGTGTTGTAGACTTTCCAACAGAGATTGGGCACCCCAGTCTCTTTTATTTTCTGAATTTTGAGCAGAACTACCTAGTATCTATTTACAAATTGATTTTTTTCCTTACTAATGATATGTTATAGGAGTCCTTACTTTACTCAGGACTTGAAAACTTTATAAAATACATATTTTGAATATAATGTATTCCTCTCTATAGGCTTTGTTTTCATTTTCTTAATATACTATCTGTACACAATTTCTTTTTATCACCAATACTTTTTCCTATTTTTGGTATTTGTTATATATATTGGAAATAATTACCAAATTGAAGGGCAATATATGTTGCCTACATGTCTTTCCCAAGGCCAGGTTGAGATACATGAAGCATTTTCTCAAAAAAAAAAAAAAGCAGGTCAGTATAATAAATAACAGGCATTTCTGGTACTTAGTCTTGATTCCCCTCTTTTATGATTCCTACTTAATAAAAAAGAGATGGCCATAATCTACTGCCTAGTTTTTACTGTAAGTATGGTTGGTCAAAGAAAGACAGGGATGGAGTTGCAGCTATGGTATTCACCCTCAAAAGAACAAATTCTTTAAGTAAATTTCCTTTAAGGAGAAACTTAAAGCTAAGTTTCTGTGTGCTTTGCAATTTATTTCCTTGAATTTATCTATACTTAAAAAAATGAAAATACGGAAAATGTATTAGTGATGTAAAGTAACACAATACAATGTGAAGAAAAACATTCCAATGAAATTGATCATTGAAGTATAGAATTAAGTATCAGAAAAGTAATCACGAATCAAATTAATTTTTATATAAAACGTTTTTTTTTATTTTTGAGAAGAGCTATATTTATTTATTTTATTTTATTTTACTCTTAGTTTTATCTGCATTTATTTTATACTGAATTTATTATTACCGTGCATCCGCTTTTGTTTCTTCAGTTTCTTCTGAGATATTTTTTTCTTCTGTGCAACCTCCTCTTCTGGCTTTGGAACAATTTGTTTCTTTTCAGTGAGGACCATCTCAATGTGGCAGGGGGAACTCACGTATGGGTTAATCCGGCCATAAACTCTGTAAATTTGAAGGCACATCTTAGGTTCTCCTGGATATGGCCAATGACTAAATAATCTATATCTAAGCCCTTAAATTCATTTTTAAGCATGTGCAGCAAAAATTCAGCACTCTTTTTTGGCCACAGACCCTGAGTCCAGCCCTATTGTTTGGCCTGGGCGCACCTCGGGACTCCCCCATTACACTGCCAGAACGGCAAACACTGTTTCTTTAAAGTGACAACTTTCAGATACTTGGTGGTTTTTCGGATGTGCATACCCTTGATGGCCTGGGCAGTTTCCCTGGTGTTCTTAAAATGAACACGAAGATTTGAATCTCTTGATTTGCATGATTTCATAGGGTTTTCAAGGTCAGGAGAGTAGCGAACCATCTTCACAGATCACCTCTGGCCGCTTTCAGCAAGAGCGATATATTTATTTTTAAATATACAAAGAGATTAAGACTTTAATATAAATATTTTCTCTCAAATACATAATGTTCTCTTGTAAAAGAAAATGTTTCCAAAGATTTACAAAGCAAACCAAAAGAGAGGTAAGCCTGATTTGAAGCTCACACAACAGAGATGGCATTTCTTTCATGCTCACCGGCTTCTCACTTGCATACTTCTAGATATAAAATCTTCCTAAAGAATTATCTAGTCTTCATGTGGTAGCCTTTTCTGTTTTAGAATAGAATTGGATCCTTCTTTATTCTTCAAAAATAATTTTAATTCCCAGACAGCTTTTTCATCATTGTCTTTTCTAAAATAATTCCTGGTAATTTGTTACCATGTTAAGTTTTTTTTCTTTGAGCCATAAAAATTTTCATGATCTATTATTCTTGTTCTCTTTACCCATAATCATTGTTTTCTATTACTTCAATTTAAATCCAAAAGAATAATGACTTTATATGCTCTGAAAATATAGTTTGTATTCTAAGTCAAGAATGATGCTAGGAACATAAACAGATGTTTAGTAAGTATAAGATAAGTAAAGATATGGCAATAAAAGACGCATCATCCTGATTCTCATTTAATATATAAGCATTAAGTTATTTTTATTTCTCATGAAAATTTGAAAGAGAATTATGTATTCATATTACTATGATTATCACAAGTAATATTTATAGATATTTACTAGGTTCAGAATTTCTCAATTAACACTTTTAAGTGACATTATCCTCTACTGGTGCTAATGAAAGTGTATTATTTGAACCCTAGTTTGCTGTTTCTTGAAGCACCCTAACATGCAATTCTTAATGTTGTTTTTCTAACAGGACTGCCCCCAAAACCCAGTACACAGGATGTTCTGTTCATGAAAATAACAATGGCCAAGCAGCCTTTGAAAACCCCATGTATGACACCAATGCCAAGTCCGTGGAGGGGAAGGCAGTACGATTCGACCCCAATTTGAACACAGTTTGCACAATGGTATAACAGGGCAACAGGTTGCCTTCTTCAGAATCCTGGGAATCGACATACTGAACAGTGCACTTTTAGTTCACTGCTAAACAAAGCACACTTTCCAGGACTTGCTGGGTCACCTTTTCCTGAGGAATGATAGCGAAGAGTGTTTTTTTTTTTTTTCATAAACTGGATCAAAATTTATCTTCATGTTTACCATGGAGAGTTTTACAGAAATCTGGCTGCACTCCAGGAGTGCTTACTCACAGTTTATTTGCTTTTTTTAAAAAGGAGATTATTCTAAAACATAAACTTATTTGCATATATTGGAGGAGCATCCACTATCAGTATTTCTGTGCTTTATAAACTATATTAGAGGGACTGGGTTAAAATGATATAGGGTAGAAAATAAGAGCTATACTTACAAGAGTCAATAGATCACTGACTTCTCTTTGCTGTCATAAACTACATCGCACTCATGTGTCTGTAGTTCACACCACAGATCTGCAATTCATCCTTTTTATCCTAGGCATTGCATTTCTTTTTTCCTTAGATATTTATGAATGACACACACCTTTAAATATTTATGAGCTAATTGATGCCACAGAAGAAATAAGGCTGCCCACTCCAATCTGGCCTTCTGTGTTACTAATACAGACATTACATTTTTAGGATCATTTTCAAGTTTCTGCAAATGGCAAGGTCAATATATAACCTTTTTTTTATTTCTCCATTATCAACAAAACAGTTTTATCCATTGAGCTAAAAGATTCTCTTTAGATGTCTGCCTCAGTATAGTTTGTCATCCAGAACATATTTTGGCTCAAAATTTATCTGTAAAGATACTTCTTTTGCAGTTATATGAGATACTACCTTGGTACCATTTTTTAAACCAAACAATGGTTTTGAAAGGCCTACTAGAATTAGTCAGTTATGTCGGCATTTAATTCTGTCTTCATATTCTTTCAGCTGAATTTTAAAATTTTATTACATTTTAGTTTCTTTGAATAAAGAATATACTATACTCTGATCTACCCCATAACTTAATGATGAGAAGAACCAAAAAAATTCTTTCAGATCATCAGTACAAATTTGTTTCCCAAATACATGTGTTCATAAAATTTTGACAGGTTTTGAATGTTCTGACTATACCCTATTTTTAAGAAGTAGGTATCAGGTACAGCCAGTGTTTTTCATTGTCTGATTAAAACAAGTTTTTATGTTGTTGTTAGCTTAAAGCAACATCATGCAGTAGTGTTAGCATTTTTAGTTCATAGGACAATGTCTTCTTTTTTTATATTCATCATGTTTCATTTCACTGAATAAAACACATGACCATTGCGAACTCTCTGTTGTTGTCCATTTCCAATATGGATGGTTTGTGAAGGGTGTCACTTTTTGTATCATGAGAAACCATCACACCTGGGAGCCCCGCTTGGAGCTGTCTCTGCATTCAGTGACTTTCTTGTGAAACACTTTGAGATACACTGTTTTGGAAATTCATACAATTTTCTCAACATTGTATTCTACTGACAGGATGCGGTTTTAAATTTTATGCCATTTGTTATTTATTCTTGTTTATTCAAATGACTGCAATAACAATGATTCATTCACTAATGTTAAGGTTAATACGTTTAAGATCTTGTTTAAATGACGTTTCTTCTGCAACTGGCTACTCCTCTTATATTAATGCATACACTTTTGTAAAGAAGTATATTTTTATGAAAAAAATTTGTAAAAGTATGATGTAAATTTTCAGTGCAATGTAAACAAATAAAAAAGGATAATTGCTTTTGTAAAACGTGTATTCTTTTCAAACTTACCCTTAGCTATTCTTTTGTAAAAGCAATGCACAGAGTCATTTTCACTTGGTGCTTTTATAAATGTTCCTCAATAACATGTCACATTGCAACAAGTAATAAAGTTTAATCTCTCCCTCTACAGTCTACTTACAAATGTGATAGTTTTTTATAGGCAAATAGAATACCAGTATAATTATTTTGCTACCAAGCAGGGGCTCACTATAGGTGTTCCAAGGAAAATGATGCAGTGAAATGAGTTTCTATAAAATAAGGAACTTTATTAAGTACTAATGATGTAGGAAAATACAGGCATGGTCCCATTTACCTGTATATTAGGAATGGGGAATTTAGATGAATACACTGTGAGATGTGAAGTTTTATGACCTTTTGTAGATGGCCGGGATCTCTCCTTATTTGTATGTTCCAAGCTCAGTAGGCATCCTGTCCTTTTTTGGACATTTAAGTTTGGGATTGAATACATAATTACTATTTTCTCTCTCATAAGAGATGTTTTCAGCTCACACTTATCTGGTGAGTTTCAGGTGTGAACTGCTTTCTGCTTTCTTTCAAGAACAATGTAGTTGTACCACTGACACATTGATCAATAGCATATTTTCCTATCTAGTTCAATGTCATAAGAGCCTGGCTTTGAACTGTTTCCAAATATTACTTTTACTGATATTGTACTCATTTATATATAATTAAAAATTCTCTAATATAGTTCAGTGCTTTCTTTTCATAAAGATACTTCTGTAAAACATTTTTCATAGATTAAAACTCAACTTTAACTACATGCCACCCAAATAAATCTTTCTTTTTTTAAGCAAAAGAAAGATTTCCACACATTCATGAGAAATGTGAACATTTGTGCTCTGGAAAGTTATTGTTTCTATAATATTATGGTTTAACACATTACTTAATTTAGTTTTACTAGAGAACTTTTCTGCTATCAGAAGCAGCTTTTATTTCTGAGATGCACAAACCCCAGTCTTTGCCATCTTTCCGCTCCAGCCTTGATCTTTCATTTCTTGTTAACTTTGTAACCCCTTCCCTGACTCAGAATTTCTGTATATTTTCACGTATTTTTAACGTTTATTTTTATTCTCTTCTGTGAGTCTTTCACTCTATTCCTTTATTTTTGTGCTTTCCTTAATATGTTTTTTCCTTCATATATTTTTCTGATATTTTAGTTGTTATTTATTTGAAAATTTCTGCAGTGTTAATTTTTCAAAAGTTCACTGAATTTTTATGGTGATTTAAGAAAATCTTTAAAAGCCTTGATGCCCTTTTTTTATATGCTTAAGAAAAATATATAAGCCTCACTCAGAGTCTGCTGATACAGAAAGAAGAGTGTGTAGTGATGGAGAAAATTACTATAAGGTATGATTTATTTTGCTATGTGGTACATTTACACAAAAGGGTATAGAAATGGATATAATAGAGACTAAAAGGTCTGTAATTGAGTGTTAATCATTTTTTAAAGGAAAATCACAACACAATGCTTGTCAGAGTATTAACCTTGGATTATCTATAAATTTAAAATAAACACAGTGTAAATAATTTTTTTTAAAGAAAACAGTAGTTTATTCCAGTGGATACAGGCTCATGCTGCCAAGCCTTATATCTGAATTTGGTCCTTAGCACTCACTTAGGGGAAGGAGAGAATCAATTACCACCTCCATGTATGCTTTGTGTGAGATCAAGAACACAACGCACATACACACATCAAATCTTGGACTAAAAGAAGATTGATTGACTTGTTTTGAGGATGACTAGAGGTAAGGGAATATTTAACTAGGAAGATGTGCATGTTATAAAATTTGAGAAATAGCATCTGTCAACGCTTCCATGAGTTTAGTATTCTGAGGTAATTTAAGAGTAGATTTAGAATCCATTAGGGAATAAAAGGGACCACCAGACATTAGATTGTGTTCTTCAGAATATAAACAATGGAAGTAGTGAGCACAGGCAGATACTTTCCCAAATTTAATAAGTCCCTCTGTGTAGTAGGTTTATTGGTCTTGTAAAAGGAAACACATTTTACTACATTCAAATTGTACTGCACAATGTAAAACAAGAAATTCCTATTTAAAAATTTAAATGATGCAAAAGTGCTTGTAACTACCAGCATAGCTGTGAAAAAATGGGTGGCATTATCATGATCTTGTTCTAGACTCCCTATAGTCCCCAGTCCTTGTGATATATGTCACAGTAATACATATACAAGAGGGTAATGTACAAGGGAAGTGGTGTTAACACTTGAATGAGATAAAGCAATCTCAAGTTAAGAATGGAAATTGGACAAAGAGAGCACCATGACAATTTGTATCTCAAGCAGGCCTTATATTATCTTGAAAGTCTCTGTAGCAGACATCTACCCATGAAGGGCATTTTTCTGCCTTGGTTATTGCTATAAAACATCAAGGATGGTAGTACCTGAGATGGTTCAATGTTGATTATACAGAACATGAAAATGGATTAGGTATTAGTAAAATTTTGGGGAATATACCTGTGACCTGAACCTTAATATTGTGTAACACAGAGGTCCACAGAGCAGCCAAGGAATACAACTCATGCCATGTGCACAACTCCTAGGGTAACAATTTTGTTTTGACACATATCCCATGAGTCCAGGGATTGAGCCATGGCCTTTGTTAAATTTGTAGGAATATTCTTGTACTTTAGTAACATATGGTTTAAAACACCTATCATATTGTGGCAACCTTAAAACAGGAGCCTTGAATAGCAGGAGTCTTTTTACTAAATATACTTTTCAAAATCTCTGATAACTTCTTGTTATTATTTTACCATGCTCACTCTCAAATATTGCATCTGTAGATACACTCCTACATCCCTAATCCAACCCTTTTTTTTAAAGTTTATTTTTCATGTATATATTTGCTTTATATCCCAAACATAGCCCCCTCCCTTCTTCACCGCCTAGTCTCCACTCCCAGTCTCTTTCCTCTACCTCTCCTCCCCTTCTCCTTAGAAAAAGGGATACCCCCCTCCCACAAACTCATCCAGCACATCAAGTCACATCAAGATTGATCTCATCCTCATCCACTGAGGCCAACCAAAGCAGCCCAGAGATACAGAAGTGATCAAAGGCAGACAGCAGAGACCATGGCATAAACAGCACTTGCCTCACTGGAGGATCCAATCCAATTCTTATGCTTGTTCTTGGGACTCTTTTCCTCCTATTGGGTTGCCTTGTCCAGCCTCACTATAAGGCAGGAATTTTGCATTTTCTTACTGTATCTTGTTTTTTCTTGTTTGGCTCTTGTCCATAAGAGAAAATGGAAGGGAAGTGAAGGAGGGAGAGACAAGAGGTGGGGAGGAACTGGGAGGAGGAAAGTGAGGGGAAACTGTGGTCAGACTATATTGTATGAAAGAATATTTTCAATATAAATAAAATTTAAATGGAAATATAAAACATAAAAAGTAATAAGTAAAAAAAATAATGATTTATTTCGTTTTTCCATATTCTTGGATGTGAGCCATCCAAAGGAGCATGCTCAACCAAGCAAAATTAAAATACTTTTGCTCCCCAAAAGCCATTAACTGCTCATATCTCTTCATCTATTGAGGGAACTTAAGGATATTTTCATACTCCAAGATAAAATGTTGACTGACTTGACATTATGCAAGTCTAGTAAACCCAAGAAGAGCTGCTATGAATTCATGAACGTGGTAGTCCTAAACTTAATGCTGAGGAAGATCATGATTTGGCCTGGGCATTAAAACTTTATATCATCTGGCAGTGAATTTCATTGTTTATTTAGTGGTTTGGTGTCTCATTTAAGGAAGAAGAACAGAGCATGGTGGTGCATACCTTAAATCTCAGCAGCCAAGAGGCAGACATAGGTGTGTCTCTGTGACTTTGAGGCCAGTCTGTTCTACAAAAGAGTCCAGGGCAGCCAGGGCTTCACAGAAAAACCCTGTCTTGAAAAACCAAACCAAACAAAAACAAAACAAAACAAACAAACAACAACAAAGGAGAACAGATGAGATCATCTATATGTATTAAAATTTAATTCCTATGAATACTTAGCAAGGCCATATCCAAAAGTATGAGATCTCCCTTTAAAACTCCAGGAGGGACACCACAGGTAAGATGTCTATTTCAGCCTGGAGCAGCAGTCCATTCAATGGTAAAAACATGTTGATTTTCAGAAGCTATGTTAGCACAAAACAGAACATCTTTAAAATCTAGGCCTGTTCACCTTGCGCATTAAAAGGTATTTGTGTTCATGAAGTATACGTATTAAGGAACACTTAATACATGGGAATAGCAGCTGCATTTGTAACTTCAAGTGCTTGTACTATTGTGCAGCCTCCATTAGATTTTTTAACAGACAGCACTGCAGATTAACAGGGAGACTGGCAGAGTTAAAAGCCTCTAACAAAGGAATTTACCGATGAGTGGTTGAAATTCCATTAAGGGTTTAGGCCACAAAAGTGCTTTACTCTATTTATATGTGTGGTGGTTGAAGTTTCTGTACTCATCATAGAATTGGTACAAACTTATGTGTTAAAGAGGAGATCTGCCAGCAGTGATTCACTGTCCCTGACAGACAGGCTATCCTGGTTGTTACTATGATTTTTGTAAGTTGTTGAAAATAACTTACCCCCATTTTTGGTGATAAATCTGTCCAATACAGGGAAATGACACTTGGGTATCTGTAGAAAATTATGGGTAAAGATTAAGTTTTACCATGGACAACATAAAAGTGAAGTAAACATTGATGATAAAAGTCCCATTGATGCCTATATTTGAAAAAAAAAGTGGAAGACAAATTACCCAGAGAACAAAATAGAAGCCACTACATCAATTGAAAAACTTATAGTCCTCCCCATTACTGTCTGACCCTAACCTGTCAATGGACTAGGGGAGAGGAATAAGGGAGAAACAGGGAGGGAGGGTAGACCAGGAGGGGAATACACCTACAGCTATAACCAGAGAGAGGTGACTACACCTGGAATACAACGGGAATAAATTGTAAATAATAATAATAATAATAAAGAATAGAAAAAGAAGACTTACAGTCATACCTTATAAGTTTTAACTGTTGATAGTGATTATTGACTTGGAGGTCACCTTTATATCCTTTGAAGCAGTATGCATTTTCCACACACAATATTTGAGCAATTCATCTTCAGTAAAATGCTTTCTAAAAGTCATAGAATTTATCAGTTTATTTTTTCCAGTAGAATATGAGTAGGAGACTACTTTTCTTGAAAGGGTACAAGAAGTTCACATTCCTTTTGTTTCTCTCTCCTGGTAGCTTTAGCTTCACTTCAGCCTCTTACCCATTTTATATTACAATTAAGCAAAAATACTTGCTATATTTAATAGGCTATCAATGGTAGTCTAGAGGCTTGGTGACAATTTTGTAATTTCTTTCTGATGCCAGGAAAAAGGAGGGAAAAGATGATGTTACTTCCTACATAGTCTCACTAAGGCATTTGAAAAAAGTAGTAAGATTTTCACTAAGCACTTGGGCAATAGTTGCCATAAAGGTAGGATTTAAAAGGTTTTCTTTCATTGCTATTTAGTCCCCTAAATACACAGACAATAGAATGTCAACATTTCCACATTCCATCCCAGTACAATAATCTCATTCAAAGGAATTATATAGGGCTTCCTAAAATCTTATGCAATACTTGGGTTCTAAAATATATAACTCATCTGCATATATTCCAGCCATTTGAGTCATTTAAGTTATCTCAGAATTAATAAAGGTCTGACCTGTTACAATTCCAACATTCTTTTAAGAATGACATGGTTCAAAGAGGATAGATAGCAGAAGTAGAAGAAGACAGGGAAAGGAGACTTCCAACAGGCCCTTGAAAAACTCTACCCCTCAGGGTATCGAAGGAGATGCTGAAACTTATAGCCAAACTTTGGGCAGAGTACCGGAAATCTTATTGAAGAAGAGGGAGATAGAAAGGTCTAGAGGGTATAGAAGCACTACAAGTAGACCAACAAAAGCATCAGATCTAGGCCTAGGAGTGACTGTAGAGACTGATGTTGCAAGCAAGGACCATGCATGGAAAGGACCTAGAAACTCTGCACAGATGAAGCCTATAGGCAGCTCAGTCACTTGTTATTTGGGTTCCCTAGTAAGGGGAGCAGGGTCTATTTCTGACATGAACTCAATGGCTCTTTGATCACCTCTCCCTGGGGGGTGCAGCCTTGTCAGGCCACAGAGGAAGATGATGCGGCCAGTCCTGATGAGATCTGATAGGCTAGGGTCAGATAGAAGGGGAGGCAGTCTGCCCTATCAGTGGACTAGGGGAGGGAAATTAGAGGAGAAGAGGGAGGCAAGATGGGATTGGGAGGAGATGAGGGAGGGGGCCACAGCTGGGATACAAAGTGAATAAATTGTAACAAATAATAATAAAGAAAAGAAAAAAAAGAAAAGAATGTTCTGGTTTAGAGAAATGCCAAACAGTTCACACACACACACACACACACCCTTGTTCCTGTACCTAATATTTATTATCCATTGTAAACCTGGGCCCTCTTTAAAAAAAAGAAAGAAAGAAAGAAAACTTGTACATGTTACCTTATACCTTTTTCCAGTTGTTTGTAAAAGATAGTATGTGATTTATTATTTTAACTAATACTTTCATATACTGAACATACTCTTTGCCTGTGAATTACATCACCAATGTTGGGGATTGGCCTGATGTTATGTATTCTCACGTTGATTACTGGCTCCCAAGGCCTTGTTCTTGTTCAGAAGAGCACATTCTCAGGTAAACCTATCCTTGTTGTGTAAAACCTGCCTAAGTCATTTTACCTGATTGATTGCTTAAACAGCCTATAACTGGGCAGAGCAGAATGGGGTAGGCATGGCTAAGGTTCCTAGGCTTTTGGGTTCAAGACAGAATCACATGAAACAGACAGAATGGAAGAGAGGAGGAAAGAGGACTCCACAATGAGTTAGTGTGGAGAAAAACAAAACAAAACAAAACAGGTAGGCCATGAATAATGACTCCACTAATGGCATGAAAAGGCTCAGATAATGAATATAAGCAAGTACTGTGGGATTATGGATGGAAGGTATACCAGAGGAGGAGGATAAAGGTGAATGGCACTGGATGGGGTCTGGGAGAGGGATGGTGAAGATATTGAGCCAGCGTAGGTGAAATATCTTCCAGGCCCTAAGTAAATAAGACAGTTATAAAATCTAACAGGTGTTTGTGTCTTATTATTTGAGATAGTGGGTTAAATAACACTACTGTGATAATCTTAGGGCTAGTATCAAGCATTATGTAGCCAAACGCTCATTTTATACTTATAATATGGCAACATGCAATAATTTAGAAAAAACCTTTTTTAAAGTTGGAATATCATGTTATATCATGAAAGCTACAGTCAGGAGTGAAATCAAAGGTAATCTAAGGCAAGGTGACCATCTAGAAGTGAAGTAACACAAAGTTATGTGTCCTTATGTCTTCTCAAAAAATATTAGTGAATTTTGTAACAACCTTCTTTCACTGGGAACTCAGAGAACCAGATGCAACATGCTTAACTCAGCTATACATTTCCCAAAGACAATCAAGTTCCTGCCTAGTGGGAGCCAAGTTCCAATAATTATTCTGGAGGTAGCGCGACCTGCCAGATTCTGGAGTTGCTTTGACTGACTGCCAGGCGAAGGTAGTCTTTCCTCTCCCTCCTCTCCACTTTGTCTATCTGTCTTGTCTGTCTGTATATCTCTCCATCTGACTTGGTTTCTTTCTGTTCTGTTTTTTTTTCTTTTTCTTTTATTTTTTTAATTTACTCTTTCATATCTTACACCCTTACCACAGTTTCCCCTCCTTCATCTCCTCCCAGTCCCTATCCTCTCACATCATCCAGCCACTTCATCATTTCCCTTCAGAAAGAGAAGGCCTCTGGGATATCAAATAAATATGACATATCGAATTGCAATAATATTAGAGATCTCTCCTCATATTAAGGCAAGAAAAGACAACCCACTCGGAGGAAGAGAGTTCCAAATGCAGAGGGAAGAGTAAGACAAGAACCCAACCACTACTACTGCAAGTCCCACAAGATCAAACTACACACCCATAACATATACGCAGAGAACATGGGTCAGCCATTCAGTACTCACCTTTCCGTGACTGGAAATCTTGCATTTTTATAGGAGATGGTTATTTCATGTTCCATGTGCAACCATTGCTAGGAGTGTTAGGTAGGGTGACACTCATAGATTCCTTGGAGTTTCTGGCTATTACAAATAATGCTGTCTTATAAACATAGTTGAACAGGTAAGTGTCTTTGTGACAGGTTGGTGTGTCTTTTGGGTATATTCTCAGTAGTCGTATTCCTAGTTGCACTTTTTTACCTCGTTCCTGAGATGTGCTCCCCCAAACCCCACAATTCCAGTTGTCTTTCCCAGTATCTTATCCCTCCATCCTCCCCACGCCTGATCCCTCCTATTTCTGACCAAGCCAACCCCCTATTCCACATGCTATTTCTGTTCATTTTTGCTTTTCCAGGTAGATTCACATTCTCACCTTGAATCATGCTTGTTACTTAACCTCTCTGGATCTGTGGATTGCAGCATGGTTAATCTTATTTCACAGCTAGTATCCACTTTAAGTGAATATGTACCATGTCTGTCTTTCTGGGTCTATGTTACCTCTCAGGATGATTTTTTTTTCTAGTTCCATCCATTTGCCTGCAAATTTTATGATGTCGTTTTTTTTTTTCTGTTACTATTTTTTAACAACTAAGATTTCACATTTTCTTTATCCCTTCTTTGTTTCAGAAACATCTAAGATGTTTTCAGTTTCTGAATATTATTAATACAGCTTTTATAAACATAGCTGAACAAGTGTCTTAGTGATAGGTTAGTGTGTCTTTCGGGTATATTCTCAGGAGGGGTATAGCTATATCTTGAGGAAGATGAATTGCTAATTTTCTGTGAAATCACAAAATTGATGTCCCCAATGGCTATACATGTTTGCACGGCAACCAGCAATGGAGTAGTGTTTAACTTGTTCCAATCTTCGCCAGTATGAGTGATCACTGTTTTTTAAAACCATTCTGACAGGTGTCAGATAGAAGCTCAGAGTGCTTCTGATTTGCATTTCGCCAATGGCTAATGATGTTGAACATTTCTTCAGGTGCTTCTTCATCATTTGTAATTCTTCTGTTGAACATTTTTGTTAGGTCTGTACCCCATTTTCCAAGGTTTTGGATTTTTATTTATATTATTATAATTATTATTATTTTACCACAGTTATAATTGTTTTACCAAGTTATATTGAGAAAATAAATTGTTCATTTCCTCTTTCAAGGAAAAATGACCCACTTTAAGATCAAGTCAGTCACCACAAAATAAATATTTAAGGTGAAAGAATAGGTATGAAAATACATATTTTAAACCAATCTTATTAAAACAACTGAGTTTCAGCTCTCATCAGGAGTGGTTGCATTGTCTTCCTCTGTGGCCCTGTAAGGAATCAAAAGGAAGGAGAGGAAGACCTCCTGTATCAGTGGACTTGGGGAGGGGCATGTGTGGGGAAGAGGGAGGGAAGGTGGGATTGGGAGGGGAGGAAGGAGGGGTTTATGGGGGGATACAAAGAGAATAATATGTAATTAATAAAAATTAAAAAAGATAAAAACAACTGATTTTCTAATACTAGAAATATACAGATTAATATTTGAAGAATATTAAAAAATATTTTAAAACAATATCTGGTCAGTATATAAAATATTGAACAATAGTCAGAAGAACCACATTATAGTTTCAACAGATGTACTTATCACCTTTCACAGAAGTGTATGCACAGAGAAAGAGTGATAAGTGGAAGGGATCATAGAATTTCATGGTCTCAAAACAAGGAAGGGAAGGCTGAAGAAAATCCAATTATGCAAATATGTATGTATCTGTAACATTGGGTCTTCATCTGGATTCCCTTTGGCATTCCATGTATTATAATCCTAACTGAAAGAATAGTCTAATGTATTGAATCTTTATGTAAATTTATCTTTTCATGTCATTGAAATTAACTTTTCTGAAATGTAAAAGCTAATCAGGCAATTACTCATCTGTTGAATATGACACTATTCTCTCTAGTATGACAATTTAGAAAACAGACATTGATTTGGGTGTGAGGCAGCATTGCGTGTTATGAGTCTATTTTGAACTCAGTGTGAATTGCTAGGAAAACTGCATTATACATGAAGTCAACATCATGGAAAACCTGGACACTTATTAATAAAAGTCTAAAAACAAAATGGTGAAGAATGTATGCGGAGTGGTTTGCTCTATATCTATTTCCTCGGGATATTTATCAGATGCTATTATTTGCACATTAAAGATTTATTTGTTTTTATTTTATGGACATATAAAATAAAAACATATATGTGCACCACATGCAGGCTGCTATCCTCAGGTCTAGAACAGGAGTTACATATGAGTATGAGCTACCCTGTAGGTGGTGGGAACTGATTCCATATGACCTACAAAAGCAGCAAGTGCTCTCGGTCGCTGAGCAATGTCTCAATTTCCTATTACTTGCACTTCAAATGAAAAACAAAATCAAATACAATTTGATCACAAATCAGTTATCAAATAAGGCAAGGTAAGTTTTATATTTAATGGTATTCTATCCATATAAAAGGACAATCAATTCTCATTTTGCTTATAATTATACACATAAAATATTATCCTTCCAAAAAAATCAAAGGTTGACATTTTTCCTGGGGCTTAAAATCATGTTTTGTTTGTCTACACTGAAAGTATTCACTGACCCATGGTTGTCCTTGAAATTACTACTCATTTATAATTAATGATTTCAAATAGTAGGTTTTACATTTTATGCACCATTTAATAGAAACTTTAAGCAGTGATTCATTTCTGTAAGCAAGTCTCAAATATTTACATATGAAGAATTGGATACCTATTTTGTAATGGATTTCAATAATAACTTTTTATTTTAAAACATAATTTACCTTCTAACTGTCCTGGAACACTGATACTGTATAGATAACAATAACACAATAACATGTATTTTGACGGAAATCTAAAGACTATATACAATGTGTGGGGATAAATGTTAATCTTAAAATTATTTTGGCCAAAGGAAGACAATGCAGCCAGTCTTGATAAGACCTGGTAGTCTAGGGTCAAACAGAGGGAAGGAGGACCTACCCTATCAGTGGACTAGGGAAGGGACATAGGAGGAGAAGAGGGAGAGAGGGAGAGATTGGGAGGAGATGAGGGTGGGGGTCACAGCTAGGATATAAATAAATTGTAATAAATAATAAATATTTTTAATTAAAAATATCCAAAAACCTTAAGAAACGTATTTGGGGGGGGGCATCAATGTGATAAATCTGTACAGACTGTGAAAAACGGAAAGTTGTAGCGGTGCTGTAATGTTTATTTTAAAATTTTGAATATTTTTCAGTGTGGCATGTCAGGAAATAGTCTGAGAAGAGTGGCATTTTCTTTATACATGACTCCAATAAATCCGAGGCAGCTGAAGGCAGAGTTACTTGTATACTCCTGAATCCCTGTGTAAAAATACTGACAACTGAGGCAAGCGTGCCAGTACTTGCCTCTTTACCACTTGTCATGATATGTGCACACCAACACACATTCCATCACGCTGCAGACCAAGCCTTTTCTCCATCTGCAACCAGTAGTTCTCAGTCTTCCCAGTGCGGCAACACGTTAACAAGGTCCCACACGATGTGGTCACAGATTATTTTTTATTGCTACTTTAGAACTGTAACTTTGCTTGTAAATTTGTTTTGAATAGTAATGTAAATATCTGATATAAAGGATATTTGATATGTGACACCCCCAAACAAACCTACACCCTGAGAACTGCTGGATTTCATAACCGTCTAACATACACTTCCAGTGGCACACTTCCAGGCTTTCTCAGTCTAAAGTGTCACATTTGTTGTAAGATATACGCAACTCTTAACTACTGAACATAACTGGTCTGCAAATTTTATTAGATTTCTTCTTTATTTAGTGTGCTGCAATGAAGAGGTGAATGTCATGTCCAACTATGAAATTTTTAAAAATTCTTTCTGTCACATGGATTTTTACCAACATAAATACAATTAAAGCAGAACTGATAGTTGTTTTTCCATTTTGAGCCATTTCCTTGCTCCAAATATTTGAAAGCACTAAGAAAGTTATAAAGCAAAATCTTCCTCTTACTCTGATATTCATAATTCATATAAAGGTCTGTAGTATTGATTTGTTGCGTATCCCTGAAGAGAGTTTTGGGCATACTGAAGCCAGTGTAAGCTCAAGGAATTTACACAAATAGACACAGCAGAACACACACAAATAACAAATTATACTCATATAGTTCAGTATTGCTTGAAATTTGGGTTGAAATTGACTAGTGATTGACTCTACCTGCTGCACTCTCTCCTTCACGTCAGTATGTGTGAAATACTCTTTCTTCTATCACATGTGGATTGCTGGTGAGTTGTGGCTGGTAGACCATGACAGCTGAAGTAATTATTGAATAATTTAAAACATTATGAGTGCTAAACATGGTATATATTTTTGCATAAATGGTAAAGAACTAACAGTTTCTTATAGTAAAAAAATTAAGGAAATCTCACCATTCTGCAAGTTCACATTTTGTCTTAGTGTAGAAGTATTTTTGTATTAAACATGCTTCTGAGTTAATTCACAATAAACATCTAATAGCAATGGTCAGATTTATAGTCAACCTGATAATACCACTGTCCATATACTGTGCCTGGTTGTCCTATAGAATCACCAAATCCTAGATAGATGTTGTGGGAGAACTATTGAAGAGAACAGGTTGAATTTTTTTCTTTATCAAGTGTGCTTTATTTTGAACTAAATTCAAATATTTCCTGCAACAAAAATTTCAGCTCTCTGAAAAATGCAACTATAATGTCTTTCTTATTGCTTTAAAGTAAAAGCTATAAAAACATGTGAAATAGGACTTTTCAAAGATCCTATCAAATATATTTTGAAAAGATTTCCAATACAAACACATTTGTTATCTTATAATACATATTATTGATGTCTACCTCAATTTAATATTAATACAATATGCATACCTCCTTATAAATTTCCAACAAATATTTAGGAAAGATGTTAGTTAGTACACACAAATATTAAGTTTGGAACTTGCAAAAAAGATATTATTCTAAGAAGTACTTATACAAACAAGCATGTGTAGTGTTGGATATATCAAGATAAAATAATGATTTTTTCCTGTAAAATTTTGAACTATTTACATTCACCTAAAACAGAACATACCAAACTAAAAACATTCCAAAATTTTGTGTTAGGTATTTCTATGGATTTTATTCTATGTAGTAGGTTATCCATATCTGCCATGAGGCTATGATCCTTAATAATTCCTTTATCTTTCATTTATAAAACTAGCATATGACACTGAAAAATTGATATCAAAATATCATTTTGACATGCCGAATATTTTTGGACATTTCTGTGTTTCTTTTTTCATGAATGTTCATGTTCAAAGGAACATTTCTTTTTTAAATTCTGGAATGATTTAATGCAGTTACTTCTGAAGCATACTGTGCTACATCTTACCTAGCTTTAAAAAAATAAGATATATTCTATTACCGGCCAGAGAAGTTTCAAATCATACATTTTTGTCTCACTAACTGTGTATGGTACCAATGAAATACAGAAGAGAAAAAAAATGACACTAAAAGATGAAGCTGATTACAAAAAGAGATATTTTGAGTTGATGTACTAAAAGGTAGATAATGTAAATAGATGATGATGGAAAATTCAGTAAATCGCAGATTGAAAGCTGAGTTGCAGCACACACAGAAATGTAATTTATAGAGATGTAGAAGCAGGAGTACTCATAGCTACCACAGTGCTGAGATGGTTTGATGTTAGCTATAGGCTTGCTGTATATTGCCTTTACTATGTTTAGGTATGTGCCTTGTATCCCTAGTCTCTCCAGGACTGTAAACATGAATGGGTGTTGGATTTTGTCAAATGCTTTTTCGGCATCTAGGTAGATGATC
>CM053752.1:49227078-49271366 GCA_028658305.1 Pachyuromys duprasi
CTGTGCACGCTGCCCTGGGCTTGCTGCTAAGGGCTCTCCCCTGGAATGGAGATTTGGTGCCTCCTGTGCCAGGGGCTGTGCACCACAGTCTGAGATGATATTTGGGGCACACACAGTGGGTTTGGGTGGGTCTGCATCCGCTGTATCCAGGCCTGTCTGAAATTGTGCCCGAGGCCTTCTCTGTCTGGCTTGTGGACAGACACCCGAACTGGGGTTTTTGCTGGCGGATGCGTGCAGCTTTTGCCCTCAGTGTGCTGTCTCGTCCAGATGGTCCCCGTGTCCTCTCAGTTGTGGGTTGAGGCAGAACTCGGGTTCCTCCCAGACCTGCTGGTGGACTCACACACTGACTGAGTTTTTGCTGGTGGAAGAGTTCAGCATGTGCCCCCGCAGTGTGCAGACTGGTCAAAACGGTCCCCCAATCCACTCAGTCTGGGGTGGTTCTGGTGATCGGTCTGAGCCTGTAGCATACCTGTGGGTTGAAGCAGAACCCGGGTGCAGTGTGAGCTAGCAGGGTGCAGTTCAGTGAAAATGGCACCGGGTTCCTCCTGAGACTGCCCGTGAGACTGTGTGATTCAGTCTATAATGGCGGGTGCGGGCACCCAGTGTGGCTTGCTCGTTCTGATCAGAGCTGTGAGCCGCTGGTAACTGGGAAATTTTTCCAGGTAATAACTGGGTGTCCCTAGGGTTTTCCCACTTGATTTTCTCACCATAGGAGTTCCGCTCACCTGGCACTCACAATGCTGGCGTTTTAGGTCCCAGATTTCAGTCTCCTGGTCGCTGCGTTTTTTCTGCTCTCCTACTCCTCAGACACAGTGTTCTCTCGTGGCAGCCATCTTCTAATTGGGTAATTTTAAACGGTCATTTTGAATGAACACATTGATGAGGTAAGACAATCACTTTTTTATCCATGGGAATCCTTGCAGTGCTTTGCTCATGCTAGGCACATGTTTTATAAGTGAGCTATTTATAATACTACTTTTTGACAGTTGCCCAAATTGTCCTTGAAATTGCCTTGAAAGCCTCTTCACTGAACCTCACAGAGCTCTGATTACAAATCTAAGTAACCAGACCTGGCTAATGACAATTCCTTTTATTACTTATTGCAGCAGTTTGAATAATACTACCACTCAGAGTTTCATATATTTGAACACTTAGTCAGTAGGGAGTGGCATTATCTAAAAAGAATAAAAAGATTAGGGGGTGTAGCATTGTATGGCCTTGTTTGAGGAAGTGTGTTACTGAGACTAGACTTTGAAGTTTCAAAAGCCCATGTCCAGCCGAAGCTTTCTCTCTATGCCTACAGATCAGGATATAGATATCAGCTAGAGATACAGCATGTTTCTGAATTCTGCCTTACTTCTTATCATCATGACTCTAAATCTAACCTCTGAAACTGGAAGGAAGCCCTGAATTAAAGGCTTTCTTTCTTAAGAGTTGTTTGGTCATGGTGTCTATTTACAGCAAACTGTAATAGTTATCTTTCTTGTTTCAATTTCAAAGTCTTCACAAAGCACTGCAATAGTGTTCTTCAGTGTGTAGTTGTAATGTTTAAGATATACCATCCTATTGGTACATTGCTAGACAGAGATTAATAATATGTTATCCTTTTAAGTACTGGCTTTATAATTTCCCCTTGACTACATTTGCATGTGCACACACAAATATACATGCACACAGAGAAAGAGTGAGAGAGAGAATAGGGGTGCAGAGAGGCAGAGAGACAGAAAGACAGAGATAGAGAGAGAGATAGAAATAGAAAAAGACAAGTTTTAGGGCCTTGCTGCCCATGCAACTCATAATAACTAATAGTAATCCTGCTTTCCACAGAAGTGAAGAAATCAGTAGTCTCTTCGCACACAACAAAATCAATCCATACTTGTGTTTAATTTTTGTACCCAATGACAGTTTTCCATGAAACAGAAACAAGGTTTTTTCCCCCTCAGAAGTAGTATCAATCTAGCTTCCTAACAAAGTGGAATTCACACAAGGCTCCAAAGGTCTCAGAACCAAATAACACACATCACTGACTAAGAATTCATTGATTGTATGCTAGGCTATTGTTCTGTTCACCCCTTAGACAGATAAGATATGATACAATGCTTTGTTGATAGCTTTGGGCAGTTCATACATTGATTGCTCAGACCTCTCATGCTTTGACATTTCTTTCATCTATTCTGAGTACTTGACAATTTGTGTTTCCTTCAGTTGAATAGTTTGGCATGAGTAGGCTATGATACATTTCAGTAAAAAATACTGTACAACATCATGCCAATCTTCTTGTACTAACTCATAATATGTGATTCTAATTTAGAAAATGAAATATATAACAGTGGTTGATAACTTCCCTATTAAGTAGCACTTGCTTCAGCAGGTTTTTATTTTGATCTTAAACTGCCATTTACTTTTTAAAGGCAAATCGATTTTGGAGCAGGATTCAGAGCATTGACATCAGTGGCTACCTTCAAAACGTATCTGCATGAGAAATCAATTAGAAATAATTGTCATGTGAGCAATCTTATATTATTGGTGAGTGTTTTGCCTTTCACTTTTAGAAGACATTACTCTCAGGAACAAAATCATTTTAGACATATGGTATTTAAAGCATGCTTCTATGAAAAACTTTTAAAATAACAGCATTTCTCATAACAATAAATGATTACAATATTTATCTCCTCTAATTACCAAATTAATACCTCATTACCTTCAGTATTCACAAAGCAACTGATTTTTTCATTACATTTTTACTTAGGCATGAGCAAGGTTAGAATACATATCAATGTTCAACAGTCCCCTCACTTCAAACTCAAAAGAGCTGCATACCGACATCTGAAAATGTGGAAAGTGAGAGATAACAAGAGGAAATGGTAGCAGGTATTAATGTTGCAAAATATAGGAAGGAGGAAGTCTGAAATTAATGTCATTATTAGCAATTCTTCTACTACAACCCTTAAGCATGGGGTGAAAATTATATCTTCTCCAAGTTATTATTTTCTTTTCCTTCATAATGTTTACCTATAAGTAATAAAGAAGAGTTAAAATATTTGTTGAAAAAAATTACACTACCAGCAGTAATGAGGTCTGCCCCATGCCCTCTGTGTGTTATTTCTCAGGTCCCAGGTCTAACTGCAAACTCAGAAGCATCAGCCATCAGGTCCACAGCCAAAAGGGACTAGCAGCTGGGACCTCCTGGACAAACCCAGCAGTGGTGTGGTCTGTACCACAGCAAGCCAGTTCCTGGTCCCTAGCTCTACCTACAGTCCCAGAGGCCAGCAGCTAGCAGAAAATATCAGAGGCTGGTAGCTATCAGGGATTGCCAGAGACATACTATAATCAAAGACTACCAGCTCTACCTGTAACCCTAGAGGCCTACAGGCCTGCCAATACCAGGAATAACCAGATAGCTAAATACACTCAAGAAAACCCAGGGCAATCTGGCACCACAAGAACCCAGCTATTCTTCTACATTAAGCCTTGGATACCCTAACACTCCTGATGTACAAGAAAACATCCTTAAATCTATCCTATGAAGATGATAGAATCCTTTATATAGGAACTGAATAAATTCATTTAAAAAATAGAATCAAACCTGTGAAAGAAATAAGTAAAACTGTGTAAAACCTGAAAATGGAATTAGAAGCAATTAAGAATAAATAAAATAAAGCAATCCTGGAGATGGAATACGTATGCAAGAAAACAGGAAGTAAATACATAAAGATCATCACCAGAATACAAGAGATGGAAGAATCTCAGGCATAAATGATTAAATAAAACAAACTGATACATCAGTCAAAGAAAATGCTAAATCTAAAAAGTTTCTAAAACCTTCAGGAAATTTGGAACAGTATGAAAAGACAAAACCTAAGAATAATAGGAACAGAAGAAAAAGAAGAATCCCAGTTCAAAATGCCCAGAAAATATCTTCATCAAAATCATAAGTGAAAATTTCCCTAACCTAAAGAAAGAGATGTTTATAAACATAAAAAAGCTTACAGAACATTAAAAAAATTGGACCAAAAATGAATATTTCATTTTGTCCCAGCACATAATAATCAGGATACTAAATGAATGGATAAAAGAAAGAACCTTAAATGCTGCAAGGGATAATGGTCAAGCAATATTTAAAGGCAGACTTTTAGACTTCTCAACAGAGACTTTAAAACCCAGAAGATCCTGGGTAGATATAATGCAGACCCTAAGAGATCAAAGGTGCCAGTCCAGACTACTATATCCAGCAAAACTTTCAATCACCATAGATGGAGAAAACAAGATAGTCCATGACAAAACCAAATTTAAGTATATCTACCCACAAATCCAGCCTTAAAAACATGCTAGAAGGAAAACTTCAACACAAGGAAGTTTACTACACCCAACATAACACAGGAGATATTTCCACAGAAGAAAAAACAAAAGAAGGGAATCATGCATACATACACACACACCACCACCACCACGACCAACATCAAATTTACAAAATTTAACAGTCATTAATAGCTCTCAATATCAATGGACTCAATTCCCAAAAAGAAAGATACAGGCTAATAGAACAGATGAGAAAACAGGTTTCATCATTCTGCTGCATACAAGAAACACTTTTCAGCAACAAAGGTAGACACTACCTTAGAGTAAGGGCCAGAGAAGTTTTCCAAGCAAATGAAGCCAAGAAGCAAGAGGGAGTAGCCATTTTAATATCTAACAAAATAGACTTTGAACCAATATTAATCAAAAGAGGCAGGGAAGGGCACTTCATACTCATTAAAGGAACAATTCACCAAGATGACATCTCAATTCTGACCATTTATGCCCCAAATATAGAGGTATCAACATGGATCAAAGAAACATTAATGAAATTTAAATCACACATTGAATCCAACACATTAATAGTGAGAGACTTCAATGTCCCACTCTCACCGTTGGACAGGTCATTGAGACAGGAAATAAATAGAGAAATAATGAAAGTAACCAACATGATAAAATAAATGGACCTAACAGGTACCTACAGAACATTTCAACCAAACAGAAAAAAATATACTGTCTTCTCCTCACTTCAAGGAACCTTCTCCAAAATTGACCATATAGTCAGTCACAAAGCAAATTTAAGCAGATAGAAGGAAATTGAAATAACCTCTTGTACCTTATCAGATCACAATGGATTAGAGTTTGACTCAACAACAACAGAATCAACACAAAGCCTATAAACTCATAAAAACTGAGCCGCTCTCTACTCAATGATCACTGCATCAGGGAAGAAATAAAGAAATTAAAGACTTTCTAGAATTCGATGAAAATGAGAGCATAACATACCCAAACTATGGGACACAATGAAAGGACTGCTAAGGGGAAAGTTTATAGCACTAAGTGCCTTTATAAAGTAATTGAAACGAACAGCAAAGGCTCTAAGAGAAACAATCAATAAATGGGACCTGACAAAACTGAAAAGCTTCTGTAAAGCAAAGGACACTGCTGTCAGAACAAAATAGGAAAGGATCTTCACAGACTGGGAAAGGATCTTCACCAACCCTATATCTGACAGAGGGCTGATATCCAGAATATATAATGAATTAAATGGTGGGATCTAGAAAAGATGGTCCTGAGTGAGTTATCCCAGGAGCAGAAAGACATATATGGTATATACTCACTTATATAATCCTGTAAGATAGGATAAATATACTAAAATATGTGCTCCTAAAGAATATAAACAAGAAAGAGCGTCCAGGGTGAGATAATCAATCCTCAATTAGAAAGACAAATGGGATGGACATTGGAAGTAGGAGAAAACAAGTAACAGGATAGGAGCCTACCTCTGAGGGCCTCTGAAAGATTCTATCTAGTAGTGTATCAAAGCAGATGCTGAGAACCATAACCAAAGCTTCAGTAGAGTAAAGGGAATCATATTATAAAAGAGGGAGTTAGTATTACCTGGAGAGGATAGGAGCTCCAAAAGGACAAAATATATCAGGGCGCAAAGGTCCTCTATGAGACTGTTTCTCCAACCAAGGACCATGTATGGATATAACCTAGAACCCCTGCTCCGATGTAGCCCATGGAAGCTCAGTATCCAAGTGGGTTTCCCTAGTAAGGGGAACAGAAACTATTACTGACATGAACTCAATTACTGGCCCCTTTAAGTCCCCCCCCCAACTCCCAAGGGAGGAACAGCATTGCTAGGCCACAGAGGAGGACATTGCAGTCAGTCCTGAAGATACCTGATAAGCTAGGATCAGATGGAAGGGGAGGAAGACCTCCCCTAGAAGGGGACTTGGAAAGGGACAGTGCGGAGATAAGGGAGGAAAGGTGGGACTGAGAGGGATTGAGGGATGGGGCTACAGCAGGGATACAAAATAAATAACCTGGTTTTCCTTCAGTTCTTTCAGCTGTTTGTTAGAACATTCCTCTGTTTCCTTTATATCTTTCAGTGATTTAATCATTTCCTCTCTAAAAGCCACAAACTGGCTGCATCTTCCTGTATTTCCTTACGGGTGGCCATAATCTGTTTGTCTTTATCTTCCTCTGTTTCTTTACAGATGATCATAATCTGTTTGACTTTATCCTCTTCTCTTTCTTTATGTGTTTTGTTTCCTCCATTATTCTATTCATAAGCCTAGATATAAGGTCATCTTCTTGAATTTCTCTTATGTTAGGGTGTCCAGGGCGATTTGCTCCTGGGTAACTGGGTTCTAGAGATGCCTTATTGCTTTGCCTTTTACACTCCTCAGCTTTTTGGGTATGGTCAACTGAATGGCGATGCTTTTCATGAATTGCCACAGCTCACCTCAGGCGTATGGACCTGTGTGTTAACTAGGAAACACAGTCGCTGGTGTTTTAGGGCCCAGAATTCGGTCTGTTGGTTACTGTGCAGTCACTGCTGACCTGCTCTTCAGACACAGTGTCCCCTAGGCACCACCATCTTGGATCCCACACACTACTTGTGTGTTTTTATGCCCTTACCATGTAGGTTATATTGCTATTGCATTGTAATAATGCTTGAAATCAGGTATAGTGAAACCTCCCAATGCTCTTTTATTGAGCATTGAATCTGTAAATTGCTTTTGACAGAATAGCCATTTTCACTATGTTAATCCTACCAATCCATGAGCACGGGAGATCTTTCTATCTTCTGATATCTTCTTCAATTTCTTTTTTCAGAGACTTGAAGTTTTTCTCAAACAGATCTTTCACTTGCTTGGTTAGGGTCACCCCAAGGTACTTTATGTTATTAGTGAAGGGTGTTGTTTCCCTAATTTCTTTCTCGGCCCTTTCGTCTTTAGTGTACAGGAGGGCTTCTGATTTTTTTAGTTGATTTTGTATCCAGCCACTTTACTGAAGGTGTTTATCAGTTGAAGGAGTTCTCTGGTTGAATTTTGGGGGTCGCTCATGTATACTAACATATCCATATCATCTACAAATAGGGATACTTTGACCTCTTCCTTTTCCTAATTTTATTCCCTTGATTTCCTTTAATTGTCTTATTGCTCTAGCTAGGACTTCAAGTACTATGTTGAAGAGATATGGAGACAGTGGGCAGCGTTGCCTAGTCCCTGCTTTCAGTGGGATAGATTTAAGTTTCTCTTCATTAAGTTTGATGTTGGCTATAGGCTTGCTGTGTATTGCCTTTACTATGTTTAGGTATGTGCCTTGTATCCCTGATCTCTCCAAGACTTTAAACATGAATGGATGTTGGACTTTGTTGAATGCTTTTTTGGTCAGATTCATTTGTTATAGCCAGAAAAAGGAAAGGAACCTAGATGTACCCCAAACAAAAAAATGAATAAAGAAATTGTGGTACAGTTATGCAAAGGAATACTACTCAGCGATTAAAAACAGAAACATCATCTAATTTGCAAGCAAAAGATCATTCTGAGTGAGGAAGCCCAGACCAATGGTATGTACTCACGTATTAGATGATAATATCCATAAAACACAGGATAAATATACTACAATCCACTGACCCAAAGAAGCCAAGTAGGTCTCAAGGAAAGATGTTGAATCTTACTCAAAACAGGAAATAAAATAGATATCTCAAGTAAATGGAGGGAGAAGACTGGATGGGAGAGAACAGGGAAATAGTAAGTGGACCAAGTATCCTGAAAGTAGGGGTGAGGAATTGGGGGAAAGGACTGGAAGAGAGACCTGAAATCAATGGTGATGAGGGGAGGCCCCCCAAAGTCTATGGAAGTGACCCTATCTAAGCCTTCTAGCACTGGAAGTTAAGGAGTATAAAATGGCTACCTCCTGCAGCCAAGTGGCACTTTTATTGGTGGGGGAGGATACCAACCCATTCATAAAACCTTCAATCAAGAATTTCTCTTGCCATGTTTGAAGGAATGGCAAACCAATGACAGGCCCAAATTGAGACACATCTGAGGGGAGAGAGCTAACCCCTGACACTATGAATAATACTCTGCTATGATTGCAGACAGGAACCCAGCATAACTGTCTTCTGAGAGGTTTCATCCAGCAACTGATGGAAACAGATGCAGAGACCCACAGCAAACAGTAGGCTGACCTTTGGGAGTTTTGTAGAAGAGTTGGGGGAAGGATAGAGAGAGCTATAGAGGTTAAGGATACCACAAGAAGACCTACATAGTCAAATAACCTGGTCCTGTGGGGGCTCACGGAGAAGGAAACACCAACCAAAGAGCATGTATGGACTGGACCTAGGACTCAGGTAGAACAGATGCGCAGTATGGTCAACATGTGGGTCAGTAGGAGCTGTCTGTAACTCTGTTGCCTACAGCTGGATCCTGTTCCCCTAGGTGGGTAGTCTTGTCAGAGCTAAGTGGAAGAGGATACTCTTAGTCCTGCTGTGACCCAGGGTTCCATGTTGGCTTGATACCCCTTGGAGTCCTCCCATTCTCTGAGTAAAAGAAGGGCATGTTGGCACTGTAAGGGTGGGGCTGGGAGGAGAGAAAGGAAGGGGCTGGGATCATGCTGTGAAGAGATTATATTAATAAATCAATGAAAAAAGGGAAAATTAATCAGCATATGAATAAATATTTAAAAATTAATTTTTGGCCTGTTAGGTATCCTAGCCAAATGGAGAAAAAGAAAATAAATACGATTGTTTTAAATTATTTAAAATTATTTTCCATGTCTTCTAAAATTATTCTGTTTTCAACAAGGATGCATTTGGCATCCTCTTTATAAGTGAATCAACAGGTTGTGGATTTACAAATTTGTGTGTATAATTGACAGAGTACTAGTTTCCTTGCTTCTTACACGTGCTAGGCAAACACTGTAACACTGAGTTACTGTTTAAGAATGACTTCTGTAGACTCAGATGTTTGAACACTTGGTCACTAGTTGGTGATGCTCTTTGGGTAAATTTAGGAGGTTTGGCTTTGGGAATAAAGTATGTCACTTGTGACAGGCTATGAGGTTTCACAGCCTTGTGTCACTCTCAATGTACTTTCTCTGCTTCATGTATGTGGTCGGGTTATAAGCCCTTAGCATTTGTCCCAGCAACCACATCAGGTACTGTTAGTAACTAACAGTCACCTTGTTTCCCTGGAATATATGAAATATATATATATATGAAATAACCTCAACCCCTAGAACTATAAGCCAAATAAATCCTTCCATCAGTTACCTTGGTTATGGCATTTTATTCGATAAATATAAACGTTTACACATTCCACAAATGTTTTCAAAGGAAAGAGTAGCAAGTGTCTTATAAATATAGTCCTCTGAAAATGTTTTAAAATTACTTAAGATGGGCGTGTGTGTGTGTTTGTGAGAGAGATGAGATGTATCATGTGCATATGTATTTATATATTGTAAAACATAATTTTTAATTTTTGATGTTATAGCAACATACTTAAAACTAGGTAATTCATAAAGAATGGAGATCTATAACACACTTTTAGATGATGAAAAGTTCAAGATCATGAGTTCACCCAATTTTATTTCTTGTAATGAACGACCTTCCCCTTTTTTCCAAGATGTACACTGAATGTTGTATTTCTATATGATGGAAAGCAGAAGGATGAAAAGAGCCAAATTCACTTCCTTAAACTATAAATTTAACCTTTAAATTTGTCAATTAAGTTTAAGAAGGGAGAGGTCTCATGATGGAATACATTTCTAAAAGCTTTATCTCTCAGGAGCCTTCAAAGAAAGCCACATTTTGATATAAATTTGGAAAGAATTACAATTATTTAAGCCATAATAGTTCAGAATTTTTCATTTCAATTTCTGTGAGCCCCTATGACCCCTGGTGTCCTCAAACTTCCTGGCTTCTACATTCCGTCCTCTCTTCCCCTCCTCTACACAGTACCACTAGCTCTCATTAATGATTAGCTGTGGGTATCTGCATCTGCTCTAATCAATTTCTGGATGTTTCTACTGTTCACTGTTGGGGTGGGTACCAATCTGAGAATAGTAGAATATCATTACAAATAATTTCATTGTCTCTTTCTTTGTTTCTTCTTCCTTCCTCCCTCCCTCCTTCTCTCCCTCCCTCCCTCCCTCCCTTTCTTCCTTCTTGCCTTTCTCTCTTCCCCTGCCTTCTTTGGTTCTATCCTGGTCTGATCTGAGAAAGGTCCTCTGCACATAAGTTGTGGTTTTGTAGCTTGGTGTTCTTGTGGGGCTCCTAACAGTGGGAATGCAGGGGTGGGGCCTGTCACTGTTTTGTTTTCGTGTGCTTTGGACATGTTTCCTCTTACTGTATTGTCTCATCCAACCTTGATATGATGGTTTGTACCTACTCTTATTGTAACTTGTTGTGCCACATTTGGTTGATATTCCTAGGGGAACTGAGTTTTTTTATTTTTTATATTATTTTTTGAAATATTATTTATTTATTTATCCATCATTCATTCATTTTACAACCCAGTCATACTCCCCTCTCCTCCTGATTCCACTCTCCTCCCCCCTTCCAGTATCCTCCTCCCCTCCCACTCACAAAAGGGATCCTCCCCACACCTACCTATCCCAGTACATCAAGTCATATCAGGACTGAGCACATCCTCTACCATAGTGGCCAGGCAGCTCCACCATGTGGAAGTAATACAAAAGGACGCAAGACAGTTCTTATTAGAGACAGCCCATGCTCTCCTTTTGAGGGGACCCATATAGACTAGAGAAGACTTGATAGAATAAGTCAGAGATAGCACATATCTAACTGTCACAAAAACACAGGAAAGAACAGCTACTTAATAGCCTCCAGAGAGTACAGGAGAAAGTACAGTAGAGTTCAGGATTCCAGTACAATTTCATGCTGTTTGGTGCAATTCAGCTGAGTGGAGTTGAGTTCATACTGTTCTGTTCATGGAGTTCAGAGTCAGTTTTTCCAAGCTGAGCAGTTCAGTGAGAAGCAGAGAAAGAGAGTTTGTATCAATCGTCTTCGAAAGAAGTTTTGAGCTAGAACAGCTGAGTTGAACCAGCCAGCTACAGTTCTGAAAGAGCTAGAAAAGATGAGCTTATTGAGCCATAAGTCTGGGAGCCTGAAAACATTCTAGGCCTAGTTTAGCAGATGAAGTATACTGGAAGCTAAAGCTTCAAGTTTGGGGCTTGCCAAAGATTAGATTGTATGGAGGCCAGAAGCTTCAAGGCTTAGGCCTAGGGACAATTCTTCTTTGAACTTTTTCTAAAGCACCATGATGCCTATAAAACACACACACTAACAGACACACACACACACACACACATACACACACACAGATACACATCATTTTGCCTTAAAAATTATAACATGAAAAGTTAAAATAAAATATCATTTCTATCATGATACATTTTATAATGCCTTTCTTTAAATTTCTGTGATATACCATATTGATTACAGATTCTTTAAGAATAATTCCTGTAGGCTTAGAAGTTTTACCAACCCTACTTTAATCAGAGTTCTTAAATAACTTTACCTCCCTTTCAAGTCCCTCTCCCAACCCCCTTTCCTCCAACCTTTGGTAGGAGATAGTAGGGAAAAGCCTGTAGTCTTCTTTTATTTATTTCCTGCTGATTAGGGTCAATGAGTCATAAGGGATTATCAGATTCAGTGGTCATGTTACCAGGAGTCCAGTCCAAAGGGCAACATGAAGCAGCAACGTGAGGGGAGCAAAAGCCCCAGGATTCATTTGGATTGCCCAGTGAAGCTCTCTAGAATGTTTCTCTCTTTGAAGTCAAATGTTTCAGCATGAAGATCAGTGCAGCAATGTCAATCCAAAAAGCAATGTCTCACTGTGTGTGATGCCTCTATACATCTCTCCTCAGAGTCCACCCATAGATATTCTCAGCTGACAATAATCGTGATCCTCACTCATGAGAGCTCATAGCAAAACATCACATGCCCAACTTGCAACACACTATCACATGACCAAATTGAGTCCAGAGACTTCCACTGCAGATTCCAATATCCTTTTCAATAAAATTAAAGAAATAATAAAAAAATAAACCTCAACTTTTTTTTTCAGGTTCCCAAATTGACTAGACTTTTCTGCCTTTTGAAGTAAAGCCTGTGAGCGTGACAATCTATAAACTAGTGAAAAATTTCTTCTTTGATAATCTTCCAAATAACAGACAGAAAATGAGGCTTGTTTTTCTAAAGACTTTGGATTTGAATGCCAATTTGCTTATATTGATAGACACGCTTTTATGGAAAGGCCTTTTTGTCTTACTGACAAGGGTCATATTTCAAAGCCCGAGAACTGAAATCTTGCCATTCAAGCAATTCAGGCTTCTAAAATTTCAAAAGAAACTTTTAGAAATAATATTTTTGCAAGCTGTCAAACTTGTCTGCAAAGATTATATAGCTGGAAAAGAAGTCAACATTATTTTCTCACTATTATATGCAATTATTATTGCTATCATGTGCATACCCAACTGTAGTATATTTTTGGAAAGTTTATTTTTTACATCATAGTTTGGTACCTAAAACTCTTCTGATCAATCAATACTCATTTCAATCCCTTTAGATATCATCTCGATTATACAAAACTAATGAAGCATTTAAGATGGAATTTCTAAGTAATTATTTCCCAAAGTCAAAGCAAGTATAAAATATTTGTTGAGCTACTAAACACATTAGTATTGACACAGTTTTACACTTGAATTTCCATTCAACTGAACCAAAACTAATGAAAACATCAGCAAGACTCTGTACCTAAAATATTTCAGTGGAATACTTAGAACATTTTTTTAAGGGAAGACCATTAGAAAATGTTTAGTTTGTAGGCTCAATTATTAGTTTAGTATTAGGTTTATTCCTTCAACTTAATTTATGCATAGGATCATTAAAAGCTCTTAGTAATATATGTATAAAATGGTTATTTTTGATCATTTACACGATAAACATTGAAGGGCAGCTGTGCATTGGATGCATTGGATGATCACTTTAGAAAAGTTAATGACATTTCAGTGAATTATCTGTTAGTATAGAGAAAACAAACCTTAACTCGTCATTGATTTTTTTCTTTCATTATTGGTTTTAGGTGAAAAACTTAATTTAAATAATTAGTCACAGAGAGGCCTTCACACACATTTTTATTGCTGTGTTACTCACAATAGCCGAGATATACAATCAGCTAAAATGCCAGAGCAGAGTTTTATCCATATATAAAGAACAATGATATCATGTCATTGTTCAGGAAGTGGATGGAACCAAAAATAATCATGCTAAACACAAAAAGACAGTCTTAGAAAGAGAAGTACTGCATATTGTAATCTCATATGTATAATCTATAATTATAAATAAATAAACACACATGAATATATATGTTTATATATATTCAATTGTCTTGTATACATGTTAGGAAAGCAAATTGAGAAAGGAAGTTGGTTATTGTCATATTGTTTTGTGAACAGTGAAAAAATCTATTCTTGTTTATTCAAATGCTGATTTCTCTCCTTTTATGTTTTGGGATATGAATGCTAAAATGTGTTTCATAGTTTCATATTGATTGTCTTAGACACATATGTACAATATTTTTTGAGAAATCTTCACCTTTTTGTCATGTTTTTCAAAGATAACAGAGTGATTCTCAGCTAATTCTTAGTACTTAAAACATCCAAACACAGATCTGGAGGGAACATGAGCTCCACAAGGAGAGCAACTGAACCAAAAAATCTGGGCCCAGGAGTCTTTTCTAAGACTGATACTCCAAACAAGGACCATGCACGGGGATAACTTAGAACCCCTGAACAGATGTAGCCCATGGCAATTCAGTGTCCAAGTGGGTTCCCTAGTAAGGGGAACAGGGGCTGTGTGTAATATGAATTCAGTGGCTGGCACTTTATCACCTCCCCCTGATGGGGCTGGGCAGCCTTACCAGGCCACAGAAGAAGACAATGTAGACAGTCCTGATGAGACCTGATAGGCTAGGGTCAGATGGAAGGGGAGGAGGACCTCCCCTATCAGTGGACTGGGAAGGGACAGGGGAGGAGATGAGGGAGGAGGGCAGTATTGGTAGGAGATGAGGGAGGGTGCTATGGCTGGGATAGAAAATGAATATGTTGTAATATTAAAAAAATAAATTAAGAAAACAACATCCAAACACACAACTTTAAAGGAAAGAACAGATAAACCTAGTTATTGTTCTCTAAGATTCTGTTTTGTGGGTTTATTTTGCTGGTCTCTGTAATTCATGAGTAATAATTCCATATTTCAAGTAATTTTCTAGTTTTTACTAGAAAGGTTCCATTCAAGCTACTTTGAACCAAAGACATTATTGTTCAGACATGGAATTCCTAAAAGTTCGAACTGTGTTTTCCTCTGTTGGGATCAACTATTTTCATTAAGAAACTCTTCTAATATCAATCCCCTTATTATTATAACTTGGAACTCATTAAATATTTTAGAAAACTTAGTATCCTTTAAACTACAAATACAGTATTAAATTTAAATTCTTTTGAACATGTGCAAGACTGCTTTATAGTTCCAGGTCTTTGAGAAGTGTACTTGTCTTCTTTTGATTCACGAAGATTTTGCCTAATGGCATAACAGAAGCACATCTGAACTATAATTCATGGTACTCCAGTGGATTATTTTTTAACATTTCTCTTTCTTTTTTGTCATTCCAAGAGAATTGCAATCCTTACATTTTCATGGTCTCTATTTTTGTGATCTATTACATTTCTTTGACCGTTAAAATAATCGACACTAAAGTGAGCATTTGATATTGTGAATTTTTTTCCTTTCTTTTTGCTGCTATTTTAGATCAGATATTTGTGATGTAATGCCTGGACAAACTTTATAGAAGTTATTATTTGTTTTTCTCCTTTAAACTGAATTAACATGTCATTTTCTTTATTAACTTTATATTTATTTTATTTTACTATTTTGTTTGTGGGTGTTTTTCATGCATATATGACTGTGTATCATGTGTGTGCCTCATGCTGACAGAGACCAGAAGAGGGTGTTGGATCCCCAAGGGCTGGAATTCCAAATTCCCATTAGCTACCATATAAAGCTGAGGATGTAATGTCCAGAAGAGTAGTAGTGTTTGTTAGCTGTGAGTCATGCTATTTTTAAAATTTTTCATTATTATTACTGTGTTTACTATGATGATGATGATGATGATGATGATCATTTACAGTTTATTCACTTTGTCTCTTGGCTGTATCTGCCTACCTCATCTTCTCCCTGTCCTACCCTCCCTCTCTGTATCCCTGCCCCCATTTCCCTCCTCTAGTTCACTGATAAAGGAGGTCCTCCTTCCCTACTATATGACCCTAGCCTATCAGGTCCCATCAGGACTGTCTGAATCTTCTTTCTCTGTGGCTTAGTAAGGCCACCTCACCATGATTAGGTGATCAAAGAGCAGGCAACCAAAGTCATGCCAGTGATTGCCCCTGATCCCCTTACTAGGGTACCCATATAGAGACTAAGCTAGCATTGGCTACGTCTGAGAAGGGCTTCTAGGTCCTCTCAATGCATGGTCCTTGACTGATTCAATAGTCTTGGCAGGCCCCACTGGCCACAGAATTCGTTGGCTCTGTTGTTCTCCTTGTAGAGCTCCTGTCCATCCATGCCTTTCAGTCTCCCCCTTCCACAATATTCCCTGCACTCTTCCCAAAGTTTGGCTATGAGTCTCAGCATATGCTGTGAAATCCTGGTGGGTAGAGTCTTTCAGAGGCCCTATCTTCTCCCACTTTTGGTGTCTATCCTATTTGCCGTTCTGAATCAGGATTGAGCACCTTCCCTAGCCTCCTTCTTGTTGTTTAGCTTCTTTAGGACTATAGATTTTAGTATATTTTTTCCTATATTATATGGCTAATATCCACTAATTAGTCAGTATGTACCATGAGTATCTTTTTAACTCTGGGTAACCTTACTCACGATGATCTTTTCTAGTTCCATTTATTTGCCCAAAGTGATCTCCCCTGGAAACTCCTAACCAGGAATCATACTTAAGTGATCTTCACTTTCCTTTCTACTCTCCAATTCCAATTCCCTAGCTTTATTTACATCTTAGTAGTAGATGAACTCTTGTGATCTCATTTTCCTCTCTGTCCCCATTCAAGAAAGACTAAGTAGATATTCTTCTATAGTCTTTCTTCTTCACTCTATCCTTATTCTCACATGCTGACACTGAGGCCACTCTTCCCCTGGAAATTCATGGGACATGCCAGTCAAGCAATCAGATATGTGATCTTCATTCTCTGCTCTGGATTACAATTCCATTTCCCCAGTAATATTCTCTAGACTTCTGGCAAACGGCCTTCAGGGTCAGTCTTCCCTCATTTCCCCTGTTCCTTGTGCATTCCACAGATCCTTGTGGTAGATCCAACTTTCCTTCTTGTGAACCCTATCAGGCCCTAACCTTCTAATCCATCCCTATCCCTATTGTGAGTTCTGTAAACTCACAATACATTTAAACAATTTCTTCCCAGGACACCAATGACACAAATGGCAGGGAATCAGAAGCACCAATAAATTCAAATCACCATATTCTTCCTAAGATCTAGGTAGGGCAACAGAAACAAAGGTCTGGAAAACTTACATAACAAGAACAGATATCAACATCAAGAATTTCCGTCATTCCAAACCCAGATGCCTAAATAAAAATGTAAACATACAGTCAATAACAGACTTACAATATTTATCCACTAGAGTTAAGCTATGTTAGGCCATGAGAAATCCAGTATGGCTGAGGCATTTGTCAAGTACTTCAAAATAGCTATTTTGAATAGAACAGGGACCTTAAAGAACAAATTAACAAAGTCTATGAAACCACAAACAGTAGAATGAAATGAAGAACACTGTTCAAGGCACAAACTAGAAAGAGAACATATAATGTAGCATTTGTAAGATATTCTTTTCAATATTAACTAGAAAAATTTTGATTTGTACAGTTTTAGTTGGTTAAAATGATTTCATTGTAACATCCACTGCTATAGATGAATAATGTTAGTTTAGATTTAAAGAATGTTGGAGAAATAGTTCACGTAATCTTTTTACAAGTGCTGAGAATTCCGTATATTTTGAAAAGAGTAATTTAATATTTGGGTGCCAAGAGATGGGTTTTCTCAGAGCCTGTTGCAAACAATGGGCAAGCCTGGAGACACTGGCATGGAATGTTAATGGTACACCTTACTAATAGTTAGATGAATAACTTTGAAATAAAGTTTTAGATAAATATGTTTTAAAAACCCCACAAAACTTATACGAAGTGAAAATTCGAAAAGTTTAGGAACTAGATCAGAAACCTCACAGACAAGTGTCACTAACAGATTACAAGTGATGGAGGAGGGAATCTCAAGCTTTTGAAGACAAAATAGAAGGTACATACCTTGGCAAAGAAAATGTTATAGAAGAAGGAGTAGCTGGAGAACAGAGCAAGCACAAAACATCTCTAATATCTGGGACACAATGACCAAATCCATGAATAACAGGAACAAAATAAAAGGCACAGAAGATGAAGAAAATTTCTTTAACCTAAAGAAGAAGGTATATTTCAAGGTACAAGAAGCATTCAGAAAACCAAAATAGATTACTGGAAATACATTTCACATGATACATAAAATCAAAATATGAAGTATCCATATGAAAAACAACAAATAAATAAATCAAGAGATCTTGTATAAGTAACTTAACAGGGTGCCTGGAATCTCTAGAACAAAGATTAAAAATATATCCAAAAGGAACAAACAGTATGAAATAATGAAACTTGGGGCAGAAATTAATAAAAGAAAACAAAACAAAACAACACAACAGTACAAAAAAATCAATACAATTGATTGGCTCTTCGAAGAAATCAGTAAGATTGAAAATTGCCTTGGCCAAATTAATGAAAAAGAAAAGGGGGAAGATAAAAATTAACAAAATAAGAAATAAAGAAGAGAACCTCACAGTGGACATGGAGGAAATACAGAGAATCATAAGAACATATATGTGTAGAAAATATATGTGTAAACCCCTAGTTAAAAGTATCTCAGACAAACAAACAAAAAATTCCAAGGCAATACGGTATTAGTGAAAAATTCTACCAGAATTTGAAAGAACAATTAGCATAATACTTCTCAAATTATGTCTCAAAATAAAAACAGAAGGAATGTTGTCCATTTCTTTCTATGAAGCCAAGATTACCTGATACATAAGCCACATGAAGATCCAACAAAAAATGAAAATTACAGAACATTTTTCTTTTTGATTATAGGTGAGAAAATTTCTCAAAAATAATTGCAAACTGAATTAATAATATCTCAAAATTATTATATGCTTTGGTCAAGTAGACTAATTTTAGAAATGTAGGGGTGGTTCAAAATATGTAAATCAACAAATGACATCCTCCATATAAAAAAAAAACAATAGAACAAAATGACATCATCATCTTGTTGGATTGAGGAAGGTATTTAAGGGGATCAGGGACTGTCTCTGACATGAATTCAGTGGCCTGCTCTTTGTTCAACTTCCCCTGAGGGGTTCAACCTTGCCAGACCACAGAGGAAGATGATGCAACTAGCCTTGATGAGACCTTACAGGCTGTGGTCAGATAGAAGGGAAGGAGGAAAGGGGCATAGGGAAAGAAGTGGGAGGGTGGGTGGAACTAACAGGGGAATGAAGGAGGGGGCTACAGAGGGGATACAAAGTAAATAAATTATAATAAACAAATAATAAATAAATAAACAAATTAACTAATTAATTAAAAAAATCCAGTAAGCATTCATGGTAAAATTACTGGAGAGGGATATGAGAAACATACTTCAACATAATGAAGACGGTTTGCAGCAAGCCCACAGCCCAAATCAGCGTAAACATAGAGAAACTCAAAACAGGAAAAAGGAAACTTGTTCATACTTTATGTACCTACTTTAAAAAATACCAAATTTTTAGCTAGAGTAAGACAACTGAAGGAGAACAAGAAAAGGCTAATGAGAAGGGAAGAAATCAAAGTATAATTCTTTCTTTCTATTTTTAATTTAAATTTATTATTTTTAATTTATTCACTTTATATCCGGATTGTAGACACATCATTTGTCTTATCCTGGTTACATCCTCCCTCCTTCTTCTCTACCTATACTCCTCCCTTAGTTCTCAGAAGGAGGGATCCCTCCTGCCCTACCAACTGACTCCCACCTATCAAGTCTCATCAGGACTGGCTGAATCCTCTTCCTCTGTGGTCTGGCAAGGCCTCCCTGTCAGGTAGAAGCAGTCCAGAAGCAGGCATCAGAGTCCATGTCAGAGAGAGCCAATGTTCCCTTAATAGAGGACCCCCACAAAGACTGAGCTGTCTATGAACTACATTAGAACAGGAGGCCTAGGTCCTCTCCATGCATGGTCCTTGGGTGGAACATCAGTCTCCACAGGCACCCCTTGGCACAGATTTGATGCCTCTGTTGGTCTACTTGTGGTGCTCCTGTCCCCTACCTGTCCTTATCTCTCCCCACTCTTCCATTAGACTTCTGTCTCTATGCCCAAAGTTTCGCAGTGATTCTCAGGATCTGCTTTAATCCCCTGGTGAGTGGAGTTTTTCAGAGAACATCTATGGTAGGCATCAGTCTTATCCTCTCTCTTCCACCACTTCTGGTGTCTATTCTATCTGCCCTTATGAATGAGAATCAAGCATCCTTCCTAAAGTGCCCCTTGTTACTTAGCATCTTTAGTATAGTCATCCTATAGTACAGCTTGAAATAAGGGATGGATATGTCTCCAGAAGTTATTTCATTGCATAGGACTGTTTTAGCTATCTGGGTTCTTTGTTTTTCCATATGAAATTGAGAAATTTCCTTCCAATATGTGTAAAGAATTGTGTTATTATTTTTTGCAGGACTGCATTGAATCTCTGGCTTGCTCTTGGTAAGATGGCTATTTTTACTGTTATTCCTATTGACCTATGAGCATAGTCAATCTTTCTATCTTCTGATGTCTGATATCAATTTCTTTCTTCAGACTTGAAGTTCTTATCATAGAAGTTTTTCACTTACTTTGTTAGAATTACACTAAAATATTTTAATTTTTTTGTGGTTATTGAAACCTAATCCTTTTATTTTAGCCCCTTTGTCATTTGTATACAGGAGGGTTTCTGATTTTTTTTTTGAGTTAATTTTATATCCAGCCACTTTTCTAAAGGTGTTTATCAGTTACAGGTCTTTCCCGGTGGAATTTTGTGGGTCATTTATATATACTATCATATCATCTGTGAATAATGATATTTTGATTTCTTCCTTTCCAATTTGTATCTTAATGATTTCCTTTAGTTATTTTATTGCTTACTCTAGCTAGAACTTCAAGTACTATGTTGAAGAGATATGAAGAGAGTGTGTGGCTTTGTCTTGTTCCTGATTTTACTGGAATTTCTTTGAGTTTCTCTCTATTTGATTTGATGTTGACTATTGGCTTGCTATATACTGCATATATCGTGTTTAGGTATAGGCCTTGTATTCTGATCTCTCCAAGACTTTTATCATGAAGGGGTATTGGATTTCGTTAATGGCTTTTTCTGCATCTAATAAGAAGATCATATGTGTGTGTGTTCTCTTTCAGTTTGCTTATATGGTGGATTACACTGATGGATACTCCTATACTGAACCATTTCTGCATCCCTGGGATGAAGGCTACTTGATCATGGTGGATGATGTATTCGATGTGTTTGTGGATTTGGTTTAGTGATTATGTTATTAAGTGTTTTTACATTGATGTTCATGAGTGAAATTGATCTGAAATACTCTTCCTTTGTTGAGTCTTTGTGTGGTTTAGGTATCAGGGTGAATATGGCTCCATGGAATGAGTTTGGCAATGTTCCTTCAGTTTCTTTTTTGTGGAACAGTTTGAGAAGTATTGGCATCAGCTGAAAGTCTGAAATTATCTGTAGAATTTTGTGATAAACCCAGTTGGTCCTGGCCTTTTTTGGGGTGGTGGTGGTGGAGGCATTTGATGACTTCTTCGATTTTCTTAGGGATTATAGGTCTGTTTAAATTGTTTACCTGATTTTGGTTTAACTTTGGTAAGTGAAAGCTATAAAAAAAATGCTTTCCAATTATGTGGAATATAGGCTTTTGAAATAAGATCTAATGATTCTTTGCATTTCTTCAGTGTCTGTTGTTATGTTCCCCTTTTCATTTTTGATTTTGTTAATGTAGATAAAGTCTCTCTGCCTTTTATTTAGTTTGGCTAGGGATTTGTCTATCATGTTGATTTTATCAAAGAACCAGCTTTTGGTTCCATTGATTCTTTGTATTGTTTTCTTTGTTTCTAAGTTATTTATTTAAAAGCCCTGAATTTGATTATTTCCTGCCATCTACTCCTCTTGAGTGTGTTTGCTTTCTTCCTTTATTCTACAGCTTTTAGGTGTGCCATTAAATTCCTTTTAAATGAGAATTCTCAATTTCTTTATGAAGGCACTTAGTGCTATGAAATTTCCTTTCATCACTGATTTCATTGTATCTCATATTTTTGGCTGTGTTATGCCTTCATTTTCATGGAATTCTAGAAAGTTTTTAATTTCTTATTTCTTTTATGACTCAGTGGTCATTGAGTAGAGTGTTGTCCAGTTTCCATGTGTTAATAGTCTTTTTGTTGTTTCTGCAGTTGCTGCATTAATCCATGCTGGTCTGATAAGATGCCAGGGTTTATTTCAATCCTCTTGTGTCTGTTGAGGTTTACTTCCTGACTGAATATATGGCCAGTTTTGGAGAAGATTCTATGGGGTGCTAAGAAGAATGTATATTCTTTTGGTGTTTGAGTGAAATTACCTGTAGATATCTGTTAGGTCCATTTGATTCATGACATTTCTTAGTTTCATTATTTCACTATTTAGCTTCTGTCTTGATGATCTGCCCATTGGTGAAAATGGAGTGTTGAAGTCTCCCACTATTAATTTGTGAGCTTCAATGTGTGATTTAAATTTAGTAATGTTTCTTTTATGAATGTGGGTTCCCTTATATTTGGGGCTTAAATGCTCAGAATTGAGACCTTGTCTTGGTTGATTTTTCCTTTGATGAGTATAAAGTATCTTCACATGTTCTGATTAATTCTGATTGATAGTCTATTTTATTAGATACTAGATGGCTACTCCAGATTGTATCTTGGGTCTCTTTTCTTGGTAAACATTTTTCTAGCCCTTTACTCTGAGGTAATATCTATCTTTATTGCTGAGTTGTGTTTCTTGTATGCAACAGATTGATGGATCCTGTTTTCACATATATTCTGTTAATCCGTGTCTTTTTATTGGGGAGTTGAGGACATTGATATTGAGAGATATTAATGACCAGTGGGTGTTAATTCCTGTTATTTTGATGTTGGCAGTGAAAGAGAGAGAGAGAGAGAGAGAGAGAGAGAGAGAGAGAGAGAGAGAGAGAGAGAGAGAGAGAGAGAGAGAGAGAGAGAGAGAGAAATACAGGTTTCCTTTTGGTTTTGTTGATGTGAGGTGATTTTATTTCCTATGTTTTCCTGGGTGTAGTTAGCTTCCTTGGATTGGAGTTTTCCTTCTAGTATCTTCTGTAGGGCTGAATAGGTATTGTGGATAGGTATTGTTTAAATTTATTTTTGTCCTGTAATATCTTGTTTACTCCATCTAGGGTGGTTACAAGTTTTGCTGGGTATAGTAGTCTGGGTTAACATTTGTGGTCTCTCAGTGTCTGTAAGATATCTTCCCGTGTCCTTGAGGCTTTTAGACTTTCTCGTGGAAAGTCAGGTGTAATTCTGAAAGGTCTGCCTTTGTAAGTGACTGAGCCTTTTCCCCTTGCAGCTTTTAATATTCTTTCTTTGTTCTGTATACTTAGTGTTTTGATTATTATATGGTGAGAGGATTTTCTTTTCCTGTCTAATCTATTTGGAGTTCTGTAAGCTTCTGATATGTTTATAGACATCTCTTTCTTTAGGCTGGGGAAGTTTTCTTCTATGGTTTTATTAAAAATATTTTTTGGGCCTTGGAAGTGGGATTCTTCTATTTCTTCTATTTCTATGATTTATAGATTTATTCTTTTCATAGTGTCCCAGATTTCTTGGATGTTTTTTTTTGTCAGGAACTTTTTAGATCTAAAATTTTCTTTAACTGATGTATCAGTTTCTTCAATCATATCTTCTTTTTTTTCTTTTTTTATGTAATTTCTTTATTTTCATATTAATCACAGATTAGGTACTTTGTATCCCAGGCATAGCCCCCTCTCTCAATCCCTCCCACTCTCCCCATCCCTCTCTCATCTCCTTCCTGCCCCCTTCCAAGTCCACTGATGGGGGAGGACCTCCTCCCCTTCCATCCGACCCTAGTTTATCTTGTCTCTTCACAATCATATGTTCTACTCCTGAGATTCTTTCTTCCCTTTCTTGTATTCTGTTGGTGTTGCTTGTATATGTAGTTCCTGTTCTTTTCTCTAGGTTTTCCATCTCCAGGACTGCCTCAGATGGTGTTTTCTACACTGCTTTTATTTCCATTTTTAGATCTTGAACAGTTATATTCATTTCCTTCTCCCATTTGATTGTATTTTCCTGTGTTCTTAAGGGATTTATTTTTCTCTTTTAAGGCCCCTATCATTTTCATGACCTCAGATTTAAGATAGTTTTCTTACACTTCAGGTGTGATAGTTTCTCCAGGGCTTGTTGTGGTAGAAAATTGCTTAATTGTGGTGACATAAGGTTCTGGGTTTTGTTGCTTGTTTTATTAAGCTGGCCTCTAGCCATTTATTTGTCCCTGGTGTTAGCCAAGCTGGTATTAGCAAACCTGATGGTGTCTGATGGTAGCTGGCCTCTATGATTATAGGAGCAGCTGATCTGGGTGGTCCCAGATCGTAGCAGCCTTCTGAGTTTCCTGGGTGATAGCAAATCTCTGGGGTTACAGGGAGAACTGATAGCTGCCGGTCTCTGGGATTGCAGGTTGGGACAGTTACCAGGATATGGGGCATGCTGGATGCTATTGATGAGTGCTGGTCTCTGTTGCTCCTTGATGGCTGCTTCTGCTTTCTGGTGGCTGCTGTGCCCTGATAGCTGCCAGTGTCCCAGTATGCACTTGGAGATGTGGCCCTGGAAATGAAGCAGGCCGAGAAGATTGTGTTTGGGGCATGCTGCTGTTCCCTAATAATTTGTGGTCCCAGGCAATGGCACAGGTCAATAGGTAAAACTTGGAGCACAATAGGGGAGGATATCATGAATAACCCTAGGCATACCATGCCTGCAGGCCTCTGCAGCTGGGTGCTAGCAGGCCAGGATCTGCTGTTCCCTGATTGTTGCTAGTCCTGGGAAGTGGAGCCACCCTGAAGATGGGGCATGGAACACACTGAAGTTCCCCAGTGATTACCTGGTCCCAGGAAATAGGGCAAGCCCCCTAGGTAGTAGCATGCTGGGTCTGCCAGACTCTACAGCTGGTCTCTAGTAGGTCAGGAGCTGGGGGAAAGGTTCTTACCTGCTGTTCCCCGGAAGTTGCTGATCCTGGAAATGGAGCAGGCCCAGAAAATGGCCCTTTTTTTTTCTTTCAGATGATATGGTTGTATACACAATTGATGCTAAAAAGTCCATGAGGAAACTTCTACAGCAATAAACACTTTCAGCAAAGTAGAAGGATATAAAATTAATAACCTGAAATCAGTAGCATTCTGATACAGACAGGACAGATTGGCTGAAAAAAATCAAAGAATTCAATAAACAGCATTTCCACAGTAAGGGGGTGACTCTAACCAGGCAAGTAAAAGACTTGAATATTAAAAGTATTGAAGATAGAAAGTAAATAAGATATCAGAAGGTGGAGAGATTTTTCCATGCTCATATATTAGTAGGATTAACATAGTAAAATTTGCCATCCCACTAAAACCAGTCCACAGATTTAATGTTATCCTCATCCAAATTCCAGGAAAATTCTTTACATATCATGAAAGGACTAGTTTTGTTTTCATATGAAACCATAAAAGACCCTAAGATAGCTAATACCATCATGAATAATAGAAGAACTGCTGAAAGTATCACTATCCTGGAGCTCAATGTACTACAGAGATATCGTCATAAAACCAGCATGCTATGGACATAGAAACAAGCATGTTGACCAATAGAATTAAAGATACGTATAAAACTATGGACACTTGATTTATAATAAGAAAGCCAGAAACTCATACTGGGAAAAAAAAAAAAAAGATGGATAGCTGTAGAACTACAGTCCTGGAAGGTACTCTGCATGTTTCCAGTATAAAAAGGCAATGATCAAGCCAGCTATAAATTCTTTGATCTACAATTGTGGCCTGCCTGCCAGATGCACTAATGCAATTGTGTCAAAAAAAAACAAAACAAAACAAAAAAAAACTTGTGGTTTTAAACAACATATGCCTTTTTGGAATTAAGGTTTACTTCATGAAATGGAATCCATATTGACCCTGGTCAGGTGGCCAAGAATCTGAGCTAGATAGTCCAAAGACATAAGGAAAAATCAAAGACTGCTATTCTGCTTAAACAACATAGCAGCAAACTTACTTTCAACTACATTCTGCTATACTCATTGATCAGTGTCTTTCCCAGTTATCAAGAGAGAAGCTTCTTCTTACTTCAGATGGGAACAAATGAAAAAGCCCACATCTTGAAAGTGCTTGAGGGTGAAATAGCATGGAACAATTATTACAAATGTCATGTTTCAACATTCCCTTTTCTCAAGGCTCAGGAAACCCTCCAGAACAGTGGGCAGAAAGATTCTAACAGCCAGAGTGCAGGAGGCTGCAATGTCCTCTCCTGGGATCTAGCCAGGCTATTACTCCCTGGCATGTATGGGGGAGGGTCAAAGAGCCAGCCATCAGGTTCATGACTGAAACAGTCCCTGTTTCCCTTAGGTGGGTCTTCAGTTGGACACTGAGCTACCATGGGCCACATCTGAGCAGGGATTCTAGGCCATATCCATACATGGTCCTTGGTTTTATCTTGTTTTATTATCATTATTCTTTCCTTTATATTAGATACCTGTTTTTTTCTGACAAGTGAGGGCAAGAATGGGTATGGATTTGGGTGGGTGGGAGGTGGAAAGACTCTGGTTGGAACTGAGCGAGGAGTAATCATAATTAGAATATTTTGTATGAAAAAGATCTATTTTCAATAAAAATGTGATAAATACATTTGAATCTATTTGGAGTAGGAAGAGGCTGAGGAAGCATGCAATAATGAGGAAGAGGATCCTCTAAGTCTTAACCGAAGTAAAGATAGCATTAGTTAATTTGATAAGAACACATTTTATGTAAGATCAGCAACTGGAGGGTAAAGTGTACAGCCGATGTTAGGAACAAAAGCAATAGAAACAGAGACCAGGTGAAACCAGATCAACTCTGAGAGTGGTAGGTCTTGCTATTTAGAGCACATTGAAATAACCTGATGCTGACAATATCTGTGCTGCGTATCTTCCTCCTTTTATCTGAAAGGATTTTTCCCCCAACAGTAAGTTTCTTTATAAGTTGTTTTTGTTATTATTACTACTATTTTCATTGTGTGTATAGGTGGGCATACATATGCACAAGCATGTGGATGCTATGGTATATGTTGGAGGTCAGAAGACAACTTCAAGATTTGCTTCTCTCCCTCTATTGTGGGACCAAGTCTATGACTTCAAGTTATCAGTGTTGGATGGCAAGTGTTTTTCCCTGATGAGCCACTTTTTATGTCCCCAGATAGTAAGTATATATACTAGGAAATTATGCCTGTGCTTGCTTGTGTCAGTACTGATGAGTTTCAGAAATTCTGGGAATTATTACGAGCTGTATTTTGAACAACTTGGTTTCAGCCTCCTTAACTAGTTGTTATTTATATTTAGATGGACTTTAAAGATATTTTCTCCCTAGTGCATACCCCAGCTGATGCATTGTTAAATAAAGCTTTTGATCTTCAATCTTCCAAATATTATAGAAATAAATCACCACCTTTTTCACATTTTACATAGAAAACTCCATTAAAGGTAACACAAATGATCATGACAGCAAGTTTAACCAGTTTTTAAGATGCAAATCTATATGTATATGCACATATACACAGACAAGTGTGCACGTGTTTGTGTGTATTGATTTAATCATGGAACAGTAATATAATATACTAAAAATGTTCTATGGTTTATGTCCTCTTCTAAAAAATCTCAGCAATGATAGTAGAGGCTCCACAGCTGATTTCTTTTCTAATTATAAGTGAGTTTCAAACACTCTTGAATCATAAACTTACCTGACATTTATAGTTATTAAAGTAGCAGGTGGTTTGTATGTTATCATATTGGGAAGACTTTAGAGTTCAACGATGTAAATATGAAAGCATTTGCTCTGAGCATGCTGGTAATCTGGTGGGAGAATCTGTAGATTAGCAAATGTAGAACAGTATTACTGTTTGTTTTGATATGTTTGTAGATTCCATTTTGGCAAAGGTAAAAGTAGATTAAAAAGTACGATAATGACTTTCTTAATTATTTACCCACAACTACATAACATCCCCGTAGGCAACGAATAATTAAAGCCACAGGGCCTAATTTGAATGCTTAGGGGTAAGAATGTTGAAAATGTTGTGTCAAAAAGAATATTTGCCTCAGCATCTGGATGATAAGTAAAGATTATCCACAGTAGGGTTTACATTAAAGAATTTCAAAAACCAGGAGGAGCACTGTTTACACTCTCAGTTGGAAAAGTTACAAATTTGGGCAGCCAGAGACTCCAAGAGCCATGTTCTCTCTTCTAACCTTCCGCAATGATGAACCTTAAGTCAGATCTTTTAACAAGCAGTATTTTCTACTACAGTCTTCTGAGAATGCTACTCTCTCTTCATAGTTGTGCATCCAATAGTATCTACTTCCAAAATCTTTATTTAAAAAACAAACAAACAAACAAACAAACAAACAAACAAACAGCACCTCACTCCTCTTGTCTCATGGCTGGAGGCAATCTCTTTGCCTTCTCAGTTCTTATCTGTGTCTCTGCTATGGTATTTATCACCTTCTTCTTTGTGGGCTGGTTGTTTTTCTTAGGATTGTTTTACTTCTCAGACTAGACTATAGATTTTTATCTCTTAAAATGTTCTTGGAAAGTGTGAAAGGGCAGATAGCTGCATATGGTGTGGTAGTACTGAGTGTGCTGCAGTGATCGAATCTGAGAAAATTCTGGAGATCTGAAAAATTTGAACATGCTGGAAAAAAAAACAGAGCTAAATGGCAGTTTTGATAGCATCTTAGAACTTTTCCATTTCTCAGGGGTCCTCATATGGAAAATCATCTCTCAGTTAAATAATTGTTTTGAGTCTGATTCCCGGTTGTCACTTTCTCCAGATTGGAGATAAACTTCAATGATCTATTTAAGTAAAATCTCTTACAAAGGATCTTCAATTTTTCTCACACCAAGTGAACTAGCTAATTGTAATCGTAAGCGTACAATTAATGTGAGAACATATGGAAAGAAAAGGATGGAATCTAAGTTTTTTGAGTTTTCTTAGCACAGAGTATCTGAATATTTAAAAACATTTCCATATTGTAATAGGTATTTTGTAGACGGAAAAATTCCAAACCATAATTTATATTTTTCCTTCCATATACTGTGCTATATCTTACTATATATGTAAAGATAGGTTGTGTTATAATAAAATTTAAAAGCAACATTTTTTAAAGCAACATTTTAAAATTAACTCTTTCTACATAGAACTTTAAAGGTTATGAGATCTTGGGTTTCTATCCTTTTTTACTGAATTTTTGAGAAAGGGACTAATATTACTCTACTACATGTTATAAATAAAATGAGGCTTACAACAGGTTTTCTATGAAATGGGTTTATTAAGTAGAGAGGGTAGCAAGAGTGGGCCATGATGGGGGAAGAGAGAGAGATAGAGGAGAGGAGAGGAGGAAGAGGGGGCGCCCTGAGAGAGAGAGAGAGAGAGAGAGAGAGAGAGAGAGAGAGAGAGAGAGAGAGAGAGAGAGAGAGAGTAAGAGAGAAAGGAGTAAGAAAGGAGTAAGAGAGAGACCACGTGTCCGGTTGTCCCTTTTTAAGGTCAGGTAACTACTAACCACGCCCTCAGGTGTGGCCACCTGGCTAGGCAATACAAGATGACATCATAAGTTGCTAGGTAACCCAGAAGCAGGTTGTTTCAGAATACTAACACCACCTAATGTTATATTTATTATAAATTTTAGAAGAAAATTTGAATAATTGACTTGGCTATTTAACCAACTTCATTTCTTTAATCTAGTCACCCTAAATGATTAGCACTTCTTACTTCTAAAGAATTAGAAAACACAATTTCTTAGAGGATCAGATAAATAGTAAATAGCAGGAATATCCACAAATGGCTACAACATAAGCTATATGTATTCATTTGTATATAACAACTTTGAGTAGATTTTCCCATAATTTTATATATATATATATATATATATATCAAAAAACAAAATATGACACAAAAAATTTTGTTTAATTTTAAAAATTTACTTATTTTTTAATTAATTACAATTTATTCACTTTGAATCCCGCTGTAGCCCCCTCCCTTGTCCCCTCCCAAACCCACCTAACCTCCCCATTCTCTTCCCATGCCGGTCCCGAAGTCCACTGATAGGAAAGGTCCTCCTACCCTTACATCTGACCCCAGCCTATCCGGTTTCATCAGGACTAGCTACATTGTCTTTCCCTGTGGCCTGGTAAGGCTGTTTTCCCCTCAGGGGAAATTGATCAAAGAGTTCATGTCTTGGACTGCCATTGTTCCCCTTAATAAGGGAACACTTGGACACTGAGTTGCCAGGAGCTACATCTGTGCAGGGGTTCTAGGTTGTTTCCATGCATGGTCCTTGGTTGGAGTATCAGTCTCAGAAAAGACCCCTGGGCCCTAATTTTTTGGTTCTGTTGTTCTTCTTTTGGAGCTCCTATCTCTTCCAGGTCTTTCTATCTCTCCCTTCTTTCATAAGATTCCCTGCACTCTGCCCAAAGTTTGACTATGAACCTCAGCATCTACCTTGATACCCTGCTGGGAAAATTCTTTCAGAGGCCTTCTGTGGTAGGCTCCTGTATTGTTTCCTGTTTTCTTCCTCTTCGGATGTCCATCCCATTTGCCTTTCTGAATGAGGATTGATCATTTTACCCAGGGTATTTCTTGCTTAACTTCTTTAGGTATACAGATTTTAGTATGTTAATTCTATATTATATAGGATCTAATATCCACTTATAAGTGAGTATATATCTTGTGTGTCTTTCTGCTTCTGGGATAACTCACTCAGGATGATCTTTTCTAATTTCCACCACTTGCTTGCAAATTTTAATGATTTCCTTCTTTTTAATTGTTGAGTAGTGTTCCCTTGTGTGAAGTTACCGCAATTTCTATATCCATTCCTCACTTGAGGGACATCTGGGTTGTTTCCAGATTCTGGCTATTACGAATAAAGCTGCTATAAATATGATTAAGCAAATGTAATTGTTGTATACTTGAGCATATTTTGGATATACGCCTAGCAGTGGTATAGCTGGATCTTTAGGTTACACCATTCCTAATCGTCTGAGAAAGCACCAGATTGATTTCCAAAGTGGTTGTACAAGTTTACATTCCCATCAGCAATAAAGGAGGGTATCCCTTTCTCCACAACCTCTCCAGCATGTGTTGTCACTTGAGGTTTTGATCTTAGCCATTATGATGGGTATAAGGAGAAATCTCAAGGTTGTTTTGATTTGCATTTCCCTGATGACTAAGGATGTTGAGCATTTCTTTAAGTGTTTCTTGGCCATTCGATGTTCCTCCATTGAGAATTCTTTGTTTAGCTGTGTACCTCAGTTTTAATTGGATTATTTGTTTTGTTGGTGTTTAATTTCTCGAGTTCTTTATATATTCTGAATGTTAGTCCCCTGTCAGATATAGGGTTGATGATGATCTTTTCCTAATCTCTAGGCTGTCGTTTTGTTCTGATGACAGTGTTCTTTGCTTTTCAGTTTCATGAGGTCCCACTTATTAATGTTGCTCTTAGAGCCTGTGCTGATGGTGTTCTGTTCAGGAAGTTGTCTCCTGTGCCAATGAGTTCATGACTCTTCCCCACCTCTTCTTTTAACAGATTTAGTGTGTCTGGTTTTATGTTGCAGTCTTTGATCCAGTTGGAATTTAGTTTTGTGCAGGGTGATAAATGTGGGTCTATTTTCATTTTTCTTCATGTAGATTTCCAGATAGACCAGCACTATTTGTTGAAAATGCCATCTTTTTTCCAATGCATGGTTTTGGCTTTTTTTTTCTGTCAAAATTCAAGTATCTATAGATGTGGAGGTTTATATCTGGGTCTTCAATTTGATTCCATTGATCCATCATTCTGTTTCTATGCCAGTACCATCAGTTTCTATTACTATTGCTCTATAGTAGTACAGCTCCGGGCAATCTTTTACTGTAGAGGATTGTTAGAGCAATTCTGGGTTTTTTGATTTTTCCATATGAAATTGAAAATTTTTCTTTCACATTCTGTAAAGAATTGTTTTGTAATTTGGTGGGAATTGCATTGAATCTGTAGATTGCTTTTGGTAGGATGGCCATTTTCACTATGTTAATCCTACGGATCCACAAGAATGGGAGATCTTTCCATCTTCTGACATCTTCAATTGCTTTCTTCAGAGATTTGAAGATTTCTTTTCTTTTCTTTTTCTTTTCTTTTTTTTTTTTTTTGTTCAAACAGGTATTTCACTTGCTTGGTTAGACTCACACCAAGGTCTTTATGTTATTTGTGGGTATTGTAAAGGGTGTAGTTTCCCTAATTTCTTTTGTACTTTTGTTGCCAAGAAATTTTTTATTCAATGCTCATAGAGTGAGATTCTACTTAAAATTAATAATTGAGGGTTGGAATTAAGCAGATTTCTTAATTTTTTAATGATTTAATAAGTCACAGCTGATGAAAAAATCTGTTTCTTTCAAAGAAAATGTAAATTAATGATTATAGAGGAAATATCATCATTACATTTTAGGGATAGCAATATGATGTTAGGCTCCTGTTCTGTTCCCTCTCTTCTACCTCTTCTGTTGTCAATTCTGTTTTCCTTTCTGAATGAGAATTAAGCATCCTCCCTGGGGACCTCCTTGTGTTTTACCTTCTTTAAGTCCATAGATTTTAGTATGGTTATCCTATGTTATATGGCTAATATCTGCCTATAAGTGAGTATATACCATGCATGTCATTCTTATTCTGGGTTACCTCACTCAGTATGATCGTTTCTAGTTCCATCTATTTACCTGCAAATTCCATGATTTCCTTGTTTTTAATAGCTTGCTTACTGTACCTGTATGACTTATTAATCATTTCTGACATTCCATATGCTTTGTTGCACTCTTTTTCCTGTGACTTTTTTATGGCAAAAGTTGGGTAACCTGTATTTAATGGTTTTAATATAATTTCTATTTTATGATAATCAGATAATACAGTTAATAAGTAAATTATTATAAATAATGAAACTTGTTATTTATATAACTCAAGAGTTAGCCTACAGAATAACTGAGACTAGGCAAGTCAATGTCATAGTAAATCAAGAAAAGAGCCCTAATAACCCATTAAAATAGTAGTTTTAATTATATTCTGATTTAAGGAAATCTTAACTATATACTATTAGGTAATTTGAGATTTTTAGGTATGATAATGAAATGATTCAATAGTTATATAGGAAGAGTAGAAAATGTGTTTTCTAGGGCTATATACTAAAATATTTATGAATGAATTTCATGGTATGGCTAACCTAGGCTTCGATAATGTTGGTTAGATTTCAGAATATATAAAAAAGAAAATTCAAATGAGTATACTTACATATCACAGCAAGTGTTCATTGGAGTGAGTTCATACCCTCTGTGGTCCAGAATTTTCTTGCATATACAGGAAGTTTATTGCTAGCATCTGAAATACAACATAATACAATACTATCTGGAGAAAGGCACAGGTTCTTGCACTAAACTATTCAGGAACACTCATCAAAGTTCACAACTTCATAAGTTTCATTTGCTTGACATTTTTAACATTGTTAATAATGGAATGTGTAACCTCTGATGTATTAGTACTTATGAAATTATCTAAAGAAATACAGTTCCTTTAAACCCATTGTTTTGGCATATAAACAAAACAAAATAACTAATTATTCTCATAAATATATTGTGGCTGTCTTTAATTTTATGCCTGTCCTACTATTCTAATAAAATATTTCCTTTTTATTCACAAAGTCTATAACAGATAGCACATTAATTCATGAATTAATTCCCAAATCTTATTTATTCTGTCATACCTGAGCAATTTTATTTTGAATATATTATTTTGCATACTTTTGAATTTATATGAACCTCAGTTCGAGCTGAAATTTTTAAGTAATTGTATATATCCATGACCAGATAAAACCTCATCTGACAGCATCAGGTAAATTATTCTAAACTGGATTAAAAATAGGCTGCTAAGCTAGACATCAATTCCATTTTTAAGTATGTTGCCTATTTCATTTTATGTCTCATCAAATTTCTTTCTTTTGGGAGAGGTGTTTTTTATTTTTTTGTTTTTCTGTTTTCTTGTCTGCTTGTTTGTTTGTTTTTTGAGAAAGGGTTTCTCTTTATAACTTTGGCTGTCCTGCACTCACTTTGTAGACCAGGCTGGTCTCTAACTCACAGAGATCTGCCTGGTTCTGCCTCCCTGAGTTCTTGGATTATAGGTGTGTGCCAGTGACTGGCCTTATAAATTTTCTTAAATAAAACATTATATAACTAAACATTTATTTAATGAACACAAGCATTTTGTACTCCCAAAATATAAGAAGAGATGCTATCATGTTCATATATATATATGTATATATATATGTATATACATATATATGTATATGTATATAATGTAAATACCCTCACTCAAAAGCAATTCTCTGGGTAATGGTTGGTAATCTCCATTCTCAACCTGTATAAACATCAACCTGTAGAAAAGTCAATTATGAACCCATTGCTCTCATAGGTCACCATTTTATTTTGGTAGAGAACATACATGACAGGGCAATATGGAATCATTTCTGATACTATGAAAGAGCTAAATGGAGTGAAATGCTCAAGGGAGCTACATTCCCTCATTAGATATAGTAACAGAGAGAAGAGTGCAGCAAAGAAAGTGAAACAGCTACAGAACTCCCAACAGCAGAGGTAAAATACTCTACAGAGTGTGCAGATACACTTCTTAGACATGAGACAAGTGTGAATACATTCAGGGTCTGCAGACAAATTTTTAAAAATCTAATTCTCACTATTCCACTTCTATTACCAAATTCAGACTCAGGGTGAAAACACTTATGGTTACTTACTCAGCTTGGCTTGCTATTATCTGCACTGATGTGTGTTACAAAATCACAATATTTAAACTTTTGTTTTATTTAATAAAATTTAATGAGCTCTAGAATTCTAAAACATGAGAATAATATTCACTGTCATGTCAATGTAAGTAGAAATGATAGGCTATTAAGGATAGAAGGACATAATACCCTGGATATTATACTAAAGGTTTTCAATTAGAATATTTAAAATATAAAAATAATCCTGAAATTATTTTCCTTCTTACATTATATAATTCTACCTTATCAAAAGCTCAACATGTATGTGATTACATCAGATTCAGGGATGAATCTTAAATTTTAGCTCAGTATACTGAAATGTTTAATTCTTCATACATACTTTTCAAAATTCTTTCAAAAATCTTGCATTTACATTTGTTTTCTTGGCAAGAGAGAGAAATTTTTGAATTTTCCATTATTTATCTAGAATAAACATCATCATTCCTCTAGAAAAGCTTATTCTTTATTTAAGAGGAAGCATAAGAATCCATATTCTGGCCCACAGCTCTAGCTGCATCCTCAGGAGGGCTATTGTGCCTCATGAACATCCAGCCTCCAACCCACAACTGTACCCATCTTCTCAAGGAGGCTGCTGGGCCCCAGAAACACCTGATTCCAGCTTCTAGCCCGCTATTCTACCTGCCTTCCAAGAAGATTTGCCAGGCTCTGCCATCATCCTACTCTACCCGACTTCTTGAGGAGTCTAGCAGGCATCAGGAACACCTACACAAGACCTGGGACAACCAGGTAGCTAAAGTCCTGTGTAAGAGCATAATCAACAAGAGCGATAGAAATATGGTACCATCAGAATCCAGCTATCCTACTACAGCAAGCCCTGGATATCCTAACACAGATGAAACACAAGAAAATTACTTTAAATCTACCCGTAGGAAGATGATAGAGATCCTTAAAGAGGGAACAAATGAATCCCTTAAAAAACACAGAAAAATACAACCAAACAAGTAAAGGCCTTTAAGGAGGTAATGGATAAATCCCTTAAAGTAATACAGGAAAATACAACCAGACAGGGGACGGAAATGAAGTAAATGGTTCAGTACTAGAAAAGGGAAATAAAATCAACAAAGAAAAGAAACACTGGAGGAATCCTGGAGATGGAAGCTTAGGGAAAAGTACAGGAACAACATACTCAAGCATCACTAAGAGAATATAAGAGATGGATGAGAGAATCTCAGGCCTAGACAACACAATTGAAGAACTTGATACATAGTGAAAGAAAATGGTAACTCTGAAAAGTTTCTGACACAAACCATCCATGAATTCAGGGACCCTATGAAAAGATAAAAACCTAAGAATAATAGGAATAGGAGAAGGTGAAGAGTTCTGGCTCCAATGACCAGAAAACGTTTTCAACAGAATTATACAAAAAAATAATTTCCCCAACCTAAAGGAAGAGGTGCCTATAACTGTATAAGAAGCTTAAAGATAATAAAGTAAGGATCCAGAATAGAAAATCCTCCTGCCACAAAATAATCAAAACTCTAAATGTACAAAACAAAGAAAGAATATTAAAAGCTGGAAAGGGAAAAGGCCATGTAGCACATAAAAACAGAACTCTCAGAATTACACCTGATTTCTCAGCAGAAATTCTTTTTCCTTTTTTATTAATAATTTTTATTTTTTATATTAATCACAGGTTATTTACTTTCTATCCCAGCCATAGCCTTCTCCCTCATCCCCTCTCAATCCCACCTGCCCTCCCTCATCTCCTCCCTGCCCTTTTCCAAGTCCACGGATAGGGGAGGTCTTCCTCCCCTTTTCTCTGACCCTAGCTTATCAGGTATCTTCAGGACTGGCTGCAATGTCATTCTCTGTGGCCTACAGGCCTTCCTCCCTTGGGGTGGGGGTGGGGTGTCAAAGAGCAGAAATTCTAAAAGTCAGAAGAGCCTGGCCAGATGTCTTACAGACCCTAAGAGATCACAAATGTCAGCCCAGACTATCCCAGAAAAATTTTTAATCACTGTAGATAAATAAAATAAGATATTCCATGGCAAAACCAAATTTTAACAATGCCTATTTTAACAATTTTAAGGAATATCAATAACAATAACAATTGTTTTATTAAGTAATCTATTCATTTTTATATTAATCACAGGTTATATACTTTGTATCCCGGCCATAGCCCCCTCTCTCATTCCCTCCCACTCTCCCCATACCTCCCTCATCTTCTCTCTGCCCCCCTCCAAGTCCACTGATAGGGGAGGAAATCCCCCCTTTCCATCTGACCCTAGCTTATCATGTCTCTTCAGGACTGGCTGCAATGTCCTCTTCTGGGATTCTAGTTAGGCTGCTGCTCCCTCTGGGGATGGGGGGGGGGTCCACAAGCCAGCCATTGAGTTCATGACAAATATAGTCCCTGTTCCCCTTACTAGGGTACACAGTTGGGTACTGAGCTACCATGGGTCACATCTGAGCAGGGGTTATAGTTTGTATCCATACATGGTCCTTGATTGGAGAAACAGTCTCATAGAAGACCCCTGTGCCCTGATCTGTTTGGTCTTTGTGGAGCTCTTGTTCTCACTAAGTCTTACTAACTCCCCCTTTTTTCATATGATTCCCTGCACTCTGGCGATGGCTTGGTTGTGAGTCTTAATATCTGCTTTGATACATTGCTAGTTAGTGTCTTTCAGAGGCCCTCTATGGTAGGCTCCTGTCCTGCTGTTTGTTTTCTCCTACATTCAATGTCCATCGCATTTGTCCATCTAACCAATAATTATTGATCATTCTACCCTGAGTCCTCCTTCTTGCTTATCTTCCCTAGGTGTATAGATTTCAACATGTCCATCCTATCCTATAGGTCTATATAAGTGAGTATATAACAATTATTAAACAATAACAATTTTAACAATATCAAATTTAACAAATCCAGCCCTACAGAATATACTAGAAGGAAAACTCCAACACTAAGAAGTTAACTACGTCCAAGGAAACACAGGAAATGAACCATTCCATGCAACAAAACCAAAATAAAGGAGCACACACACACACACACATACACAACACACCCAAAATCACTACCACACCACACCATCTAAACAACAGGAAATAACAATCTTGAGTCATTAATGTCTTTCAACATCAATTGACTCAATTCTCCAATAAAAAGTCACAGGGTATAGCTGAGTGGGGTCTATAGTAAGGGGACCAGTGACTTTCTCTGGCATGGACTCAGTGACAGATTTTTTGATCATCTCCCCTTAGGGAGTGCAGCATTGCTAGTCTATAGAGGAAGACAATGCAACCAGTCCTGAAGAGATCTGATAGGCTAGAGTCAAATAGAAGAGTAGGAGGACCTCTACTATCAGTGGACTAGGGTCAGGGCATAGGGAGAGAAAAGGGAGGGAGGATGGGCTTGGGAGAAGATAGAGGAGGGAACCATATCTGGATATAAATTGAATAAATTATAATAAATGATAATAATAATAATAATAATAATAATAATATTAATAGAAGAAGAAAAAGACACAGGCTAACAGAATGAATATGTAAACAGGATCCATCATTCTGCTGCATACAAGGAGCATACCTCAGCAACAAAGATAGACATTACCTCATAGTAAAAGGTTATAAAAAGTTTTGCAAGCAAATAAACCTAAAAAATAAGCAAGAGTAGACATTCTCTTATGTAATAAAAGACATCCAATCAAATTTAATCAAAGGAAATGGGGATGGATACTTCATAGTCATCAAATATAAATCCACCATGATGACATCTCAATTCTGAACATCTATGCGCCAAATACAAGAACAACCACATTTGCAAGAGGAATATTATTAAAGCTTATATGACACATCAATCTCCACACATAAATAGTGGGAGACATCAACACCCACTGTCACCAATAGGTCATCAAGAGAGAAACTAAACAAAGAAATAATGAAACTAAAAGATAGCATGATCAAAATGACCTCACAGATATCTATAGTATTTTTCAACCAAACACAAAATAATATATTTTCTAATTAGCACCTAATGGGACCTTCTGAATAATTGACCTCATATTCTCTCACAAAGAAACCTCAACAAATTAATGAAAAGTGGGGAAGACCCTAGAACTCATTGGCACAGGAGACTACTTCCTAAACAGAACATCGACAGCACAGGCTCTAAGATCAACAATAAATAAATGGGACCTCATGGAAAAGACACTGTCATCAAAACAAAACCACAGCCCACAGACTGGGAAAGGATTTTTACCAATCCTACATCTGACAGAGGGATAATATCCAGTATACATAAAGAACTCAAGAAGTTAAAAAGCAACAAATCAAGTAATCCAATTAAAAAATGGGGTATTGAACTAAAAGGAGAACTCTCTGTAGAGGATTGTAGAATGGCAGAAAAAGACTTAAAGAAATGCTCAATGTCCTTAGCCATCAGGGAGATGCAAATCAAAACGACCCTGAGATTTCACCTTATGTCTGTCAGAATAGCTAAGATCAAAAACTCAAGTGACAACACATGCTAGAGAGGATGTGGAGAAAGGGGAACTCTCCTCTATTGCTGGAGGGAATGCAAACTTGTATAATCACTCTGGAAAACAATTTGGCACCTTCTTAGACATTGGGGAATAGTGATCCTCAAGACCCAGCTATACCACTCTTAGGCATATATCCAAAAGATGCTCAAGTACACAAGGACATTTGCTCAACCATGTTCTTAGCAGGTTTATTTGTAATAGCCATAACCTGGAAACAACCCAGATGTCCCTCAGTTGAGGAATGGATACAGAAATTATGGTACTTTTACACAATAAAGTACTACTCAGCAATTAAAAACGAGGAAATCATGAAATTTGCAAGCAAATGGTGGGACCTGGAAATGATCATCCTGAGTGAGGTATCCCCAAAGCAGAAAGAAACACATGGTATGTACTCACTTATATAGACCTATAAGATAGGATAAACATACTGAAATCTATACACCTAAAGAAGATAAACAAGAAGGAGGACCCAGGTTGGGATGATCAATCATTGCTTAGATGGACAAATGGGATGGACATTGAATGTCGGAGAAAACAAGCAGCAGGACAGGAGCCTACCACAGAGGGCCTCTGAAAGACTCTAACTAGCAATGTATTAAAGCAGATATTAAGACTCACAACTTAGCCTTTGGCAGAGGGCAGGGAATAATATGAAAAAAGGGGGAGTTAGTAAGACTTGGCAAGAGCAAGAGCTCCACAAAGACCAAATAGGTCAGGACACAGGGGTCTTCTATGAGACTGTTTCTCCAACCAAGGACCATGAATGTATATAACCTGCTCAGATGTGGCCCATGGTAGTCCAATATCCAACTGGGTACCCTAGTAAGGGGAACAGGGACTATATTTGTCATGAACTCAATGGCTGGCTCTTCGACCCTCCCTGCCCCCCTTCCCTGGGAGGAACAGCCTAGCTAGATACCAGAAGAGGACATTGCAGCCAGCCCTGAAGAGACCTGATAAGCTAGGGTCAGATGGAAGGGGAGTAGGTCCTCCTCCATCAGAGGACTTGGAAGGGGGCAGGGAAGAGATGAGGCAGGGATGGGGAGAGTGGGAGGGAATGACAGAGGGGGCTAAGGCTGGGATACAAAGTACATAACCTGTGATTAATATAAAAATAAATAAATTACATTTAAAAAAGAAATGAAAACAGATGCATTACAACAGAAACTGAGAAATCCAAAGAATCATTAGGAGCCTATACTCCACAAAATTGGAAAATCTAAAAGAAATGGTAAATTTTATTAATTGATTCCATTTACCAAATTTAAATCAAGATTAAGTAAACAGTTTAAATAGTGCTATCATCCCTAAAGAAATAGAAGCAGTCACTAAAAGTCTTCCAACCAAAAACAAAACAAACAAAACCCGAAACCGAGGAACAGATAGTTTCAATGCAGAATTATACCAGCTCTGTAAATAAGAGCCAATACTAATGCTCCTCAAACTATTCACCAAAAACAGAAGCAGAAGGAACATTGCCAAAGTCATCCTATGAGGCCATAGTCACATAATACCTAAACCACACAAAGGCCCAATGAAGAAAGTAAATTTCTGACCAATCTCCCTTATGAACACTGATGCAAAAATACTCAATAAAATATAAACCAAATCCAAGAACACTTAAAAAACATCATCCAATATGATCAAGTAGGCTTCATCCCAGGGATACAGGAATGGTTCACTATATGAACATTCATTTATGCAATGCACCAAATAAACAACCTGAAAGAAAAACAAACAAATGATCATAACATTAGATATTGAAAAAGCCTTTGACACAATCCAAATCCCCTTCATGTTACAAGTCTTGGATATATCAGGGATACAAGACAGATTCCTCAGCACAATAAAGGCAATATGCAGCAAGCCAATGGCCAAAATAAAATTCAATGGAGAGAAATTTAAAGAAATTCCATTAAAATCTGAGGTTGTCCAGTTTCCCCACATCTCTTCAATATAGCACTTAAAATACTTGCTAGAGCAATAAGAAAACCAAAGGAGATCAAGGAGATACAAATTAGAAAGGAAATAGTCAAGTTATTGGTATTCACAGATGATATGATTATAAACATGAGAGACCCCAAACTTCTACCAGAAAACTTCTGCAGCTGACAAATACCTTAAGCAAATTGGCTGGATATAAAATTAACTAAAACAAAGAAGCAACAAACAAAACAAAAATACAGCTGCTATTATAAAATGATAAAAAGAACTACAGAGAAATGAGAGAAAACACAACCTAATCAAGCAAGGGAAAGGTCTCTATGACAAGAACTTCAAGGTGCTGAAGAAAGAAATTGATGAAGACATTAGAAAATGGATTGATAGGTTTATCACAGTAAAAATGACCACCTTAACAAAAGCAATGTACAGGTTCAATGCAATTCCCATCAAAATATCAACACATTTCTTTACAGACCTTGAAACAGTAATTCTCAGATTCATATGGAAAACAAAGAAAGAAACAAACAAAAACCCTAAAATACCTAAAACATCTGGAATATTACGCCCCTTGATTTCATGCTGTAATACAGAGTAGTAGTAATAAAAATTGCATGGTATTAGCATTGAAACAGACCAGTTCACCAGTAGAATCAAATCAAACACCCAGGAATAACACCACACTCTATCAACACTTGATGTTAGACTAAAAAAAACTGTAAAACAACAACAAAAAACAGACAATGGAAAAAAGTAAACATCTTCAACAAATGGTTCTGGTCTAAGTGGATTTCTGCACACAGTAGCATGCACATAGATATATATTTATCACCCGGCACAAAACTCAAGTCCAAGTGGATCAAAGACCTCAATATAAAAGCAGATACATTAAGTATAACAGAAAAAAAGTGGTCAATAGTCTTGAACTCATAGGCACAGGATTCAACTCCTTAAGCAGAATACCAACAGCCCAGGCTCTAAGATCAACAATCAATAAATGGGACATCATAAAACTGAGAAGCCTCTGCAAGGCAAAGAACACTGTCAATAGGACAAAACAGCAGCTACCTGTTTTGTAGGAAAAGATCTTCATCAACCCTGACAGAGGACTAATATCCAAAATATATAAAGAACTCAAGAAATTAAACACCAACAAACCAAATAACCCAACTAAAGTGCGGTACATAGTTTAACACAGAATTCTCAACAGTGGAATCACTAATGGCTCAGAAGCATTTAAAGAAATGCTCAACTTCACAGAAATGCAAATCAAAATGACTCTGAGATTCTATCTTATACCTATTAGAATGGATAACATAAAAAAATAATCTCAAGTGATAGCATGAGCTGGTGAGGATGTGAAGCATGGGGAAACTTCCTCCATTGCTGGTGTGAGTGCAAACTTGTACAAGCATTGTGGAAATCAATATGGAGGTTTCTCAGAAAAGTAAGAATGGATCTACCTCCAGACCAGGCTATATCACTCCTGGGCATAAACAAATATTTGTTCCACATTGCAACATGGGCACTTGCTCAACTATGTTTATAGCAGCTTTATCTGTAATAGCCCCAAACTGGAAACTACATAGACATCCGTCAACCTAAGAACAGAATAGAAAAATGTGGTGTATTTACACAATGGAATACTACTCAGCTATTATGAACAAAGACATCATGAAATTTACAGGCATATGGAAGGAGGTAGAGAAGATCAACTTCAATGAGATAAACCAGATCCAGAAAGAGAGTCATGGTATGTGCTCATTGATAAGTGGATATTAGCCATATATTACAGGATTACAATGCTACTATCCACATACTCAAAGAAGGTAAGTAACAAAGGGGGGCTGCAAGGGAAGAAATTTGTCTCTCATCTAGAATGGGAAATAAAATCGGCATTGGAGGTGGATGGAAAGAAGAAACTAGGTAGGAGAGGGGATGGAGAGGAGATCAGTGGTAGGGATTAAGAGCAGGGAGAGCAGGGGGGACAGGGCTGGGTGAAAGAAAGGAAATTGGAGGTGGGGGTCATCCATGGGATTTGCTAGAGACCTAGGATAAGGGAGGCCACAGGAAATCTATGAATGCCATCCTAGCTGTGACTCCTAGCAGCAGGGAATATGGAATTTGCTGTAGCCAGGCAGGACTTCCAGTAAAGTGATAAGAATACCAAACTACCAACAAAAGCTTTGAACAAATATTTTGTCCTGCCTACAAGATGTGGATGAACAAGCATGGAACAAAGCTTCAGGGAATGGCAAACCACAGACTGAACCTTCTTGTGACCCATCCCATGAGAGAGAACTAATTCCCAACACTATTAATGTTACTCTGCTATGCTTATAGACAAAAGCCTAGCAAAACAACTCTGAGAGGCTTTGCCTAGCAGCTGATGGAAACTGATGCAAAGATATACAGCCAAACATTAGATGGAGCTAAGAGAATCATATAGAAAAGTTGGGGGAATGGTTAAGGGAGCTGACAGGTTCAAGAACTCCACAAGAAGACCAACTGAATCAAGTAACCTGGGTCAATGAGGGCTCACAGAGACTGAACCATCAACCAAAGACCGTACATAGAATAGTCCTAGGACACCTGCATATCTGCAGACAATGCATAGCTTCGTCCCCCAAGCAACTAGAGCAGGGGCCCTCTGTGATGCTGAGGCCTGCTTTTGGATCTTTTTCTAAATGTAATTTCTTTATTTTTATATCAATCACAGGTTAGGTACTTTGCATCCCAGGCATAGCCCCCTCCCTCATTCCCTTCCACTCTCCCCATCCATCTCTCATCTCCTACCTGCCCCCTCCAAGTCCACCAACAGGGGAGGACCTCCTTTCCTTCCATCCGACCTCAGATCATCTTGTCTCCTCAGAGCTGGCTGTAATGTCCTCCCCTGGGACTTAGCCAGGCTGTTACTCCCTGGCGTGTATGGGGGAGGGTCAAAGAACCAGCCATGGAGTTCATGACAGAAACAGTCCCTGTTCCCCTTACTAGGGTCTTCAGTTGGGCACTGAGCTACTATGGGCCACACCTGAGCGGGGGTTCTAGGCCATATCCATACATGGTCCTTGGTTGGAGAAACTGTCTCATATAAATCCCCTGTGCCCTGCTCAGTTTGGTCTTTGTGGAGCTCTTGTTCTCCCCAAGTCTTACTAACTTCCCCTACTTTTATTATTACTTCCCACCCTCTGCCAAAGGCTTGGTTGT
>CM053752.1:49271866-49293399 GCA_028658305.1 Pachyuromys duprasi
TGGGATCAATGTGTGATTTCAATTTTAGTAATGTTTGATTTACATATGTAGGTGGTCTTTTATTTGGGGCATAAATATTCAAAACTGTGATGTCCTCCTGTTGGAATTTTCCTTTGATGAGAAGGAAGTGCCTCTCCTCATCTTTCTTGATTAATTTTGGTGGAAAGTCTATTTTATTAGATACTAGGATTGCTACCCCAGCTTGTTTTCTTGTTTGCTTGGAAAATGGCTTTCCAGCCCTTTACTTTGAGGTAGTATTTATGTTTGTTGCATAGGTGTGTTTCTTGGATGCAGCAGAAGGTTGGATCCTATTTCCGTAGCCATTCTGTTAGTCTGTGTCTTTTTTATTGGAGAGTTGAGCCCATTGATGTTGATAGATAATAGTGACCAATGACTGTTATTTCCTTTTATTGTGGAGTTGGTGGTCTTACTGTGATTCATTCCTTTTTTGTTGTTGTCATTGGAAAGTTATCTGTATCCTATATTTTCTTTGGTGTAGTTGTTTCCATTGGACTAAAGTTTTCCTTCTAGTACCTTCTGTAGGGCTGGATTGCTGTGTAGGTATTGCATGAATTTTGTTTTGTCATGGAAAATTTTGTTTTCTCCATCTATGTTGATTGAAAGCTTTGCTGGGTATAGTAGTCTTTGTTGCCATCTGTGTTCCCTTAAGGACTGCATGACTTGTGCCCAGGCCCTTCTGGCTTTCACAGTTTCTGATGAGAAGTCTGGTGTGATTCTCATGGGTCTACCTTCATATGCTACTTGACCCTTTTACCTTGTTGCCTTTAATATTTTTTCTTTGTTTTGTAGGTTTAGTGTTTTGACTATGATGTGATGAGAGGTATTTTTTATCCGGTCTAGTCTATTTGGTGTTCTGCAGGCTTTTTGTATGTTTATGGACAATTCTTTTTTTAAGTTGGGAAATTTTTCTTCTGTGATTTTCTTAAAAATATTTTCTGGTCCTTGGAGACTGGAGTCTTCTTTTTCATCTATTCCAATTATTCTTATTTTTCGTCTTTTCATGACATTCTTGATTTCTTGGATGCTTTGTGTTTGGGACTTTTCTGATTTTATTTTTTCCTTGAATGAGGAATCCATTTCAGCCTGTGTATCTTCAGCTCCCGAGATTCTCTCTTCCACCTCTTTATTCTACTGGTGATGCTTACCTTTGTGGTTCCTGATCTTTTCTCTAAGTTATCCAGTTCCAGGTTATTCTTTGTTTGTGTCTTTATAGATTCTAATTTTGTTTTCATGCTTTGTATATTTCCTTCATTTGATTGACTGTGGTTCCTATTTTTTTGTTTGTTTCCTCTGTATATCTTTAATTGTTCCTGTATGAGGGCAGTTAAATTCTTCTGAATTTCTTTGAGGGCCTTGTTCATTTCCACTTTTTGTCCCTCTTTTTTTCCTCTAATATCTGCTTAATCATAGCTTTAACATAATTTTCCTATTTCTCTGCTGAATTAAAATCTCCATTTCTTTTGGGTGTTTCTGGTGGGGCCATGGTGTTGTGATTTTTGTTGGGTGAGTTCTTACATCGACTACTGGGCATTTGTGTATATATAATCAAGGAGCTGTTTGTGCTTTAAGGCTGAACTTCAGACTCGAACTGTCAATCTCTTGTGTCAGGAGTATTCTTCAAGAATATCAGGGAGTTCCAGTGGTTTGATAATGTGTGTTGTTGCCTCAGTTGAACTCTGTTGTGGGATCTGTGTGTCCAGATCCATGCTCTGTGGTAGAAGCTGTGAGCACCACAGGCTGGTCACTCCTCTGGTCTGGAGGCTTGACTCCTCACTCTGTGCCAGAGGCTAAGTATCTCAGTTTGAGATGGCAGCTGGGGACGCTGCTCTAGTCTGGAGGATCCACGCTCTGACCTGAGCTTGCTGCTAAGGGCTCTCCTTTGGACTGGAGACTTGGCTCCTCCTTCTGGGCCAGGGGCTGTGCACCACTGTCTGAGATGGTATTTGGGGGCACCTCAGTCTGGACCTGATACTGTGTCCTGGTCCGGGGTGGCGGCTAGGGCCTTCACGGGGAGTGTGCCCGCCTGATACAGCCCTGTCTGGGGATTAGATTCTGGGGCCTTCTCAGACTGGCCCGTGGACACACACACATGATCTGGAGTGTTTTCAGGCATTGATGAGTGGTGTGTGTCCGCTGTATGCAGGCCAATCTAAAGTGGTACCCAGAGCCTTCTCAGTCTGTCCAGGAGACTGTGTGACCCAGTCCAGAATGGCAGCTTTTGGCACCCAGGGCGGCTGCTAGTTCAGATCAGGGCTGTGCACAGCAGGTCACCTGGAGTTTTCCCAGGGAATAACTAGATGTCTCTAGGATTTTCCCACTTGATTTCCTCACCGTAAGAATTCCACTCACCTGGCAATCACAAATGCTGGTGTTTTAGGTCCCAGAGTTCAGTTTCCTGGTCACTGCATTGTTACTGCTGTCCTACTCCTCAGACACAGTGTCCTCTCATGGCAGCCACCTTGGATCCCTCCTGCTTTTGGATCTTATTATTATAGATGAGCTGCCATATATGGCTTCAGTGCGAGAGGATGTGCTTAGTTCTGCAGTATCTTAATATGCCAGAGTGGGTTGGTCATCATGAGGGAATCTACCACTTCTCTAAGGAGAAGGAGAAGAGAGAATGTGATGAAGGGATGTACGAGTTATCTTAAGGGTGTTGCTCCTGAAAGGTCAACCATGCTATTCTGAATTGTTCCACCACCTTGAATTTAATGGTAGCACTAATTGTACTCAGTGGGTTTTTCTTTTAAGAAAAGACAAAAATAGATTTAAAAAAGTGTGAAGGGCTAGCTGGTGCAAAATGAATATGGGAAAAGTTATGGCAGTGAGTTCAGGATTAATATATAAAAATACATTGTAGCTTTGTTGGTATCTTTGTGGAGCTCCTGTCCTCTCCAGGTCTTTCTATCACCCCCTTCTTTCATAAGATTTTCTGCACTCTGCCTAAAGTTTGGCTATCATTTTAAGCATCTGCTTTGATACCCAGCTGGGTAGAGTCGTTCAGAGTAACTCTTGGTAGGCTCCTGTCTTGTTCCTTGTCTTCTCTTGCTTCTGATATCTATCCTGTTTGCCCTTCTGAAAAAAGATTAAGCCTCTTTCCTAGGGTCCTCCTTGTTTAGATTCTTTAGGAGTATAAATTTTAGTATGTTTATCCTGTATGATATGGCTAATATTCACTTATGAGTGAGTATATTCCATGTATGTCTCTCTGCTTCTGGGTTACCTCACTCAGGTTGCTCTTTTCACATTCTATCCATTTGCCTGTGAATTTCATGATTTCCTTGTTTTTAATAGCTGAATAGTAGTCCATTGTGCAAATGTGCCACAATTTCTCTATCCATTCTTTGGTTGAAGGACATCTAGGTTGTTTCCAGGTTCTGGCTATTATGAATAAAGCTGCTTTGGACATAGTTGAACAAATATCCTTGTTGTACAGTTGAGCATCTTTCAAAATATATGCCAAGGAGTAGCATAGCTGGATATTGAGGTAGCACTATTCCTAATTTTCTGAGAAAGTGCCACATTGATTTCCAAAGTGGTTGCATAAAATCTGGGCTTAGGGGTTCCTGCAGAGACTGATGAATCAACCACCATCCATGGAGAGTACCTAGACCTCCTTTTCAAATGTAGGCCAGTCACGATGTGGGTACCCTACTAAGGGGAGCAGGGGCTGTCTTTGATATGAACTCAGAGGCTGGCCTTTGGTCACCTTCCCCTAGCAAGGTGGCCTTAGTTGGTCACAGAGAGAGTACCCAGACAGTCCTGATGAGACCTGATAAGATAGGGTCAGATAGTATTTGAGGAGGACCTCCTTTATTAGTCGATTAGGAGAGGATCATAGTGGTAGAAGAAGGGGGGGGGGGAGTGGGAATATTTGAGAGATGGCAAGAGCTGGGATACAGAGTGAATAAATTGTAACTAATAATAATAATGACATTAAATAAAAATCCATTGTCAGCATATTTGAAAATCTCAAAGACTCATCAAAACATATCTTAAAAATAGAAAATGTATATAACAGAGAAAAATAAAAGCCTTTACATGTTATGTGACTTACTCTATATTACTAAAAAACATGTTCATGTTGTATTAAAAGGCACTACCTTTGTGTTTGCAGAATAGATTGAGGCAGATGTTCCACTTTTTTAACCGGAAATCATTGCAAATATTTTATTTCAATGAGAATCAGTGAAATTTTTCTTTTAAGATATATTCAAAATTGCTCACATTAGAAGGTATGTGACTGATATTTCCTTGTAAAACTCTTTCAAAAGAATATGAGCTAAGATATGATGTCAGATAATGACACATAACCTGGATAATTCTAGAATCACAGAGCCTGTCTTCTTCTTTGTGAGGAAAACAAACTATTTCAGTAAATATTATTTCATTTTTTGATCTGGTTAATTCTTCTTACAAAATAATCATGATTATATGATTGATGATGTTGTAAAAATCTGTTGCTTTAAGTAAAAATATGTCAGATTACATTTTAAATATAATTAAAATTCAAGAATATGAAAGGTACTGATTTAATTTCTACAGAACGGTATTACCATTTCCATAAAACATAATATTTTTAGTAACCGTTGGACAAGAAAAGGTATTTAACAAATGGAATCATGCTGAGTAATGTCTGAATGTAATTATGTACAACAAAAACCTCTCACTTGGCCTTCCCAAATTCTGATTTTATAGAATTCTTATTATTTTTGTATATTATTTTCTATCATTAAATAAGCATTGAACAATTTAATTGATGAAAGTTTCTTAGTTTTCCATATGTCTTCTAAGACAGTGGTTTTCAACCTGTGGATCACAACTTCTTTGTAGATCACATATCAGATATCCTTTATTTCAGATATTTACATTATGGTTTATAACAGTACAAAAATTACAGTTATGAAGTAGCAAAAATAATTCTAAGGTCAGGGTTCACCACTACATGAGTAGCTGTATTCAAGAGTCTCAGCATTAGGAAGTTTGAACACCAGTGTTCTAAGATGTATTTATTTTAATTACGTATGTGTGAGGTTTTTTTCCTTCATATATGTATTCATACTACATGTGTTCCTGGTGTTTGTGGAGGCCAGAAGAGTGTGCTAGATACTCTAGAATTGCAGATATGATGGCTGGGTTTTACCCTGTGTGTGGGGGTGACCCTAATCCTGGTTCTCTGAGAAACCAACAAGTAACCACAGAGCCATCTCATCCACCTCACCCAAGTTCACCCCACTAAGAAGTAAATCTTGCTAAACTCAAATTCCAAACTAATGGAAGCTGGCAAGGTGGTGTGGATTTGGGAGGAGTTGGCAGAAATGAAAAAATATGATCAGAATATATTTCATGAAAACTTTTTTCTGCGGTTAAAGAAATCTGATGTGACAGAATAAAGATAAGTCAAACCAGATTCTTCGTCTAGAAATTAGAACATGTTAAAGATTCTTTTCTATTTAGTGAGTTTGTAACATGTTGATGAACTATACCCTTCCTTTTATTCTCACAGTTAAGACTGTAGGGTTATGAGGAAGAAGGATACAAGGACCAGCTGTTTTCAAGTTCCGGCTGGTGTCCAAACCTCTAAATGCAGCAAAGCTTCTCCTACCTGTTCTGTTCCTACTTCCTCAAAGCTAACTGAATTTCTCACAAATTCCCAGGTGTTATTTGTTTCTTTAAATATAAAGTGAGAACAAATGAAACTTCTTCCTTAAGCAACTCACACTATAGTTGGAAAAAGACAATATGTAAGTATGAAGCACAGTGTCACAAAAGTGTGAAAAAGTAAGGAAATCATGTTATGAAGGAGGCTGAGGAAATCCTTAGTAAGGTCATGTTGAGCATAAATAAGGATCCAGAGAGAATGTGAAGGACCTCAGATAATTACTTCTATTAGAGTGGCAGAGATTTTTCTTTAATTGGTAAGGAAATAAATAATTGTTGAAAGAGTCTTCAATGTAAGGAATAGCTAAATCAAACGTGTTTGGTTGATTTATAGATGGAGGAAACTTGAGAAAGTAGACAACTATTAAGGTTTTGGATCTGAGATGAGTGTCAGTACAGCTCCCATTTGCTAAGTTTGTAAGAAATTAGTGATGTCAAGTGAGAATTTTATTTTGAGTATGTTAAGTCCAAAACGTAAGTCACAAGGAGAGATAATAAACAGATTAGTGCACATATTTAGAAACAGGCAGAAAGACAGCGGCAGATTTGTGTATCTAATGTGTATGTTCCAATTCCTTGTAGTTCCTTTGTAATACAGAAGCTCGTGTCCTTGATTTTATTTTCTGCTTTTTAAATTTTTTTCTTTTCTTTCTTTTCTAGTGTTTTTGTATTTTATTGTTCTTTCTTATAATAATATGTATGAGGAATTATCTAAAGGAGAACAAATTACTAAACACAAGTGGATTACTAATAGTCTGACACAGTGATACTCGTACAGTTCTGCTCAATTACCACGCCTTTAAGCCTGCTGACATGTTTTCTAAGGATTGTCATGAACTCTCGCCCCCTGGAACTGTGAACTCCCAACTTAGATGTTTTCTTTTATAAGTTGCCATGAGCATGATGTCTCTTTACACCAATATAAAAGTAACTAAGACAAATTATTATCATCATCATTATTATTATTAATTAATTCTGAAGTTTCTCCAACTTTTAGCTTGGAACACCAACAGCATTCCTGTGAACCAAAATCAAAGCCTACTTTTTCTTCTGAAATAATTTTTCTGTTAAGATACAAAGTAATATTATCTTTTTTTCACATTAAATCTATGTTTTTAATGTAAGATTAGAAAGTTTTTTATTCTATAGATCTTTATAAAAACAACAATGTTCTCCATTCAATATTGGTGAAAAATGACCTCTTCTCCTCCATTCCAGATAATGACTCTCTGCTCTTGGTGAACATATACATAAACAAAAAATTAAATGAATTTTATTTGGTTCAAATGTATGTTGTTAGATTTTTATTTTTCCATAATCAGTGATTTTCAAAATTGTTTCTATTTAGTCTAATTAATTTATTTTGTGCATGAAGTTTGTCTTTTGGTTTACCTTGTTAAAGTATGTAACTCTCTATTTGTATATGGTCTCAGGAGGTGCTAGGGTATGCATAGAGTAGAATGCTAATGAATGTTTGAGGATCTGTATGGCTATAGAGTAATTGCCATCCATACAGAGATAAAAAGATACAGTGCTCTTGGAGTATCCTAATATCCTATGTTCTTAAGAGTAACTACACACCATACATAGAGAGGACCTAGGCCTCCGCTCAGATGTAGGCCATAGAGAGCTCAGTTGCTGTGTGGGTTCCCTAGTAACGGGAGAAAAGACAGTCTCTGACATGAACTCAGTTGCCTGCTCCATGGTTGTTTCTCCCTGGTAGGGTGACCTAGCCAGCCCACACAAGAAGAGGATCACATAGTCCTCATGGGGCCTGATAGACTAGGGTCAGATAGTAGGGGAGGAGGACCTCTCCTATCACTGGACTAGGAAAGAATGATAGGATATGAAAAGAAAGGAATGGTGGGACTGGGAGGAGATGAGGGAGGGGCTACAACTGAGATACAAAATGAATAAATTGTAAATAATAATAATGATGATGATGACTTTTTAAAAATTTTATTTTATGTGCATTGGTATGAGAGTGTCATATTCCTTGGAACTGCAGTTACAGACAGTTGTGAGTTGCTATGTGGGTGCTGGGAATTGAACACAGGTCCTTTGGAAGAGCAGCCTGTGCTCTTAACCACTGAGTCATCTCTTCAGGGTTTTTTTTTTTTTTAATGAGTAACTACGCAATAAACTAAGATTTGGAAGTAAACCTGTCATTGGTCTATCACTGGTACCCTATCTGGAATGAATGTACTTTTCTTTACACATATCTAGGAAAATTTTTTATAAAAAGATAACACTTAAAATGCATGTAAAACAAACAATGCTATAATAAAATTAAGCTGCTGTACACACTCATAAATAACACAAATTTGAAATGTTTGTGTTTTTAAATGTCTATAAATGTTAGTTGCTAAATGTATTCTGAGGTCTTAAAATGAAAATAAAACACGTGTGTATCTTTCTGCTTCTGGGATACCTCACTCAGGATGATCTTTTCTAAATCCCACCATTTACCTGCAAATTTCATGATTTCCTTGTTTTTTAATTGCTGAGTAGTATTCCATTGTGTAAAAGTACCACAGTTTCCACATCCATTCTTCCATTGAGGGGCATCAGAGTTGTTTCCAGGCTCTGGCTATTAGAAATAAAGCTGCTACAAACAAGGTTGAGCAAATATCCTTACTCTGTACTTGAACATCCTTTGGATATATACCTAAGATTGATATAGCTGGATCTTGAGGAAGCAGTATTCCTGATTGTCTGAGAAAGTGCCAGATTGATTTCCAAAGTCGCTGTACAAGTTTACAGTCCCACCAGCAAAGGAAGAGGGTTCCCCTTTTTCCATAACCTCTCCAGCATGTGTCGTCACTTGAGATTTTGATCTTAGCCATTCTGATGGGTGTAAGGTGAAATCTCAGGGTCATTTTGATTTGCATCTCTCTGATGGATAAGAATGTTGAGCATTTCTTTAAGTGTTTCTCTACCATTCTATATTCCTCTACAGAGAATTCTCTGTTTATCTCCTTACCCCATTTTTTAATTGGATTGCTTGGTTTATGGCTTTTTTAAATGTAATTTATTTATTTTTATATCAATCACAGGTTAGGTACTTTGCATCCCAGGCATAGCCACCTCCTTCATTCCCTCCCACTCTCCCCATCCCTCCCTCATCTTCTCCCCACCCCCTCCAAGTCTACAAACGGGGGAGGACCTCCTCCCCTTACATCCAACCCCAGATCATCTTCTCTCCTCAGGGCTAGTTGCAATGTCCTCCCCTGGGACTTAGCCAGCTGTTACTCCCTGGCGTGTATGGGGGAGGGTCAAAGAACCAGCCATCGAGTTCATGACAGAAACAGTCCCTGTTCCCATTACTAGAGTCTTCAGTTGGACGGCGAGCTACCTTGGGCCACGTCTGAGCAGGAGTTCTAGGCCATATCCATACATGGTCCTTGGTTGGAGAAACTGTCTCGTATAAGACCCCTGTGATTTGCTCAACTATGTTCGTAGCTGCTTTATTTTTAATAGCCAGAACCTGGAAACAACCCAGTTGTCCCTCATTTGAGGAATGGATACAGAAATTATGGTACTTTTACACAATGGAATAATACTCAGCAATTAAAAAGGAGGAAATCATGAAATTCACAGGCAAATGGTGGGACCTGGAAATGATCATCCTAAGTGAGGTATCTCAAAAGCAGAAAGAAACATATGGTATAGTCTCACTTATATAGACCTATAGGATAGGAAGGTCATGCTGAAATCTATACACCTAGGGAAGATATACAAGAAGGAAGACCCAGGTTGGTATGATCAATGCTCATTTAGATGAGTAAATGGGATGGACATTGAATGGAGGATAAAACAAGCAACAGGACAGGAGCATACCAAAGAGTGCCTCTGAAAGAATGAATATAGCAATGTATCAAAGCAGATATTAAGACTTACAACCAAGCCTTTGGCAGAGGGTGGGAAGTAATAATAAAAGTAGGGGAAGTTAGTAAGACTTGGGGAGAACAAGAGCTCCACAAAGACCAAACTGAGCAGGGTTTATGGCTTTTTAACTTCTTTAGTTCTTTACATATTCTTTATATTTGCCCTCTCTCAGATACAGGTTGGTGAAGATCCAACATACTGTACATACTCACTTATAAGTGGGTACTAGACCTATAAGATAGGATAAACATACTAAAATCTCTACACCTAAAGAAGATAAACAAGGAAGAGGAGCCAGGGTAAGATGATCAATCCTTACTTGGAGAAACTCAAGGGATGGACATTGGAAGTAGGAGAAAAGAAGTAGCAGGACAGGAGCCTACCACAGAGGGACTCTGAAAGACTCTACCTAGCATTGTATCAAAGCAGATGCTGAGACTCATAACAAAACCTTCGGCAGAATACAAGGAATCATATGAAAGAACGGGGGATTAGTATGACCTGGAGAGGACAGGAGCTCCAAAAGGATCTAATATATCTGGGCACAAGGGTCTTTTATGAGACTGTATCTCCAACCAAGTACCAGGTATGGATATAACCTAGAACCGCTGATTGGATGGAGCCCATGGTAGCTCAGAATCCAAGTGGTTACCCTAGTAAGGGAAACAGGGATATTTCTGACATGCACTCAATGGCTTGCTCTTTGACCATCCCCTGCCCCCCCCACATGCCTGAGGGAGGAGCAGCCTTGCTAGGCCACAGAGGAGTACTTTGCAGCTAGTCCTGAAGAAACCTGATAAGCTAGGGTCAGATGGAAGGAGAGGAGGACTTCCCCTATCTGTGGACTTGGAAAGGGACAGGGAGGGTATAAAGAAGGGAGAGTGGGACTGGGAGGGAATGAGGGAGCAGGCTACAGCTAAGATACAAAGTTAATAAACTGTAACTAATATTAAAAAATAAAATAAATATTTTACCCAAAAGAAAATAAAAGACATTATTATTGTTCTTAGTATCTAATGTATTATTTTACCAGTCTGTTTAAACAAATGACAAATACAGGTATTTTTACCTGAATAAAAGACCATGCTAAATCTTTTATTTTTAATTTCTTTAATTTCTTCAGTATTAATTCTAGTGTCAAAAACAATGGCTGCTATAGCCCTGGCATACTAAACTATGAGTCCTCTAATATTCCCATACTGTGCTAAATCTGAAAATTCTTTGAGCCAACACTTCTCAGTGTACCAGATGGAAAGCTTGTAATAGGTCCTATCACCTTCAAATTACAAAATGTACCCAGATGTTCCACATTTTGATAAGACATATCCACATTTGGATATGTCTTAATACTGATGTCTAGGCAGGACAGGAAAATGACTGTTAAAGAGTATTTACAAATCCAGCTTATTTTCTGCTTTTTAACATTTCTTTTACATCTGCATGTCTTGAAGGTGTAGGTAAGATCTCTTCTTCCTGCTAAGTCAAATCCTATTATCCTCCCATAAATTTCAAAAGTATAGGGATTTTATCACATAAATATCATTTCCTATTGTTTCTCCTGAGAAAAGATTTTAATAACAATGTAGGAAAACCAGACATAATTATGAGAATGTGAAAGATAAGTAAATAGTTATTGATTAATGAGTGTAAAAAAACCTTCAAAATTATAAATGTCTCTTATTTACTTGTTTTTGAACATTTGACTATAAAACATTTGGCTAAGTTTTTTACCATTTATGCAATTTTCAACTTGTATATTGGCTTTAGTAAGCTATGTTACTGATATTTATGTATGTTCTTTGTCAGATTAAAGAAATTCACTTAATCTTAACTATCTCTATTCTTTTTCCAAACTTGTCTTGTGACCACTAGTGTTTATTCACAAATGATGTATAGGGCTAGGGATTTAAAATAGCCAAAATCAGAATAAATATTTTTCTCTAAAGACATTAGTCATGAATTCCTTGGTTAACTTTGTTAACTTGGTTTTTGCTTGCTGTGAAAATTATGATACCAAATTCAGTTGTTATTTTGTCAAATTCTATCAGACCAGTCTATGATAGCATCTCAAGGAGTAGACACCAACCCTCCCACAAAAACTTTGACCCACAATTTACCCTACCTACAAGATTTGCAGAGATAAAAATAGAGCAGATATTAGGGGAATGTCCAACCAATACCTGGCTTAACCAGAGACCCACTCCATAGGAGAAAGCCAACCCTTTACACTATTAATGATACTCTGCTGCACGTACAGACAAGAGCCTAGCATAACTATCCTCTGAGAGGCTCCACCCAAGAGCAGATCCAAACAATAGCTGAAACTCATAGCCAAATAACAGGCAGAGCTCAGGGAGTCTTGTGGAAGAGTGTAGTGAAAGATAGAAGGACACCGGGGACAGGAGCTCCACAAGAAGACCAACAGAGCCACTAACCAGGGCCCAGAAGAGACTTGTGGAGACTAAAGGTCCCGCCAAGGACCATGCATGACTGCAGTTAGGCCCTCTACACAGACAGAGCAAGTGGGCTGTGCCGGTCTTTATACGTGTTTCCTAGGAAGGAGAACTGGGGCTATCTATGACATGGACTCTTTTGCCTGCTTTTTGATCACTTCCCACTGGCAAGGCTGCCTTGCCGGTCTACTGGGAAAGATGATGCATTCAGTTCTGATGTGACTTGATGTGCTGTGGTGGATTGTTTGGGGTGGGCTCCTTTCACCTGAGGAGTAGAAGAGGGTCCATAGAAGGAAGAGGGAAGGAGGGTAGGACTGGGAAAAGAGGAGGGAGAGGCCTATGATCAAGCTATAATGTGAATAAAGAAAAAAGAAAGAAGGAAGGAAGGAGAGAAGGAAACAAGAAAGGAAAAGGATTATGTAGAACAGAAGATGTAAATTACAAACAATTTTTAACATTTACTATGTATAGGTTAACGCTCATTCAATTCACTAAACAGAACAAAAGTTTCTTAAATAGTATAATTTACTCTTCTACGTTTCAAAAGTTTTTATTTTTTTAAATTTTATTTTACTCACAGATGATTCACTTGTATCCCATCCATAGACCCCTCCCTTTTTCCCTCCCAATCACACCCTCCCTCATCTCCTCACTACCCCCTTCCCAGTCCACTGATAGGGGAGGTCTTCTTCCCCTTCCATCTGACCCTAGCTTATCAGGTTTCTTCAGAACTGGCTGCAATGTCCTCCTCTGTGGCCTAGCAAGGGTGCTCCTTCCTCAAGGGGTAGGGAGGTCAAAGAGCCAGTCATTGAGCTCATGTCAGAAATAATTCTTGTCACCCTTACTAGGGAACCCACTTGTATACTGAGCTACCATGGGCTACATGTGAGCAGGGGTTCTAGGTTATATCCATCCATGGTCCTTGGTTAGAGAAACAGTCTCACAGAAGACCCCTGTGCCCTGATATATTTGGTCCTTGTGGGGCTCCTGTCCCCTTTATGTCATACTAACTCCCCCTTCTTTTATATGATTCCCTGCACTCTGACGAAGGTTTGGTTATAAGTCTCAGCATCTGCTTTGATACACTGCTAGGAAGAGTCTTTCCGATGCCCTCGGTGGTAGGCTCCTGTACTTTTGCTTTTCTCTTATTTCCAATGTCGAACCTCTTTGTCCTTCTAAGTGAGGATTGATCATCTTACCCCTGGTCCTCTTTCTTATCTTCTTTAGGTGTAAAGATTTTAGTAGGTTTATCCTATCTTATAGGTCTAGTACTCACTTATAAGTGAGTATACACCGAGTGTATCTTTCTGCCCCTAGGATACCTCACTCAGAATGATTTTTTTCTTGATCCCATTACTGTTCTCTAGGCTTTCACTGATAGTGGATATTTCCAAGAAAGAGATATGTCAAGGAACTGATTTTTACCCAGAATTGAGTCTAAGTAGATATATATTGTATAAAACTATCCATGGGGTTCAAGTACCCTACAGGGAAGCTCTTGAAGTCACTCTGACCAAACCCTAGTTATTCTAGACAAGGCTTCTACAACTTTCTCTTCACTTCTTTTAGTAAAGAGAATTAGCATCCAGGTCCATTTAGCATCACCTTAAATCTTACCATCACTGTGCATTGCTTATTCCACAGGAATGCTTCATAATGGTGAATACAAAGGCTGTAAGAAGTAGCCTAAGAGTCTGTTCCTTTTCTTCATCTATTTCTTTTTCATCCACCTCTGTGTAAAGTTATCTGTAAAGTTGCCTGAGCCTTGGAGGGAAACCTGCAAGATCAAAAGACGTTGGGTCAAGAGAATTTTGATCTTTTGTGAGACATTTACACAAAGTCTACCTTCCATGGCACTGGTAAAATTTTAGTTCTTCTTAAACATGTTCCTCCTTTACATCTATTTCTTGGTGAATAGTTCCCAGTTTTCTAAGAATAATGGAGAATAATGGAGGCTAAATACATTCAAAATACATTGTATACAGGTATAGAAATATCACAGTTAAACTATTCTTATTCGTAATTGATATATGCTAATAGCATATTAGTAATGATAATAATTCATAATAATAAAAGGCAATGTATGAAGCCTATCTAAACAGATAGGTTAGTACAGGATCTTTGTGGTGCTGGTCCCTCTTATACATCAGGAATGATTTTCCCCAAAATGACTTTTTATTTTTGTCTACTTTCACTCTATGAGTGTTTCATATTATTCTGTAATAAACCCTATATTTTCCTGTTGCATGGTATGTACATTATCTAAATCATTTGTATATGGATCATAAAGGAACCACAGAGTGGACAAGAGGGCAAGATGTATCTTATTCCAGTAATGAAGGACATAAGAGAAAGCTAATATATATAAAGACATAGCATTTTATGATTGCTATAATTTGATAAGATAATAATCTCTCCTGTTAAAATTCAAATCGAAGAAAATATTATATATGCACTTACGTATTTGTAAGTGGAGAGGCTTATTTTAATGTTTACACAGAAGTATAACAAAGCTAAAGATGATTATGGCAAATTTTAGAGAAAATACTGTAAAGATTTTTCCTGCTTGACATTGAGATTATATAATACTTCTGTGGTTTTAAAAAAGACTGGTTTTATGTGAGATTAAACAAATAGATCAACAAAACAACAGAGAACTGAAGTGTCACACATAAATATGTCATTGATGTATATAAATCAGTTGGGAAAAGGGGAAACTATTTAATAAGTCATATTGAAATAATTAGCTATCGTCATGGAAGTACAATAAATTTAGCATCCTTCTGCATAATATGTGCAAAGTCAAATACCATATTGAATAATGATCTAAATGTAAAAAATAATTTTTCAGCAAACATAGAATAAATAAATTACAAAAGAAATCACAGACATATTTACACTTAATACTTCTGTACCACAAAGATGCCAGTGACAATGTGTAAAGCACACATGTGTACACACAAAGCAAAAGCAGAAAAGATAAAATACATCATAGGTTGACAGAGTATTTATATATCGTGTAATATTTATTTTCTGTTATGTGTTTATAAAAAGCAAGGGACTCAGACTCTTTGTTTTTAAATAATTATTTATTATTTATACAACATTCTGCCTGTACACTAGATCTTACTATAGATGGTTATGAGCCACCATGTGGTTGCTGGGGATTGAACTCAGGACCTTTGGAACAACAGCAACTGTTATTAACCTCTGAGCCATCTCTCCAGCCTGGACTCAGACTCTTACAGAGCATTAAGAAAAATTACAGTGACCTGAGTCAAAAATTGTGTCATGCCAATGAGCACAGGGAGAGGTAAATATAATGACCCCAAACACATGAAGCAATCCTAAGCTAGATAGTATAATGACTTGTATATTAATTCAACACATTGAAACAATCTTATCAGTGTTAATATGAAAGGCTGGAGAATATGAAGTAGAATACAATTCAATTATTGAACATTTTCAGGTCACTGAATTATTATCTTCCTGGGAGATAATATGCCAGCCATTTTTAGAAATATACAGAAAACCAAATCCCAAATGTTATCTTAAGACACTTCTGGTGCTATAACTAAGTGACTTAGGCTGGGCTCTATAAAGAGTGGACACTTGTTTTCCATTGTCATGAAGCCCAACATCAAAATGCTAGGAACGCTGGTGTCCAGTCATGCTATACTTTGCTTTTAAGATGGCACCATGTTCCTCTGAATCCAGAGGGGACTGATGCTTTATCTTCCACCAGGAAGAGTCCTTTTATCAGCCTTGTAACTCCCCTTTTAGAGTCCTATTTCTTATGAAACTAAGTAACTGATATGTGTCTCTTCAGGGGCTATGTCTTTCTCTGTCCTCTCTTGCCTGGAACCTTTCTCCTTGCATCCTGGCTGAGAGATGTAACCTTTTCTTCTCTGAAACCCCACCCCCACCCCTTTACATTCCTGAACCCAAGCATCTGTAACTGTGAACCAAATATTCATCCTTCCTTTTCAGTTCTTCTTTCAGGCACTTGGAACAAGTACACAAAACTTGTAATACCCAAGATCACGTCAAACCTGTAACAACACAGAGTCTCCATCAGGAGGGCAGAGCTATCTAAGAGAGTTGAGTCAGCCCACAAACTCATCAGAGGTAACTAATAAACTTGAGTTCTGAGTGATTAGAGTTAAGATGTGTTGTTAATCAGGGTTAAGTAACTCAGTATTCTATGTCAATGTGTTTAAAATCTCCCATTCTTTCAATCAGAATAAGGTTTGAGTTTATCTTATGTGCCAGTTTGTAGGATTAAAGACTCAGCATTGCAGGAGATCAGTTATGACCTGCATTTAGAGTAACTGATGTGAAGGACAATGCTGGAACTCTATATGGAATTCTGACACAGTGCACATGTCACAGAGACTTCCAGGATGTTTCAGCTGATGTCAAGAGACTAGGCAGGCATTGCCCAGGATGAATTTGAGAAACATATAGGGAAGAATGGACAGCCTGTGGAGGGCACACACACACACATACACACACACACCAAACAAACCACATGCAGGGAGGTCATTAGGTAATATTACATATTAAAACAAGAGTTTAATAAGCCAAGCCTGCTAGAATACAGAAAGAAAAAAAACTAATTTAAACACATCACATGCATCCCTTGCTTATTTTTTTGTTAACAAGATGTCCTACTACTTTTTGTCATTAATTAATTTATTCATTTTAAAACCTGATCACACTTCCCTTCCTCCTCTCCTCCTGGGTTCACCTTCACACTCCTGACCACCAATGCCCTCTCCTCTTCTCTGATAAGAGGAGTCCCCTGATGGGTACTAAGTTAGTTGTAGCAGGACTAAGCACATTCTCTCCCACTGAGGCTAGACAAGGCAGCCCAGCTATGAGAAAGGGATCCAAACTCTGGTAACAGAGTCAGTGTCCAATTGTTAGGAAGTCCACATTAGGGCTGAGAATGTTGAGAGGGTTGTTTTGAGGAAGGAATAGGATTTGTATTTGTCACTTTGGCAGAGACTAGCATTTTCTGAGAACAAGGATGTTACTTTGGCCAGCCACATTAAAATAAATTAATGAATTCAGATTTTCAGGAAGTACAAAAGAAAATTTAAGAATCAGAACTGAAAATATAATATATGCTTTGGGTAGGATGAAGCCACCTGAGAATGACAGAATAGAAGAACAATAGCTGTAATAGTCTTTTTTAACATTATAAGCAAACAGTGGAGACCCTGTGTGCTCATGTAATATGCCTTTCCTTGCAGTTGATAGAATCACATAGTTAAAATTCTAACCTAACTGGTACTTTAATAGATTTTTCACGCAACCCTTGTTTTTGATGTGAGCAATTGATTCAATATTATTTTTCTAAGTTAACAAAAGCAAGATAGGTATAGTTGTGAACATTTATAACCACAGCATTTGGGTGCTAGACAGAAAAATCAGGAATTTAAGGTCATCCTCCTTTAAAGCCAACATGGAACATATGAGAACCCCCAAAAAATAAAGGAAGAGGGGGAGGGGCAATGAGTATTAGTTGTATGATTCCTTTAATATTCTAGCTAGCTATTTTTTGTCTACTTTTTTGAAAGAAATATTACTACTCACAGTTTCTGTAAGTAACTGAAATAAATCAGTTTACACACAATAGTTTTGTGACAACAGATCAAAGACATTTTGTTCAGAACTAAAACCATGCAGTAAAAAGCTGAGAAGACTTCCAGATCAGAACAAATGACAATATTACATCTGTTTATTTCGCAAAGGAGAGACCCAGAGTGCGATTTCTGAAAACTGATCAGAATGAAAATCTCCCACTGATGGCTGGTGCTGAGGAGCATGAGAGCCTCAAAAAGATTTAAAAGTAAATATGAGGATATATCATTAACAAGAGTTAAAATAATAAAGCACCAGTACTGAACCTACTAAAAGTTTGAAAACAATGAAAAGACAACAAAAACAGACATAAGCCTGTGAAATCTAGATTGAAGTGAGACATTCTGTTAGACTATTTGGATGAACAGGTTAAAGTAATGAAGGGGTCTAGAAATTAAACTGCCAAGGCAGTGTTGAATAAATTGTGTGTGGGGTTGATTTGGGGTTGGCATACAGAGAAGCTCAAAGTAACCTTTCTTTGTCTGCCTTTCACATTACCAACCATTTGATCTGTCATGATATTAGTGGCAGACTAATTAAGAAGGAGATCAACAGAACCAAATAATCTGGGCACAGGGGTCTTTTCTGAGACTGATACTCCAACCAAGGACCATTTATGGAGATAACCTAGAATCCCTGCACAGATGTAGCCCATAGCAGTTCAGTGTCCAAGTGGGTTCCATAGTAATGGGGACAGGGACTGTCTCTGACATGAACTGATTGGCCTGCTCTTTGATCACCTCCACCTAAGGGAGGAGCAGCCTTACCAGGACACAGAGGAAGACAATACAACCACTCCTGATGAGACCTGATAGACTAGGATCAGAAGGAAATGGAGGAAGACCTCCCCTATCAATGGACTGGGGGAGGGGCATGCGTGGAGGAGGGGGAGGGACTGTGGAATTGGGAGGAGAGGAGGGAGGGAGCTACAAGATGGATACAAAGTGAATATATTGTAACTAATAAAAATAAATTAAAAGAAAGAAAGAAAGAAAGAGAATTCTACTACTTAGCAATTATAAACAAAGAAATCATGAAATTTGCAGGAAAATGGTGGTATCTAGAAAAGATCATCCTGAGTGATCTATCCCAGAAGCAGACAGACACACATGGTATATACTCACTTATAAGTGGATATTAGACATACAGGATAATGATACTAAAATCTATACACTTATAGAAGCTAGTCAAGAAGGAGGACTCTGGGTAAGATGCTCAATCTTCATTCAGAAAGGCAAATGAGATGGACATTGGAAGAGCGGGAAAACAGGGAACAGGACAGGAGCCTATCACAGAGGGCCTCTGAAAGACTCCACCCAGCAAAACATATGCTGAGATTCATAGCCAAACTTTGGGCAGAGAGCTGGGAATCTTATGAAAGAAGGAGGAGAAGAGGGAACAGGAACTCCAAAAGGAGAGCAACAGAACCAAAAAATCTGGGCACAGGAGTCTTTTCTGAGACTGATGTTCTAAACAAGGACCATGCATGGAGGTAACTTAGAACCCCTCTACAGAAGTAGTCCATGGCAGCTCAGTGTCCAAGAAAGTTCCTCAATAATTAGAACAGGGACTGTTTCTGACATGCACTCACTGGCTGGCTCTTTGATCACCTCCCTCTGAGAGGGAGAGAGCAGCCTTCCTAGTCCATAGAGGAAGACAAGGGCGCCAGTCCTTATGAGACCTGATAGACTAGGGTCAGATGGAAAGGGGGAGGACCTCCCCTATCATTGGACTGGGAGAGGGGTATAGGAGAAGAAGAGGGAGGAAGGGTGGGGTTGGGAGGGTTGAGAGAGGGGGCTACAGCTGAGACACAAAGCAAATAAACTGTAATTAATAAAAAATTAAATAAATAAAAAAGAAAGAGAATTCCAAAGACAACAATAGAATATGTATTCTTTTGTAAAATATGGCACTGACTCACTTGATTTGCCAAGATGATTCATTGTGGCAAATGGAACCAGTGCAGGAAACACTAAAAAGACCTTTAAATAATTGTTAGGTAATCATTAGATGTTGAATTTGCCTATTACTTCATAGGCATTGCTAAACACTAAGAGGTTATTTAAAGATGGGAAATACCAAGGTATTTTTCACTAATAAAATAATTATAATAATTACAAACCATTTTTATAAATATGAAAAATTTTAAAGTCTTTGAATGTCACCATGTCATAGTCTAAGAGAGAAGTAATTAATGAAAGATAATGATAGAAACATTTCAACATTTCCTATAATTTCTTTTATGTAGAACAATTTTCAGTCATCTTGACACCTCCTTGTCCTTTTTAATAAATATCTGAAAAACTGAATTCCATGTTAAAACTGATTCTTTCCATATCAGACTATGCCAAATAACTCCCAACCAAGTGTGTTTACAGCATTTTGTTTTCTTTAAATGTATTGCTTGCATCTAAAATATACAAAGAACTTAAGAAAATAATCAAATTTTAAAACCCGATTTAAGAACAGACCAACATCATAGTTTAGCTCCCGAGTCCAGATTATGGCCCTGACCATAATAGCGTTTCTGAATAGCATTCAATAAACCTCTGTTGAGTTGAAAAAAAAATGGGTGAGAGCTAAACCAAGAATTCTCAACAGAAGAATCTTGAATGGCTGAGAAGCACTTAAAGAAATGCCCAATGTCTTTAGCCATCAGAGAAATGCCAATTAAAACGACTCTAAAATTCCATCTTACACCAGTCAGAATGGCTTAGATAAAAATCTCAGCTGACAATGCATGCTGGAGAGGATGTGGAGAAAGGGGACCACTCCTCCATTGCTTGTGGGAGTGTAAACTTGTACAACCTCTCTGGAAACACATCTGGCTCTTTCTCAGAGAATTGGGAGTTCTAGATCAAGACCCAGCTATACCATTCCTGGGCATATATACAAAAGATGTTCCACCATACAACAAGGACACTTGTTTAACTATGTTCCTAGTGGCCTTATTAATAATAGCCAAGAAACTGGAAACAACTTAGGTGTACCTCAACCAAAGAATGGATACAGAAACTGTGGCACATATACATAGTGAAATACTTCTCATCTATTAAAAGCAAAGAAATCATGAAATTTATAGACAAATGGATGGAACATATCATCCTGAGTAAGGTAACCCAGACCCAGAAATATGCACATGGCATGTACTCACTTATAAGCTGATATTAGACCTATAGTACAGGGTAAACATACTACAATCCACAGGCACAAAGAAGCTAAATAACAAGGAGGGCTCAAGGAAGGGTGCTGGAATGTCACTCAGAAAAGAAAATAGATGTACCACAATTTCTGTATCCATTCCTCAGTTGAGGGACATCTGGGTTGTTTCTAGCTTCTGGATATTACAAAAAAAGCTGCTGCAAACATGGTTGAGCAAATGTCCTTATTGTGTACTTGAGTCTATTTTGGATATATGCCTAGTAGTGGTATAGCTGGATCTTGAGGAAGCGCTATTCCTAGTTGTCTGAGGAAGTGCCAGATTGATTTCCAGAGTGGTTGTACAAGTTCACATTCCCACCAGCAGTGGAGTAGGGTTCCCCTTTCTCCACATCCTCTCCAGTATGTGTTGTCACTTGAGTTTTTGATCTTAGCCATTCTGATGGGTGTAAGGTGAAATCTTAAGGTTGTTTTCATTTGCACTTCCCTGATGAGTAAGACATATACTATAGGATGAACCTACTAAAATCTGTACACCTAAAGAAACTAATCAAGATGGAGGACTCTTGCTAAAATGCCCAATCCCTATCCAGAAGGGCAAAAGGGATGGACATCAGAAGAAGGAGAGGACAGGGAACGGATCAGGAGCCTGCCACGGAGGGCCTTGGAAGGAGTTTGTGCAGACTATAAAAGCAGATGCTG
>CM053752.1:49293899-49306332 GCA_028658305.1 Pachyuromys duprasi
AAGATCAAAAACTCTAGTGACAATGCATGCTGGAGAGGTTGTGGATAAAGAGGAACCCTCTTCCATTGCTGATGGGAATGCAAACTTGTACAACCACTCTGGAAATCAATTTGGCGCTTTCTTAGATAATTAGGAATAGTGATTCCTCAAGACCCAGCTATACTACTCTTAGGCATATATCCAAAAGATGCTCAATTACACAACAAGGACATTTGCTCAACCATGTTTGTGGCTGCTTTATCTGTAATAGCCATAACCTGGAAACAACCCAAATGTCCCTCAGTCGAGGAATGGATACAGAAATTATGGTACTTTTACACAATGGAATACTACTCAGCAATTAAAAATGAGGAAATCATGAAATTTGCAGGCAAATGGTGGGACCTGGAAATGATCATCCTGAGTGAGGTATTCCAAAAGCATGGTATACACTCATTTATATAGACCTATAAGATATGATAAACATACTGAAATCTATAAACCTAAAGAAGATAAATAAGAAAGAGGACCCCAGGGAAAGATGATCAATGCTCACTTAGATTGACAAATGGGATGGACATTGAATGTAGGAGGAAAACAAATAACAGGACAGGAGTCTACCACATAGGGCCTCTGAAAGATTCTAACTAGCAATGTATCAATCAGAAATTAAGACCCACAACCAAACCTTTGGCAGAGTGCAGGGAATCATATGAAAGAAGGGGGAGGTAGTAAGACATGGAGAGGACAAGAGCTCCTCAAAGACCAAATAGATTAGGGCACAGGGGTCTCTTATGAGACTGTTTTCCAACCAAGGACCATGTATGGATATAACTTAGAACCCCTCCTCGGATATAGCCCATGGTAGCTCAGTATCCAAGTGGGTACCTTAGTAAAGGGAACAGGGACTATTTCTGTCATGAACTCAACGGCTGGCTCTTTGACCCACCTCCTGAGGGAGGAGCAGCCTTGCTAGACTCCAGAAGAGGATATTGCAGCCAGCCCTGAAGACACCTGATAAGCTAGGGTCAGATGGAAGGGGAGGAGGTCCTCCCCTATCAGTGGACTTGGAAAGGGGCAAGGAGGAGATGAGGGAGGGATGGGGAGAGTGGGAGGGAATGAGGAAGGAGGCTACACCTTGGATACAAAGTATATAACCTGTGATTAATATAAAAACAAATAAATGATGAAAAAAATATTCAGTTGATTTTTAAAATGGTTGTACATGTTTACACTCCCACCAGCAATGGAGGGTTCCCCTTTCTTCACATACTTTCTATCTTGTGTTGTCACTTGAGTTTTTGATCTTAGCCATTCTGATGAGTATGAGATGGAATCTCAGAGTTGTTTTCATTTGCATTTCTCTGATGACTAAGGATACAGGATAAGTATTCTAAAATCTAGAGACCTAAACAAGGTAAATAACAAGGAGCACCATAGGGAAGATGCTTAATTCTCATTTAGAAAGTCAAACAGGATAGATACCAGAGGTGGTAAAAGAGAGGGAACAGGATAGGAGCCTACCACAGTTCTCTAAAAGACTGCACCTACAGGGAATCCAAATGCAGAAACTCACAGCCAAACTTTGGACAGATAGCATGGAGTCTTATGGAAGAAGGGGGATGTAAAAGGACTCAGAGAGGACAGGCGCCGCAAAAGGAGACCAACACAATCACAAAATCTCAGGCCCAATGGGGTGTGCAGAGACTGATGCATCAACCAAAGACTATGCATAGAGAGGACCCAGACCTTGTGCTCATATGTAACCCATATATATTTCAGTCTCCATGTGGGTTCCCTAGCAAGGCGAGAAGAGACAGGCTCTGCCATAAATTCTGTTGCTGCTCCTTGATCACTTCTGCCTGGTGGGACAACCTAGCATGCCCAAAGAGGAAGAAGATTCAGGCAGTCCTGGTGGACCCTGATAGGCTAAGGACAGACAGTAGTTTAGAGGACTTCACCTATCATTGGACTATGAAAGAGGGATAAGGGAAGAAGAGGGAGGAAAGGTGCAGCCAGGAAGAGATAAGGGGTGGGACTTCAACTGGGATATAAATGAATAAAATGTAAATAATAATAGTAATAAAACAATAAATAAATAAATCCTGACATAAAACATCTGAGAAATCAAGGACACTATGAAAAGACAAAAATTAAGAATAATAGGAATAGAAAAAAGAGAAGATTCCCAGCTCCAAGTCCCATAAAATATTCACAACAAAAATCTTGGAAGAAAATATCCTCTACCTAAAGAAGCTGATATCTATAAACATATAAGAGGTCTACAGGACATTAAATAGATTAGGACATAAAATAAAGTCCTTCTTCTACATAATAATCAAAACACCAAATGTACAGATCAAAGAAAAATAATATAACAATGCAAGAGAAAAAGGCCAAGTAACATATAAATGCAAACCTTTCAGAATTTCACCTGATCTCTCAACAGATACTAGGAAAGCCAGAAAGGCTTAGGCAGACCATAAGAGAATACAGATGTCAGCCTAGACTACTACACCCAGCAAAAGTCACCATAGATGGACAAAACAAGATATCCCATTACAAAACCAATTTCAAATTATCCATACACAAGCCAGCATTACACAAGATTAGAAGGAAAACACCAACTGAAGGAAGTTAACTACACACAAGAAAACAAGAAGTGAATGACTTCACTACAGCAAAACCAAAAGGAGAGAAAAACACAAATATACTACAACCCCCAATATCAAGATAACTGAACCTAGAAATCACTGGTGATTAATATCTCAACATCAATGGTCTTAATTTTCCAATAAAAAGATTATGGGTAAATAAATAGGACCCATAATTCTGCTGCATAATAGAAATACATCTCAGCAAAAAAGATAGACTTTACCTCAGAGTAAAGGCTAGAAAAGGTTTTTCAAGCAAAAGGACCCAAGAAACAACCTGGAGCAGCCATCCTAATGCCTAATAATATAAAACTTCGACCAAAATTTATCAAAAGAGATGGCGGACACTTCATACTCATAAAAAATGCATCAAAATGACATCTCTATTTTGAACTGCTATGCACCAAATACAGGGGCACACATATATTTAAAAGGAAAAAATATGAAAGATTTATCACACATTGATTCCCACACATGAATGATTAGTAGGAGAACTCAATACCTCATTGTCTCCAAACCACAGGTCACTGAGACCAAACCAAGAGAAATAATGAAACTAATTGATATCATGAATCAAATAGACATACAGATACATATAGAACTTTTCACAAAAACCAAAAATGAATAATCAGCTAATGGAACCTTCTCAAAAATTGACCATATACTCAGTAACAAAGGAAGCCTCAACATATACAAGGGAATTTAAATAATCCTCATATTTTATTAGATTACCATAGATTAAAGCTGGACTTCAACACCAACAGAAACAGTACAAAGCCTACAGACACATAGAAATTGAGCAACTCTTTACTCAATGGTGCCTGGCTCCAGGATGCAATAAATAAATTAAAAACTTTCCAGAACTCATTGAAAATCAGGAAACATCATACCCCAAATTATGTGACACAATGAAACATTGCTAAAAGGAGAGTTCTTAGCACTAAGTGCCTTCATACAGAAATTGGGGAAATATCATACTAGTAACTTAAGAAAGTCGTAGGAGAAAAAAAGCAAATACACCCAAGCGGAGTAGATAACTGGAAAAAAAATCAAACTGAGGTCTGAAATCAATAAATTAGAAACAAACAGAACAATACCAAGTATCAATGAAATAAAAAAGGTGATTCTTTGAGAAAATCAACAAGATAGACAATCCCTTAGCCAAACTAACTAAATGGAAGAGAGATAATATCCAAATCAACAAAATCAGAAATGAAAAGGGAGACATAACAACAGACACTGAGGAAATCAAAATCATCCTTGAATGCTACTTCAAAAGCTTATATTCCACAAAACTAGAAAATCTAATGAAATCGATAATTTGCTTAATAGAGTTGATTTACCAAAATAAAATCACAATCAGGTTAACAATCATAATAGTTCTATAAAAATAGCCCTAATTAAATAGAAATAGTCATTAAAAATCTCCTAAGGTGAGATGATTTTAGTGCAGAATTCTGCCAGACCTTCAAAGAAAAGCTAATACCAATGTTCCTCAAATTATTCCATAAAGTAAAAACAGAATGAACACTGCAAAATAAATTCTAGGAGGTGACAGTCTCCTGAATACCTAAACCATAAAAAAGGTCTGTGAAAGAAATAGAATTTCAGGCCAATTTCCCTCATGAACATTAACGGTAAAATACTCAATAAATTACTTGCAAACCAAATCCAAGAACACATCAAAAACATCATCCACCAGCATCAGGTAGTCTTCATTTTAGGTATGTAGGGATGGTTCAATATACTGAAATCAATCAACGTAATCCTCCATATAAACAAACTGAAAGAGAAAAAACACATGATCATCTCATTAGATGCCCAAATATAATTTCAAAATTCCAACACATCCTCATGTTTAAAGTCTTATAGAAATCAGTGATACAAGGTACATACTTAAATACAGTAAAGGCAATATACAGAAATCCTATAGCCAACATCAAAATAAATGGAGAAAAACTTAAAGCAATTCCTTTGAAATCAGGGACAAAACAAGGCTTCCACTCTCTCAATATAGGTTCAATATAGTACTTGAAGTCCTAACTAGAACAATTAAGACAACTAAAGGAGATGAAGGAGATACAAATTGGGAAATAAAAAGAAGTCAAAGTATCCTGTTAGCAGATTATATGATAGTGTATGTAAGTTATCCCAAAATTTCCAATACAGAATATCTACAGTTCATAAACATCTTCAACAAAGTATCTGGATACAAAATTTACTCAAAAAATTAAAAGCCCTCTTATTACAAATGACAAATGAGCTGAGAAAGAAATTAGAGAAACAATACCCTTCACAACAGCCACAAATAATATAAAGTACCTTGGTATAACTCTACCAAACAAGTGAAAGACCTGTATGACAAAAACTATAAGTCTCTGAAAAAAGCAATTGAAAAAGATAATACAAGATGTAAATATCTTCCATGCTTATAGATAAGTAAGATTAACAGAGTAAAAATGACCATCTTACTAAAAGCAATCTACAGAACCAATGCAATCCCCATCAAAATACCAACTCAATTCTTTATAGGCCTTGAAACAACAATTTTCAACTTCATACGGAAAAACAAAAAACCTTGAATAGCTAAAACATTTCTATAACATCTAGAGGTATCCCTATCCCTAATTTCAAGCTGTTAGTACAGAGCAAGAGTAATAGAAACTACACGGTACTGGCATTGAAACAGACTGGTGGATCAATGGAATCGAACTGAAGAGCCAGAAATAAACCCACACACCTAGGGACACTTGATTTTTTTGACAAAAAATTCAAAAACTATATAATGGGAAAACAACAAAATCTTCAACAAGTTGTGCTTGTGTAACTGAATGTCTACATGTAGAAAAATGAAAATAGGTTCATATTTCTCACCTTGCACAAACCTACCATCCAAGTGGACCAAAGACCTTAACCAGATACAATGAATCTACTAGACAAGAAAGGGGTGGAAGAGTCTTGAACTCCTTGGCACAGGAGACAACTTCCTGAACAGAACACCAACAGCTCAGACACTTTTATCAACAATTAACACATGGGACCTTATTAAACTGAAAAACTTCTGTAAGTCAAAGAACACTGTCAACATAACAAAAAGGCAGTCTACACATAGGGAAAAGATCTTCAACAACCTTATATCCAACAGAGTACTAATATGCAAAACATATAAAGAACCCAAGAAATAAACACAAATAAATCAAAAAATCCATTAAAATACAGAGTTGAACAGAACATTTTATTTTTTAAATTTTTATTAATTACAGTTTATTCACTTTGTATGCCCCTGTACCTCCCCCGCTCCTCTCCTCCCAATCCCACCTTCCATCTTCCCCACTAGTGTCCCTTTCCCAGTCTACTGATAAGGGAGGTCCCACAAGGACAGCAACAGATCCAAAAAGTCTGGGCACAGGGGTCTTTTCTGAAACTGATACTTCAAGGACCACTCATGGAGATGGCCTGTAACCCCTGCACAGAGGTAGCCTATGGCAGTTCAGTATCCAAGTGCCCTCCATAGTAATGGGGACAGGGACTATCTCTGACAGGAACTGATTGGCCTGCTCTTTGATCACTCCCCCCTGAGGTGGGAGCAGCCTTACCAGGCCACAGAGGAAGACAATGCAACCATTCCTACTGAGAGCTGATAGACTAGGATCAGAAGGAAGGAAAGGAAGACCTCCCCTATCAGTGGACTTGGGGAGGGGCATGTGAAGAGAAGGGGGAGGGAAGGTGGGATTGGGAGGGGCTTATGGGGGATACAAAGCAAATAAAGTATAATTAATAAAAAAAGAAAAAGAAAACTTGGAATAGTGCTACCTGAAGACCCAGCTTTATCCTCCTGGGTATATATCCAAAAGATGCCCAACCATACAAAAATGACATTTGCAAACTATATTCATAGGAGCTTTATTAATAATAGCCAGCATCGGAAAACAACCTAGATGTCTCTCATACTGAAGAATGGATACAGAAATTGTGGTACATTTACACAATGTACTACTCAGCAATTAAAAACAAGGAAATGTTGAAAGTTGCAGGCAAATGGATGGAACTAAAAAGGATCATCCTAAGTGAGGTAACCCAGAAGCAGAAAGACACACATAGTATATACTTACTTAAAAGTGGATATTAGTCAGGAATTTTTTATATTTAACATTTTCTTTGACATATGTTTCAGTTTCTTTGATTGTTCCTTTTACACCCCAGATTCTGTCCTCCATCTCGTGTATCTGTAAGTAATGTTTACTTAAAGCTACAGGGTAGATGCCCCACATGCATGCTGTCAGTCCCAGGAAGGTATCCATAAGAAGGTGGGTTTGTGTGGATGACCTAGGGCTGCAGTAGTGCTGGGCAGAATACCAAGAATTTTTTCTGGTTTTAGCTAGGTGGCCTGATAATGGATCTTCGAATATCCATGTGGATTCTTATCTCACCCAAGAAACATAGATGTCATGATTTTAGGGTTCCCAGTACGGCTTGCCTCTCACCCTGTTCTTATTACAAAGCTGCTGTTCAGATACCCTGCATGGTCGCAATCACCATCTTGGATCTCTAGCCACTCTCTTTCATTTCTATAGTGTTGGAAGCTGCTTGCTCTATACTTCCTGTTTATTCAGATAATATTCATCCTTCTTAGGTCTCTGATTTGTTTGAAGACTAGACAGTTAGAGTCTCACAGTTAAGCTTAAGCTGTTTAGGATTTAAGAAAAATGTTTTAAAGTTGAAACACAGTTTCTAAGTTGATGAATCAACTTAGTTATGATATAACTAAATTATGATATAAAGTGACTTAGTTACAGGATGCTAGCCTCACCAAGATAGGATAGATAATAGAATACTTTCTCTAAGGTTGCTAAATTCTAATGGGCTAGACATAGTGATGTAATTCTTACCAGATAGTATATATTTATTGATGTTACAGTCTGTTTTTTAGACAAAGTAAGGAAATATTGCAGGATATTTGATCACACTGTGAGCCCTGAGATTGTGTACTGGAAAAAAACTGTTTTTAGTTGTGGTGTGGTTCAGCCATAGAACATACCTTTAATCAAAGACGTTTCTGTAAATAAGAGCTAAATGAAATTAGCCATAGGTCAAGAGGTAAAGCAAGCAACCAAGAAAGTGTACACGGGGAAGAAAACTTAGAATGTGAGAGGAAGTCTGGGGGATGGCTAGAGAGAAGCACATGAAGTAGAAAGGAGGGGCATTCAGTTTGAAGGGTATTTAACATATGGAGAAGGAGAAAGGGCTTTTTCCTTCTGGGACCTTGGCTGAACAGTGGAAAAAAAAACTTTATTCTCTTGAGGTAATTGTTGTTTTGGAGTATTACTGCCTCTTTCTCTTAAACTAGGCCTAGTCATGGAAGCTTCTAGCCTCCATACAATCTAATGTAGGCCTAGAATGTTTTCAGTCTATGAGACTTACTGCTGAATAAGCTCATCCTTTGGAAGACTGGTTCAATTCAGCTATTCTGGCTCAAACTCCTCTCCCAGCTGATTTACCCAATCTGTTTTTTTCCTCTCTCATCTATATTATTCTGCTTGCCTTCCAACTAACTCAAGCAATCTGCTCTAATCTCCAGAACTTTCTTATTTTCTGGAACACTTGGGATTCACTCTCTCTGCAGTATATCTCTCTATTACTGTCTGAGTAAACCTAACTCTTCTCCATGAATGGTCATTGGTTGAAGTATCAATCTCAGAAAAGATCCCTGTGCCCAGATATTTGGGTTTTATTTCTCTCCAGGTCTTGCTATCTTCCCCTTCTTTCATAAGATTCTCTGCATTCTGCCCAAAGTTTGGTTATGAGTGTCCACATCTGCTTTTACACACTTCTGGGTAGAATCTTTCAGAGGCCCTCTGTGGTAGGCTCCTGTCCTGTTTCCTGTTTTCTCCTTCTACCGATGTCCATCCTGTTTGTCTTTCTGAGTGAGAATTGATCATCTTACTCAGGTTCCTTCTTGATTGGATTCTTTAGGTGTACAGATTTTAGTATGTTTATCCTATATTATACGTCTAGTATCCACTTATAAGTCAGTATATACCATGTGTGTCTTTCTGCTTCTGGGATACCTCACTCAGTATGATATTTTCTAGATCCCACCATTTGCCTCCAAGTTTCATGATTTCTATGGATATAACCTAGAACCCCTGCTCAGATGCAACCCATAAGAGCTCAATATACAAGTGGGTTCCCTAGTAAGGGGAACAGGAACTGTCTCTGACATGTACTCATTGGCTGGTTCTTTGACCAACTGCCCCACCACCCTGAGGGGGAAGCAACCTTTCTACCACAGAGGCAGACAATGCAGCCAGTCCTGATGAGACCTTTATAAACTAGGGTCAGATGGAGGGGGAGGAGGATCTCCCTATCAGTGACTTGGAGAGGGGCATGGAAGGGATTGGGAGGAAATGAAGGAGGAGGCTACAGCTGGGATACAAAGTGAATAAGCTGTAATTAATATAAAAATTTAAAATTTAAAAAACTGCCTCTTTTCTCTTTCTCTTCATTGCCCCTTAAGTAGCTTCCCTTTCTTTTCTAATCTTGTGAGAGTTGGACATAGCCTATTCTGTCAAATCTTTCTTTGATGTATCACTTTTTCTGCCACTCAATTAAACATTATTTTCCTTCTACAAATTACCTTTATCTTCATTGTTTGGGATTAAAGGAATGTATCACCTTGGCTAGGCATAAGCTTTTCTTTAGCTGATACTTGCTCTATACCAGGCTGGCCTTAAACTCATATCTGCTTGCCTCTGTCTGCTGGAATAGAGATGTGTTTGTATTCCAGCCAGATCACACAGACCTGGAAGGTCTTTGGATATAATCTCTTGCTAGAGAAACCATGTTCTGAATTAAAATTCTCTATAGACTAGAAAGGTTAGCTGGGTGTTTTGTCTGCATCTCTGAGCTAGCAAATTTTCACCCTAGTTCCTGAGTCTTCACTGCATAAACAAATGATTCAATGTTGTTTTAAAAACAAGAAAAAAGTTCTTTTTTTATTTTAACCTCATTCTACATACTGAATTAATTAGGCAAATAACAGTGACCCTATTTCTCATTTATTGGATATATTTCCCACTGCTATTTTATCTTTCTTCCTCTTTCTTTCTTTTTTTCTTTCCCTTTTCCCCACTTTTCTTGGCTTTTTGAGGCTATGGCAAATTTCTCCCACCTGACCCCTCTAATAAAATGCAATCCCAATCATGTAACCGTGATGCTTAAAGCCCCTACAGATTCTTTCTTGCTTATAGCAAGGTTTTTCAACCTATGCTTATAAGAAACCCTAGGTGACCTGTAAGGAAATCTTAATCTGGAAACACGGCTACTCCGGCTGGAATATGGATAGACCTTTAATTCCCAGGAGTCAGAGGCAAGCATATCTTTGACTTCAAGACCAGCATGCTATAAGTCAAGTTTTGGGTAAAGAAAAGTATTGGTACAGGCATGGTGGTACTGGCTTTTCATCCCACCTCTCAGGAGACAGAGAAATGTAGATCTCTGAGTTTTAGTCAGCGTTGTTCAGGCAGTTTGGCTGCATCATTGATTTGAGAGGCAGTGAAGTAGAGTTGAGTTTGTGGCAGTTCAAGTTTGGAATTCAGAGGCAGTTTTTACCAGGACAGTTCTACAGAGACAGGTTGCAGAGACAACAAGCTAGACACAGTAAGGCCACATGAACCAGAGACTGAGAAGAAGCCAGAAGATTAGAACAGATTTTGAGAGTTAGTATGTTGCCAAGCAGAGCAATTCAGTCAGAGGCTGAGAGACAAGCCAGATTGAATATGTCAGCTAGGAGAGAAGTTTGAGCCAGAACGGCTGAGTTGAACCAGCAGCCAGAATTAAGATAGAAATGGAAAGAGTGAACTTATTCAGCAATAAGTCTCTGAGGATGAAAACATTCTAGGCCTAGATTGCACAGAGGCTAGAAGTTCGAATGACTTTACCTAGGTTAACAGATGGAGGCAGTAAGCCTCTAAAGCAACAATTAAATCAGACAAAAGATGCTTTAACAGTGACCTTCAGGTGTTATACAGGGGACAGTGAACAGAGTAGGACAGGATGTATCCCACAGGATGCTTCTAATATCTTTTGTGGATAAGATTTGTTTGTCTAGTGTTTCACTGCAAATAATGAATTCAATTCAAATGAGTTAATTTAGTAAGTACTCTGCTATGTAATAAATTTTCAGTCTTTGATATTAAAACTACAATAGAACCCTACACTAATTTTAACCTCACATACAATTCTTCATATTGTGCCAGGAAAGTGAAAATTCAACCAGTCTTATTCGATTGTTCAAAGTACATTGCATGTGCCTGAAATTTTACATTCATTTAATATTTAATGAATTTCTGTCATACTTATATATGTCAAATTCCATTGCAAGTTCTACAGAACTAGTGCTGATAAAAATAGAAAAAATATTGTCAATTCATGAGAAAATATATAAAATGTTATGGTAATAGAAAATTGGAGTAAAGAATTTTAGGAAATACAATTTGAATATGACTGTAATAGCTAGGGAACATCTACTAGAGATGTTGACAAATGAGTGCTGTTCCAAAATTGGATAATGAAATAAATAATGAATTTAGACATTTGAAAGAATAGCTTTTCTTGAATGAAGAATGCCAATTTTCTTAGGCAATAGCATTTGTAGAATATTAGAATTTCAGAAATACAAAGTGAATGTAGTAGAAGGAAAAAATAAAACATGAAAGAAAGAGTAAGATTATAAACATGATGCTAATTAAACAACAAAGGATTAAGGAAACTCCTGAAACATTTTTGGTTTGTATCCAAGGTGACATGCTCTCACTATTTCCTGCAGTCACCATCATCATTAAAATAATGGAAGCTTATTCTTTCATAATTCAGAAATTCAGATTTTCAAAATTGCATGTGCGCAAAACTGTGGTCCCAGTTTGGTCTCTCTGATTTTAAAAAGGAAATCTTTCATTGGCCTTTCCTAGCTTCTAGTGGTGACCTCTGTTTCTTGACAGTCCCCATTTGCATCATCAACATATGACATTTTGCCTCTGCCTTCATGTGGCATTCTCTGTATCTTTCCTTCTCCTACTAACAAGAAAGGAGAAGACAAAGATTAGAACAAGCACAGCTAGATAGGACTTTTTCTTGAGTAGATCTTACGTTATCTAAATATAGGAACACAGTAAGTATCCTTGTTACTTGAGGATTTCATTGCCTATTTGGGAAGAAACAATTCCAATTGAAGACTTATTTTAGAAGGCACTCAAATGGCCTTTTGTATTTTGTATTTAAACTTGGAAGAGAAACAAAATTGGAAACAGTAAGATCAGAAATGATGTGAAATACAGCAAAGTAGACGGAGGGTATCTAAAATGGTGATATAATAAATTGGTGAAATGAAACTGTATTTCAAAGGAAGAACTAGGAGAACTAACTTCACTAGTGGTTCCACTATAAGTTTAAAATACAGCCATATAAACCTATAGGATAGGAAGTTCAAGCTGAAATCTACACACCTAGAGAGGATATACATGAAGGAGGACCTAGATTGGTATGATCAATGCTTGTTTGAATGAACAAATGGGATAGACATTGAGTGGAGGAGAAAACAAGCAACAGAACAGGAGCGTGCCAAAGAGGACCTCTGGGGGGGGGGGTCAATGTAGCGATATATCAGAGCAGATATTAAGACTCGAGATCAAGCCTCTGACAGAGGGTGAGAAGTAACGATAGATCTGGGGGAGGTTGTTGAGACTTAGGGAGAACAAGAGCTCCACAAAGACCAAACTGAGCAGGGCACATGTGTGGATGTG
>CM053752.1:49306432-49345591 GCA_028658305.1 Pachyuromys duprasi
TGTTGGGTACTATGGGTGATATGATAAATTTGAGATATACTTGAAGTACTTTGCATGATAAAGCAATAATAAGTTATTTCAAAGAGTTTTAATGACAAAAGCTAATTTCAGCTTTCCTTTTATATCCTGACAGGTAAAGTATGGTATATTATATCTTAACAAAATACTAGTATTGATAACGTATTAGTTTAATCTGGCCACTGTAACAAATTACTCCAAACTATTCATTTATCTAAATAGAAATGTAGTGTGCAGCACTTTCCTTGACACAAAAGTAAAATTAAGACAATAGCAGGTTTCATTCGTTACAAATGTTCAGAAATGCTTTTCTGCACTCTTATTTTATATTCTCTCCTTTCACCTCTCTTCTCTCTCATGTTCTTCTCTTCTTTCCTTTGTTTTATTTTTCCCAACTTCTCATTGACCCACCTGATTTTTTTACTCTCTCCTCTGCTTCCCTTTGTTTCTACATACTGAATAGCCAAAATTTAAGATGATCCCACCTTGAGTTCTGAGAGCATGCTAAAAGAAATATGCGTGTACAAGTTTTTAAAATATTGTTATTAATTATTTAAGAGTTTCAAGCACTATATTTTGACATACTCACCTTCTGAATACTCTCATACCCACCCGCTCAACCTTCACTTTCTCACCCATCAACTTTGTGTTTTCTCCTGATTTATGCACCCATGGAGGTCCATTTTTGTTGCCAAATATTCTTCAGAGTAGGGCCTTATTTGGAATGTAGTCAAACTACAATGGTTCCATCGTTAAAGAAAACTGACTCATCGCATAGCAAACATCAAATGCCAGTAGCAACTATAAAGTTAATGGTAATTTTTTTCAGTCTTATGAATGCCTTTGTTGATAACATTCTTGAATTACATAGACATCTTTTATGTAACAAGGTGATTTTATCATTATGATTTTATATGATATGTTGAGTCTGTTAGATATTTCTCTGGATCAATATAAATACCACAACATTTAGCTTTTAGTTAATGGACTGAATAGGATACAAACAAGCATTATTAAATCTGGATAAAGGGTTACAATTGATTCCTAGAGATTAAATGAAGGGTTTTTTTTGGGGGGGAGAATATGGTGAATTTAACATTAAAACAGTTTTCTTGAAAAGTACTACTTTAAATTTCTCATGTATGCCCTGTACAGCAGAATGTGTTTAATAAAACTTCATATTATGACAAACTACTAATATTAGTAACATTTTGCAAAGCTGATTGCCATAACAAATTATATAAATTTTGTTTGTTTAACCAACCACTTTAGTATTGACATCAAGGGCTAATATGCAACATGAAATAAAAATACTCCTGGTTTGTGACATAAATCAAATAATAAAACCTTCTATCAGATTCATTAACCACACTCTCCAGACACTGTATGACAGAGAGACTGCTCCTACTCTTTCATCCTAGACACATTTAATACATGCAAAGTTTTATTTGCTCAAGTGGGTTCTAACTTTTGTCACTATAGTTAAGGAGTCAAGGATAGATCTTTCAGGCATCTTTCTGTACATAGCATGTACACTATTGAGCCATGTCTTACCGTTGTCTTTCATGTGCCAATGGAAATCTCAAAAGGCCATGACTTATTCTAAGTGTCACAAGGTGAGAACTCTGCTCACCCTAATCACGAGTTCTCAACTTCTAGAATAGTAAAAATCAATTTTTGATTTTGAACCAATCAGGTTGTGGTACATTTTAATCTCATCCTAAGCTAAAATAGTGAGATGATATAATTTAAGTGACCGGATAGAAATCATAAAGAAAAAATCAAGTTCAAACTTTTACAGTTATTTGCACTAAGTTTTGCTTCATGATAATGATTTAATGGAAGAGCCTCTGCAGTTCAGTTTAATTAATCAGCATATGAAGCTTGACTTTTCATTTATATAAAAATTAATTTTCTTTTAAAATAATTTTGCCTTTTTAGATTTTGAATTTTCTTTTTTTAATTCTTTTATATTAATTTTTAAAATTATTAATCACAGGTTATTTACTTTATATCCCAGCCATAGCCCCCTTCCTCATTACCTCCCAATCCTACCCTCCCTCCCTGTCCTCCTCCAAGTCCACTGCTAGGGGAGGTCCTCCTCCCCTGTATGAATATAATCTAGAATCCCTGCTTGGATGTAGCCCATGGTAGCTCATTATCCAAGTGGGTTTTCCCTAGTAAGGGGAACAGGAACTATTTCTGACATGAACTCAATGATTGCCTCCTTTGCCTCCCCCTACCCTAGAGGAAGGAACAACCTTGCTGGGCCACAGAGGAGCACATTGCAGCCAGCCCTGGAGATTTTGAGTTTTCTTACATATATATGATAAATGAAGCTATAGCCCCTTTAACAGAAGTACATCATTGGTAAATAATATTAATCAAAATCATTAGGTGCAAAAATAAGAATAGAGTTCCAATATACCTTGTCTATTTTATTAATCAACTAATAGTAAACTATGGGCATTTGTACTAGTCTAGTGAAGTTGCATATGTATCTTAAACTGAATTTACTGTTCATTTTAAACAAAAGACTAATTAAGCTTTAAAATGAACAAATGAAGTGCTATTAGCTCCATGAAAGTGACTAGATAAAAGCAATATACTCGTGAAATAAAAGAGAAGATGAATACTGTGGACACATTTTGTTAGTTCATTTAATTACCAATAAAAATACATGTCTGATTTTCCTTCCTTTCCCCCACCCACTCGGGAAGAAAGTCGGCTTTTCTGTTTTCTTTTCTTGATTAAAGCTTCTGTTAAATAAATCATAGTTCCTTTTAATTATGTTGTGATGAGAAAATAATTGAACCTTGGGTGAAGTATTGACTTTATTATCACCGTGCATGTGCACATTCATGCAGGATACATGAATAGTACAGATGTAAATCCCCACATGGTGTTCAGAAGACAAGTCTTTATTTTTACATCTTTACCTGGGTGCAGAGATGAAATTGAAGTCACTAAGCTTGAACAGCAAACATTTCACCCAGTGATCTAGTTTGCTAGTTCAACCATCTTTTTTCTTTTCTTTTTTTTCTTTGTTTTCCCCCAACGTAATATTTATATTGATTATTTGGGAATGTTACATAGTTTATCCGAATTACACTTGTTCTCCAGTCCTCCCAGGTCTGCTGCTCCACCCTGTGACACCCTCCTGCAAGACAGAGAGAGAGCGAGAGTAAAAGAAAGAAAGCAAAGGAAAGAAAGAAAGAAAGAAAGAAAGAACCAGTGGCCAGTTTCTTAAAAAAAAACTGAGTCCTAACCTGCTTGCATCCCTTCCAGAAGTAGTCATTAAATTAAAAAAAAAAAAATCAACAATAACAAATGCAAAAAAACTTTCATATTGACTTTTAAAAAATTGTATTAGTTTATTTACTTTACATCCCATGGGTGCCCCTCCCTCCCCTCCTTCCAGTCTTCCCACTTCCCCTCCTTTCTATTTCCCTACTCCCTTTCACCCCAGAAAAGGGAAATCACCACTCTCCCTGTATCAACCTTCCCCAGCACTTCAAGACACATTTGTCCCCTGAGGGCGGCATGCAAGACAATCCTGCCAGGGAGAAATGATCCAAAAACAGGCAACCAGAGTCTATGTGAGAAACAGCTCCCATCCCTTCCACTTGCCAGGTACCAAGCCACCCTTTGGCTATATTGTGCAGGACACCTAAGTTCAGATCATGCATGCTCCTTGGTAGTTGTCTCAATATTTGAAAGCCTCCATGGGATTGGGTGAGTTGCCTTGTTGGTCTTCTTATGAAGTTCCTGTTCCCTCCAGATCCCTCTGTCTTTTCCCAAGTTATGCTCCTGTTTGATAGCATAGCAGAATACCATTATTAGTACCATGGGCTGGCTCTCTACTGTGGGGATGGGTCTCAGGTTTGGCTAATTATTGTTTGGACTTTCCCCCTGTCTTTGCTCCATCATTAAACCTATACTTCTTGTAGGGATGGTAATGTTTGGGTTTACAGGTTTTGTTGGTGGGTTGTTGATCCCCTTCTTCCACTAGACCTGACTGGCTAGGAGGTGGTCACTTCAGTCTTCATATCTCTCCCCTCTCCTTGTTAGGAGTCTCAGAGTCACACCCATATCCTCTCAGGTACCTACCCTGGGGCAGGCCTCCAGCTGGACCAAGAGATGTCACTCCCCAGTTTTCCTTCTTGTTCCCAGCCCTCTCATCTCCCACCCCCCTCCCCACTTCTGATCCACACCCTTATTTTTCTCCCATTCCATCTCCTGCCCAGTTCCCTCTTTTCATCTACTTCTGCTGTCTATTTTATTTCCCCTTCTGTGTTACATTCAGGCACCTTCCATTGGACATTTCTTATTGACAATTTCATGTATGTGTAATATACACTCTGGTTATTATAATCCCCAATTTTCCTCATATCTCTACTATTACTCCTTTCCTCACAAACTCCACTTCCACACTTATGGCTCTATTATTGTTGTTGATAATATTTTTGAGGCACAGTGATCATTTAACAATGAGCATCTATGTGAACAGGGGTTTAGAACTACCGTGGGGTACTGATGACATTTCAGTGGGAACATAATTAATGGCAATGACAACTCCTTTTAGAATACATCAGTAGTCAATTACTCAGCCTGTAGAGATGGTGCCAAAAGCTGCCAAAGGCTCCATCTGATTCATGACTGACTATTAATAGGCCCAGTTTTGTGTAGATCTATTGAAAGCAGTATTAGATGCTACCGACAAGAGTAATGTACCATGACCACAAAAAGTATTTCATAGCCTCTCTCCATGTCTTTCAGACCTTACTTTCTTTAAGCTTCCTCTCCTAGAATTTCCTTCAGCATTATAGCAGATAATACAAATAATCCTGTTTACCCTTCACTTAGCCTCAGCGCCTTCAGTAGTCAATATACTTCACTATATCCAGAGGCTTGTCTGAAGCCAGGAGTAACAGTTGTCTATAGACAGAAACATATTTAGGCAACTTGGCAACATGAACATTTTATTAAACAATGGTTTTAATTGTTTGGTAAATATTATAAATATTTATTAAATATTATAGTCTGCCTTTCTATATTTTCAAAACTATGTGAACAATACCAAGCCAAGCACCCTGTCTGCCTTGTGGGATAGTCCCAAATCTACTTAGAGAGGAGCTAGTTGTTCCTATAATACTCATATCACTCTTGTTTCAGTGGGCACATCTTTTCTGGAAGATTGCTATTATACAGTACAGGTTGCACAGTTGGGCAAAAACATTGATGCCTTTTCTCCCTGAACAGCCAGCACAGTACCTTCCAGTACTATCAAAATGAGTCATCAGAGAGGAAACTTCCAACTCAGTTCTAGCCTTATTTTCTACATCTTGCAATTAAGGTATGTGACATCTTCAACATTAGGGTCTTATCACCTAGTCCTGGTGGAAAATCAAGATGAGTTACAAACAACTGTATTGTTTGGGGAAAATCACACACCTGGATGCCAAGTAACCCTTGGTTTTCAGGAACAGCAATTTTCAGACATGTGGTCTGTCTCTCTTTTAAATATTTTATATAAATAATCATGTAGACCCATGCTTTTGCAAAAGATCTTCTAGATTTTATATTTTTTTTTTACATTTAGAATTCTTCTCATTCTCAAAGTATCAGTTTATATAAAAACTAATGTGGTTAAGTTTGATATTTAAAAATTCATTGAACATTGCAAAGATGAAGGAAATAAGTTGTATTTAATAAAATGAGAGTATATATATGGGACTCGCAAGTCAGCCAAAATCCATAGCTTAAAACTTAAGCCATAAAGGATGTCTTTTCTTTGACTCAGAGTAGATAGGTGACTTGAAGATCATTTACTTGTATGATTACATTCCTCATTTAAAAATATCTTGAAAATTACAACTCACTACGAATGTTTTAAACTTGCCCCATTTGTATTTATTTATAAATGGCCTTCATTCTGGAACATTAGAATCATTTCAAATTCCACCTGTTTATTTTTAATGATTCTAAATACCCAGCCTTACTGACTATTATTCCTCATCTGCTTTCATAATCCAACACTCCTCTCTCTCCCACAATGTTCAGATATACATTTGCTTTACTGAATGATTAAAATCTATTTCTAGCCAGCATCTCTGCTTGTGTTCTTTCTTTTTTCTACGACTCTCTGTGTGATGCTGTCAATTTATTCTTGATAGTGAACACCCTGGAGCATGCTACTTATGTTTCTGTAACATTTAACATTTTCCCTTTGAGTATCACAGACATCATATTCCTTAAACAGACACTCATACTTTTGAACTTCTGCATTTAGATTTTTACTTCTGTAGTCTAATAAAACATTTTTATGTATATTATCATTTTTCTTTCATAAAATCTATTTATGCAATTATTCTTCTGATTCTTCCTTCTCTCACATTTGCATATGGAAATGCATGTAATACATATGCTATCTGATTTTCCCATTTTGCGTATAAACTTAAGTTGTGCAAACTATGATGGTATATAACTTCATTATTATGAAATCAATACACAAATATTTTATAAACAACAAATAACCATTTTACTTTCCTTTGTTTTTTGATTATCACTACATGAATTTTGGAAATAAAAAATAAAAGGAAAATAAGAATAAAAGCATTAACCAATGGACTAGGGGAGAGGGAGAGAGGGGAGGGAGAGTGAGAGAAGGTAGGACCATGAGGAGATGAGGGAAGGAGCTACAACCAGCATACAAAGTGGATAAATTGTTAAAATAATAATAATAATAATAAGTACACATTTTAATAGGTGTATCCTTTGATTATCACATGCTTTACCACAAGTAATCTGAGCACAGTGTCTTTCAAGTTTCAGTATAGGACATTGAGTAGTATTTTAAATCTACTTCAATATTGTCTGTATCCTTTTTGTTGAGGTTACTTTTTCTTAAGTTCAAGTACTTTTGTATATGTTCAAAGAGTCATTCTTCAGTAAGAGGCAATAAAAGCCAACTTTCAACAAGTTCAGAGATTACAGATTAGCTTTATTGCACAAAGGCTAAAGTTTTAAAGCTTCTCTTTAGGTCCTTTGAGATCCAAGGTTCAAGAGGTCCAGCAGAAGCATCTCCCAGCTCAGCTCTGTGTTTGTACTCCATGTCTACTCAGTCCATTGTAGCTCTGTTAGAGTGTCCTTACATCTGTCTCTCCCTCACAAAAAGAAGTTGCAAAGTCATGGAAAATAGACATAGGTCATTCTTCAAAGCTAGTCAAATATTCTGGCTTTATGTTTTGTTTATATATACTATCATAATTTAAAAAAACAAAAATAAAACTACAGGCTTCTTTGCAGAGAGATGTGATATTTTGTTTACAACCTTTAAAGTTATATCACAGTTATACCAAGGTTTTCTGAAAACTGGATTGTTTGCATGTTAGTATTACTACACATAATTCAATTAACAATTGTAAAGTATTAAAGCTTTCCATTTATTGTTGGCAATCCATTAATTATTGAGTATTTGTTAACATTTTCTGTTCCTTTTCAGCACTACTCAAAAATGATACTGTAGCTACATGCTTTAACCCTCACCCCTTGCATACATAAGCACATATTCACAGACTAAATTTCACCTGCAAATTGAGACATACAGAAAACAATTTAAGACACAGAAGAAATTCATACTTAAAAGAAAATTAGGTGCAAATTTACCAACAAAGCTATGACATTAGCTATAATATTTTGATCATGTGGAAAATCTAGATTCCCTGTATTGATAGAATACCAAATGGATTTACAACTATTTAAAATATGTTTCATTTTGCCTATTGATTTCAAGACAAAGCTATTTATTTTGCTGAAACTATTATGTCCTTTGTCTATTTATATATTTCTTGTAATAGGCATACAATTTTTAGGATTAAAACTTAGCCAGAATTTTAAAATGAAAGGACAAAGTTCCTCTTTATGTAAAAAACTGCAGTAGGGAAAAGTTCCCAGGATGAGGACTAAAAAGGTGACTCCTCTCTGAACATCACCTGAAGGACTGTCTTTGTTGTCCAGGGCTACCTTGTGTAGTACATGCCAGGGAGTTGATGCCAGAGGGCTCAACTTACTATTTTTCTCTTTATATATCAAGACATGAAAATTTTACAAGATGTGGCATTCCAAACTGAGGTGATACAGAACAGTACGTAATTTACTAAGGGAATGTATAGTAAACTGTTCTGTGACACCTGCGTCTTTTAGATCAAACCTATAAACATATAAAACCAAAAAACTTGTAATGTATAAGAAATAACTTACTTAGTAAAATTTATTTGAAAGAAAATATACCATTTTTAATTAATTTATTTTTTGTATTAATTATAGTTTATTAACTTTGTATCCCAGCTATAGCACTCTCTCTTCTCCCCTCCCAATCCTACCCTCAATCCTTCATCTTTTCCCATGCCTCTCCCCAAGTCCACTAGTAGGTGAAATCCTCTTCTCCTTCCCTCTGACCCTAGTCTATCAGGTCTCATTAGGTCTGGCTGCATTTTCCTTCTCAGTGGCCTGGTAAGGCTGCTCCTCCCTCAGGGGCAGTTTACCAAAGTGCCAGCCACTGAGTCCATGTCAAAGACAGCCCCTTTTGCCATTACCAGGGAACCCACTTGGAGACCAAGCTGCCATGAGCCACATCTGTGTACGGGTTGTAGTTTAACTCCATGCATGGAATGTAAACTTCGACAACCACTGTGGAAATCAATTTGGTACTTTCTCAGAAAATTAGGAATACTGCTGCCTCAAGATCCAACTATACAACTCCTAGGCATAAATCCAAAATATGCTCAAGTATACAACAAGGGCATATGCTCTACCATGTTCATAGCAGCTTTATTTGTAATAGCCAGACTCTGGAAACAACCCAGGTATCTCACAACTGAGGAATGAGTGCAGAAATTGTGGTACAATTACACAATGGAATACTACTCAGCAATTAAAAACAAGGAAATCATAAAATTTGCAGGCCAATAGTGGTAACTAGAAAATATCATCCTGAGGTATCCCAGAAGCAGGAAGACACACATGGTATATTCTCACTTATAAGTGGATATTAGACACATAGGATAAACATACTAAAATCTGTATACCTAAAGATGCTAAGCAAGAAGGAGGAGTCTGGGTAAGATGATCAATCCTGACTCATAAAGGCAAACAGATATTGGAAAAGAGAGAGGGCAGGGAACAGAACAGGAGCCTTTTTTTTTCAACATTGGCTTCAAGAATTTTCCCTTTCCTGGATGTCAATTTATAATTATGCCTTTTTCAGTTCATGGAGTCAGATCCTCTCTCCTTTGTTTAAGTAATTCTGTGACTCACTTGTGAGGCTGAAGCGATGGTGCATATTATTTTAAAAATACTTTTAATATAATTTAGTACAATTTGCATCTCAGCTGTGGCCCCCTCCATCATCTCCTCCCAATCCCACCCTCCCTCCCTCATCTTCTCCCCCTATATCCTTTCCCTAGTCCACTGATGAGGATGTCCTCCTTCCCTTCTATTTGACCCTAGCCTATCAGGTCTCATCAGAACTGGTTACATTGTCTTCCTCTGTGGCCAGGCAAGGCTGCACCACTCAGGGGCTGTGATCAGAGAGCCTGCTACTGAGTTCATGCCTGAGGAAGTCCCTGCTCCCCTTACTAGGGACCACACTTGGAGACTGACTCTATGGGCTACATTTGAGCCAGGGTTTTAGGTCCTGTCCATGCATTGTCCTTAGTTGGGGTATCAGTCCCTTATTTTATTTTATATTTTATTTTATTTTTTACATTTTGCCATAAAAGTAGGGACACTCTCTCATCCTTAGCTTGCAAACTCATTTTGAAGTCCAAATAACTGCACATGAAATTCAAATGCTTCAGGGGGCAGCTGAAAAGGTCAGATTATATGTTTGTCCAAAAGCTTCACTCATAGTCTCAGTTAATAATCAGTATGAACTAGAGGCTTCTGTATTCCAATTATCAAGTCACCCCTAACCTCAAGAGGATATTATAAAACAGAAAAAAAAATCAGCTTCCCTGTTCTATGCCTAGATGCCTGACCCACAGAATATATGAGAGCAAAAAATTTAAATTGTATATGTGTACTTTTATGGTGGTTTGCTACATAACAGAGAAAACCACAGAAGTAAATCAAAGAAACAGCAACCTGCACCACACCTGTGAGCATAAGGAGTAACAACAGGCTGTATGCAGACTGTCCAGAGTTCCATCTGAAATGTAAGTGTACCAGAAACATGTCTGCATCCTCTGCTGCGGGGGAGTCGAGCATAGAATTATACTTGAAACAAAATGACTGAGCAGAAAGGAGATGCCACAGGGATGTAAAGACAATGACAAGGAATATGTGTCCATTTGCCACCCAAGAAAGTCTGAATAAGTGGCATAAAGCTATTTTATGTCCTACTAAATACAGATTGCAAGGGTGAGGGAACTCTGAAGCTAGTATCTAATCATGGCTCTGAGATGAAGTTCAGCAGTCACGGGGAACAATCTTCTATTGACAGTATGCAATGGGAGACTTCCAAAGAGCCTTGGAAGTTGTCTAGTAGAGTATGTTTAAATATGTGCAAAAGAGAAGCAATCTTATTCTATAAACAGAGACTGTTCATTTTTCAGACTTATCTTCTCATCTCTAAAATTACAGTCAGCAAGGAAATCAGAATCAAAGTATCAAACACTCGCAGCATTATGAGTAAAGGCAGTGTGATATAACAACAATGTACCTTTAGACCATAGTAATAAGGGAAAACCTGTATGATAAGATACAAATGAGCATATCAAAAGTCCTCTGATATTTTTCTCAATTAAATATTTTATAGGGTCATCATTAACCATGAAGACAAATACAAACATGGAGATTTGAATACAAGGAGACACTACAGAATAGTCATCAGAGAACGTTGACAAACCAGTGAGATGATAATCAGTGATTGGAATACATTATTCATCTAAGGTTTGAAGTCAAGCATTACAAGTGATTAATGCTTGGCCTATGGCATACACCTGTAATCCAAGCACTTGGGAAGTAGAGTTCAATCAACACAAAGTGCCTGAGGCTAGACTGAGCTACATGGGAACCTGTCTGGAAGAAAGACACTTTCCAGTGATTAAGGCGAAACTGTCCTCTATTAATTTTCATGGCATGTGTTGCTGTTAAACAGATGTGAAGATTAAGGAAACAGCTGAGATTTATCTGTGTTGATGTGTGGTAGATGTGTATTAAATTCAAAGGGGGAGTGGCTCTATTCAGGAAATGGCATTTACACTGGACAACGAGATCAGCAAAAAGATGAGGTATAGGGAAGAAAATGGAAACACATGGGATTGTTTCCTAAAATAGAAGAGGAGCTGGAGTGGGGATAGAGGAGAAATAGATTAAAAGCATAGAAGGCAGATGTTATCTTAATTTAGTAAATAACATAACTTTTGAGGTTTAAGATTCCTTTTTCCTTATTTGAATACATTTAACACTTTGTGAAATAGTTCATGGACAATTAGGATATTAGGGGAGTCAGAAGCTCCAAATGATGCATCACCAAGATGTATGTCATATTCCACATGTATGTCATATTCCAGATGTATGTCATATTCCACATGATACATCTCTATTATGCTAATTCATGTGAAATTTTGGGGAACAATTGTTTTAACACCTAAAAAAGTCTACAAGTTTTAAATGAAAATATTTTTTTCTGCATATCTTTTCAAAATAAAAATTTAAATGAACAAATATGTATGGATAATTACATTGCAAAGGCTAGCAGTGTAGTCTACAGTCCATTGCTAAAACAGAATGTTGGAAGGTTCTACCCTGCAGGGTACCAACACAGATGCTGAGACTTATGGCCAACTTTTCGGGCACAGTGCAGAGAACCTTATTAAAGAAGCAGGAAATAGTAAGACCTGGAGAGGACAGGAGCTCCACAAGGAGAAAAACAGAACCAAACTATCTGGGCAGAGGAGTCTTTTCTGAGGCTGATACTCCAACAAAAAGAATGAATTGAGATAAACTAGAAACCCTGCAGAGATGTAGCCCATGGGGGAGGGGCATGGGTAGAGAAGGGGAAGGTGGGGTGGGATTGGGAGGGGATGTGGGAGGGAGCTACAGGGGGGATACAAAGTGAATAAATTATATTTAATTAAAATTAAAATTAAAAACAAGTTATCTAACTCATGATTTTGGAGACTGAAAGTCTAAGTTTATGGTTCTGGTATCTAGAAAGGAGAAAGGTAGGCATGGAATGAACAAGGAAAATTTCATAAAACTGAACTTGTTCTTCTTACATAGCCTCTTCTGTGGTAACTGCTGTGTCCTCAGGATAATAACCTTAATCTGCTCATGAGAATACTCTTTTTTAAAGAAAATTGAATTTCAATATGACATTTGGCTGGTACATTCAAACAATTACAGAATAATTATAAAGTCTTTTAGAATTCTTGAAAGATTCATTCTTGACTGAAATGAATACACATTTCCTCCCAACACACACACACACACATACACACACACACACACAAACTGCCACCAACATCAAGATAAACAATCAAATGGAAAAAAAAGGGGAAAATGCATCTTCCCTTCTCAATATTATATACAATCTAATCCTGAGCACTATACACAATATTTTGTATTCAGCATATTCAAAATTTTCCTACTTTTCTTTGTAAGTTGCTTAATTTATTCACGAGTGCCTGCAATTTACAGATTATTTATAGTTATGGAGGCTATTAAGCCTTGCTGAATATACAAAAAATAATGACACCATGAAAACAATCTTTTAATGTTACTTTATGAATATGTATAATGCTATTGTGAGTAATGATAATTCCTCAAAACTTTGTCATTAACAAGATAAGTGCAAATAAAAGAGTAGGAGGTATTCCAATCATATTGAATCTATCTCTGTCTATTTGTCTTTCTGTATGTCACAGTGTGTATGTACATTAATAATTTTTATAAAGATCCTCAAAGATTTGAAATTATATTTCAGATCTCAAACAATACATTGTTTTCTTGCACATGGGTAACAGACAAGAAGGGGAACCCTATATGTTACTTATTTTTGCAAATGCTGTGACAAAATACCTGATACAAATCACTTAAAAGAAGAAAAATTATGTTTAAAAATTATGCATTGCTCTCTGAGTTATTGGATGTATCTTTGAGACTCATTGTGAGTCAAAGAATCATGGTGATTAGAAGATGTGGCAAAGGCTATTCACATTAGTGTTGATAAGACACTGTGACATAGAGTGAACACACATACAGTGAAGCACCATAGATGTGATACAGTTTTCAAGGGAATAGACCATATGACTCCTAACTCCATCTAAATTTTTCACAGCATGTTGAAATATTTCCTCAAGGTAGACACTAATATTTTAATACATGAGGTTTAGGGAAGGGCTCATCATACGTGAATTGCCCATGTCCATGAAAGGAATGCTCCAAGATCCCAAGTTTATGCCTGGAACCACATGTTCTACTGAACTAAAAATTTAATGTCATTTCCATTGTAAATCAGCTCTTGTCACTCATTACACCTGTTGCTCTTCCTGTTTAAAGTACATCAAAATTAGCTTAATTTCTACTAGCTTCTTAATTCGACACATGATTTTTAATTTTTCCATGCCTTAACAAACTCCCCAATATATATATATTGAGCTGAAAACATACCTCTTTGTTATAAACACTGTATAGCTTCTCTTTGATGTATCTAAACAAAATCACTAGCATTATTCTTGTGATTGCTTTTGGAACCACTATGAAATAAAATAAAGGTTACTTAACAAGAGCATTTTAATATTGAAACAGCTATTCTTAGACCAAAGTTAGCTTCTGAGTGAGCAAATCAAGCATAGAAAGTGTGTGCTGGACAAATAAATTGTGGGCAACTGAAACAGCTCACATGAAGACTACTGATAGGAGGCTTATTGGCTGGTTTTGTGTGCCCACTTGACACAAGTTAGAGTCACCAGAGAGAGAGGTCATTCAGTTGAGAAAATGCCTCTATGAGATCCAGCTTTAACACATTTTCTCAATTAGTGATCAATGTGGGAGGACTCAGCCCACTGTGTTTGGTGCCATCCATGGACTGGTGGTCCTGAGTTCCATAACAAAGTAGGTTGAGCAGGCCATGGGAAACAAGCCAGTGAATAGCACTCTTCCACAGCCTCTACATCAGCTCCTCCCTTTAGGTTCCAGTCCTGCTTGAGTTCCTGTCCTTATTTCTACCAGTGATGGATTATGATCTGGAAGTTTAAGCTAAGTAAACTGTTTCCTCCCCAACTTTCTTTTTGGTCTTGGTGTTTCCTAGCAGCAAATAAACCCTAAATAAGACAGAGGGTATTCTACTTTCTGTTTCAATGCTGTGACAAGACAGTTTAATGATAGGGAAGGTCCTACTGTCTGACCCTAGCCTATCAGGTCTCCTCAAGACTGGCTGCATCTTCTTCCTGGGTGGCCTGGCAAGGCAGCACCCTCCAGGGGGAGGTGATCAAAGAGCCAGACACTGAGTCCATGTGAGAAATAGCCCCTGTTCCCCATACTGGGAAATCCCCCGTGGAGACTGAGCTGCCATGGGCTACATCCAGGTCCTCTCCATATATAGACCTTGGTTGATTCATCAGTTTGCAGGGGTCCCTGGGCCCAGATTGTTGGACTCTGTTGGTTTCCTTGTGGAGTTCCTGTCCCCTCCAGGTCTTTCATCTCCTCTTTCTTCTATAAGATTCCCTGTACTCTGCCCAAAGTATGGCTATGAGTCTAAGCTTCTACTTCTATACCGTGATCAGAAAATCTTTCAGAGGCCCTCTGTGGTAGGCTCCTGCCCTATTTCCTGTCTTCTCTTGCTTCTGATATCTATCCCATTTGCCTTTCTGAATGAAGATTCAGCATCTTCCCTAGGGTGCTCCTTGTTGGTTAGCCTCTTTAGGACTATAGATTTTAGTATGCTTATCTTATCTTAAAAGTGAGTATATGACATGTGTGTCTTTCTGCTTCTTGCTTACTTCACTCAGGATGATCTTTTCTACTTCTCACCATTTGCCTACAAATTTCATGATTTACTTTTTTTAAAATTGCTGAGCAGTATTTTATTGTGTAAATGGACCATAGCCTTTGTATCCATTCCTCTGTTGTACGACATCTACGTTTTTTCCAATTTCTGAATAAAGCTGCTATGAACATGGTGGAAAAAATGTCCTTGTTGTATAGTTGAGCATATTTGGATATATGCCTAGGAATGGTCTAGGTGGATCTTGAGGTAGCCCTATTCTTAATTTTCTGAGGATGCATCCAGAATGTTTTCAAGTGGTGGTACAAGTTTACATTCCCACCAGAAATGGAGGAAGGTTCCCCTTCCTTCACATGCTTTCCACCATGTGTTGTCACTTGAGATTTTGATCTTTGCCATTCTGATGAGTAGAAGTTAAAATCTCAGGGTCATTTTGATTTGTATTTCTCAGATGACTACGAAAATGAGCATTTCTTTAAATGTTTGATGCCATTCAATATTTCTCTATTAAGAAATCTCTGTATCCCATTTTTAATTGTGTTATTTGTTTTTGTTTTTGTTTTTTTTTTTTGGTGTTTAACTTCTTGAACCCTTTATGTATTCTGGATATTAGCCTTCTGTCAATTGTAGGGTTGGTGAAAACCTTTCTTCAGTCTTTAGGCTGTTGTTTTGTTCTGATAACAGTGCCCTTTGCTTTGTAGAAACTTTTCAGTTTCATGAAGTCTATTTATTGATTCTTAATATTAGAGCTTGTGCTGTTGGTGTTCTGTTCAGGAAGTTGTCTCTTGTGCCAATGCATTTCAGGCTCTTCTCCATTTTTTCTTCTAACAAGTTTGGTGAGTCTGGTTTTATGTTGAGGTCTTTGATCCACTTGAGCTTGAGTTTTGTGCAGGGTGATAAATATGAATCTATTTGCATTTTTCTACATGTAGATATCCAGTTAGAACAGCACCATTTGTTGAAGAGGTTATGTTTTTTCTATTATATTGTTTTGTCTTGTTTGTAAAAAATCAAATATGGCTCAACCATTAAAGGCTAGGCTCACAGCCACAAATAAAAGTGTTCATATGCTTGATGTAATTTTTTGTATCTTAGTATTCATGCTTTAGTTTTTATGTATTTCTTCTTTAGTTGTGAATTAATTTAAATCATTATGTGTTTCCTTCAATTGGTCATTATTTAGTTAATATAATGTATTTCTTTTTTGTAAAAAAAAAGCCAATTTTATGAAACACAACTTGAAGAGGAATAGCTTTATGACAGTTATATCTCCATGTCCTCATTTATTAATGATGGAAGTCAAGCAGGGGTCTGGAGGCAAGATCTATGAAGCACTTTAACTGCTGACTCACTTACTTTCTGGCATGTGCTTAGCTAGTTTTCTTATACAACCCAAACTACCTTACTAAGGAATGGTGCTCCCCACAGTGACATCAATTAACAATCAAGATAATCCTCACAGATGTGCCCACAAATCAACATGATAGTAGACAATTTTTCAAGTAACACTTCCTTCAGGCAGCACTAGGTTGAGTTAAGTTCATAGGCTAAGTAGGTATGACCATACACATAAATATTATTCCATAAAAGAAAATATGAAGTAAACTTAGAAATATAAATTTATAGAAAGAAACTTTCTAAAAGTGGAAGCATGATCCTCTTTAAAAAACAGAGTTTTAGTAATTTTAAGGAATATGAGAAATTTTTTTCTAAACACTTTTTTTTTTATTATCTACTTAAAGGACATATATGTAGTATCCAGAAAAGATAGACTCAACAGGATTACAAACAATGTCTGTAGTTTTGTGATTATTGAATTTTTATGAGGGTTATTTTTTGTTTGTTTGTTTGTTTGTTTTACAACATGATCTCACAATATATTCCTTGGTGGCCTAACAGTTTCTATGTAGACCGGGGTAGTCCTTGAGTCACATACATTGGCCTATTCCTGTCTCAGGAGTTCTAGGATTAAAGGAACATGTCATCAAGCCCAAGTATTTCTTGATTTTTGTTCTTTAAAGATCCAATTGATTCAAGGTAAGATGCATGCTGGAGGGTTGTGAAGAAATGGGACCCTTCCTCCATTGCTGGTGGGAATGTAAACTACTTGTACAACCACTTTGGAAATCAATCTAGTACTTTCTCTGAAAAGTAGGATAACTGATACCTCAAAATCCAGCTATAACACTCTGAGACATATGCCCACCATTCAATAACGACATTTGTTTGACTATGTCCATAGCAGTTTTATTTATAGTCGCCAGATTGTGGAAACAACCTAGATGTCTCTCAAGGGAGGAATGGATACAGAAAGTGTGTTATATTTACATAATGGAATACTACTCAGCAGTTTATAACAAGGAAATCATGAAATTTGCAGGCAAATGGTGGGAACTAGAGAAATCATCCTGAGTGAGATAATCCAGAAGCAGAAAGACACATATAGGATATACCCACTTATAAGTGGATATTAGCCATATAATATACGATAAACATACTAAAATCTATAGTCCCAATGAAGCTAAACAAAGGAGAACCTTAGGGAAGATGCTGAAACCTCACTCTGAAAGGCAAACCAAATAAACACAAGAAGTAGAAGACAAGGAACAGGACAGCAGCCATCCACAGAGGACCTCTGAAAGACCCTACCCACCATGGTATCAAAGGAGATACTGAGACTCAGCCAAATTTTGGATAGAGTACCAGAAACCTTATATAAGAATAAGGAGATAGAAAGACCTGGAGGGGACAGAAACTCTACAAGGAGACCAACAGAGCCAAAAAACCTGTGTCCAGGGGGGCTTGCAGAGAGGGATGGATTAACCAAGGACCATGCATGGAGATGACCTAGACCCCCTGTTCAGATGAAACCCATAGTCTGCTCAGTTTCCAAGTGGGTTTCCTAGTAAGGAGTACAGGGGCTGTCTCTGACATGAACTTCGTGGCTGGCTGTTTGTTCACCTTCTCCTGGTGGATGTAGCCTTGGCAGGCCACAGAGGAAAATGATCCAGCCAGCCATGATGAAACCTATAAACTAGTGTCAGATAGAAGGGGAGAAGGTCCTCCCCAGTCAGGGAACTAGGGAAAGAGCACAGGAGAAGAGTAAGGGTGGGTGGGAATGTGAGGAGGCAAGGGAGGGGCATGCAGCCAGAAACAAAGTGGATAAGCTGTAATAAATAAAGTAATAAAATGAAAATGAAATAATACATAAAAGTAAAAATATACATTTGAATAAATCATAAAAGTAAAATTTCAAGTCCAGAGGATTTTATTTAAACTTAGTTTCTATCTCCTCCTTACTTGGTGTATTTGAAGAGTAGCTTCTGATGAAAGGCAAATTTCTTATCTGTATGCTGGAGGACTTATTATCTCATTAGCTCAACGCATTACTTTGTGCAAACTGGGAATATGGGAGAGTCTTAAAATGAAGATAGTCAAAAGATGTTGTTAGAATTCACTTACCCCGTTCATAACTCATATCATTGAAGTATCTGCAGGGTTACCTGTAGCGTAAACTCTTAAGGAATTGATCAGTTATATTTTGTAAACATGAAGGTAATCAGAGGGTGAACTCACTCTTTAATAAGATAGGCAGTGAAAAATAAGCCACCTGACTCTGATCCTACTGGACACCAAAATATCTTAATTAATATAAAATTAGTATCATGTCAAGGTTAAAATGATGGTCTGGGTGCTGTCAGTTTGTGAAGTAAGAGGAAAATTATTATGGCAAGCACAACACAGCACTGGAAATGGTGGCAGAATGGTGGCCACTCTTCCTTCTACCTAACTAGTTTACTGGGAAATTTTATTTCCTTCCCCAAAAGGAAAAAGAGTTTATGCAATTATGATTTTACACTGGTGAGTGCAGCAAAGCTTAGACAGGTTAAGTACCTTTGAAAAGCCTTTAAATCTGCATTTTGTAGACAGACTGTTATTCCAAGCAAAGTTACACTAAGCTATGCTGATCTGTATGTAGCAAGTTTAACCATGTGCCATCTATTATTCATAAAGAAAAAAACAGTTGAATTAGGACTAAAACTTGGCTATCAAAAAATTAGTACAAAACTGGCCAGATTTTTATTGTTTTATATACTTTCATTAGATTTTTTCAAATATGTAATTAGATTTTGATAAACCGATTATGTAAAAAATACATAGAGAAAATTATACAGTAATATTAAATATTTTATGAAAATCGCATGTCATTACCTAAAGAGATTATAAGGACTTCATGCAAAAATATTTGTAATATGAACATTTACTCAAAGAATTGTGTTTTAATGATAGACTTCATTTCATGTTTCAGTCCTTTGTTTGGATTTTATGTTCAGTGGCTTAAATAATATACAGCATGTATACTCTATGTGTTAGCTTTCTGCCAAATAAAGAACAACAGCGACAAATAACTCATAATGAGATAAAGTTTATTCTAACTCATGTTTCTAAAGATTCCAGTTTATAACTGAGTAACCCCACTGCTTTTGGCCTCTGAAGAAATATCACATTATTATGGAAGGCAGCTGTGCTCACCACTATACCTCCAATGCAGATCAAATTATTATGGAAGGGAGTGTTAGGGACAAGCTATACATCAATTAGGCAGGAAGAGAAAAGAGAGAAATGTAAACTGTCCCAAGTTTCAAAGGTACAGACCAAATGATGCTGGTATCTCCCCCTTCCAAAGGGCTCACAGAAGCTCCCAGCAGCTTCTCCTTAGGGACTAGTTATTCAGCCCGTGTAGCTTTGAGGAATAATTAACATTAAAAATACAGGACTGCACAATTCAATTGCTAAAGTTACAAATCAATGCATTTCTAGTATATTCAAAAAGCTGTACAAATAGGACAATTCAAAATTCCTAACATGTTCGTTTTTCCTTTAAGAAATTATGTGCCAACCAAGTACCATGCATGGAGATAACTTAGAACCTCTGCAAAGATGTAGCCCATGATAGTTCAGGGTCCAAGTGGGTTCCATAGTAAAGGGAACAGGGACTGCCTCTGACATGAACTGATTGGCCTGGTCTTTGATCACCAACCCCTGAGGGGAGAGCAGCCTTACCAGGCCACAGAGTAAGACAATGCAGCCACTCCTGATGGGATCTAATAGACTAGGATCAGAAGGAAGGAAAAGAAGACTTCCCCTATCAGTGGACTTTGGGAGGGGCATGTTTGGAGAAGGGGGAGGAAAGGAGGGTTTGGTAGGGAAGGAGGGAAGGCGCTACAGGGGGGATACAAAGTGAATGAAGTGTAATTAATAAAAAAATTTTAAAAAAGAAAGAAATCATGTGTCCAGCCATTAGCCTTTCTCAATCCTTGCGGCTCCTCCATTCTTGAAAACCATTAATATATAATTGGTTTGCATATAGACTTATATATTCCAAGATTATATATAAATTTGGTATTATAATGAATCATTTTTTTCTGGTTAGCTAAATCCAATGCCTAATGTAGGTAAGGTTCATTCTTTTTTGAGTGTATATCACTAATTAATGGTTTTATATTCATGAATACTTTTTTCATTGACTTATATATTTTATTATATTTATTCTTTATATGTTTGCTCTCTATATATACTTTTTATAGTATATTAGTAATCTCGACTCGTTTGCACGTTTTAACAATTATGAATGATGCTAATTGGAATACGAGATAAATATTTATGAATACATATGTTTGTTATCTACAGTTATACAAAAATGTGTAATGGTTTTGTCATATGAAAATTATATTAAACATTTCCCCTGTAACCACCAGAATATGTTCTCATAGCAGACACAACATTTTACATTGCCATCAACTGATCATAAAGCTTTTGATTTTTCCACTAATGACATTTGTTATAATACACCTTTTAAAAATAGAATGATTGTAGAAGTGACTTTAATTTTCATTTCCCTAATGAAAAATTTTGTTGAGTAATTTTCATGTCCACAGTGCTTATTTATATATTTTCTTTAATGATATAGCTTCAGATAATTGGCTCATATATTATTGTTATTTGTCTTTTAATTGCTGACTTTTAATATTTTTAAATACATTTTCTTCAAGTTCAATTATTATGTGATATATGAATATATTTTCTCCTATTTATTGGTTTTAATGTTCGTGTATATAAAATGCACATAAAATTTTCAGTATATAAAATGCATCAATTTTTTAAGATGATTAATATCAAAACTTTTCTTTCTCTGAGTTTTTGGTATCACATCTAAGAAAATGTTTCCAAAGCTTAGACTGCATTAATTTTTCCCTTGTTTTCCCTTAACATTTTAGAGATGTCTATCATATGTTTAGGTCTCTGATTTAATTTATGTACTTGATATGAGATATTGACCAGCTTGAGATACTGACAAACTTTATCATTTTGTATGTAATTGTTGAAAACATATTCTTTTTTTCAAGAAAATATTTTATTTATTAATGCTAATTATTCACAAAAGTATCTATGCTATAAATATTTATTTATTTATTTATTTATTTATTTATTTATTTATTGCCATTTATTCACTTTGTATTGTGGCTGTAGTCCCATCCCTGGTCTCCTCCCAGTCCTACCCACCCTCCCTCTTCTCTTCTTATGCCCCTTCCCTAGCACACTGATAGAGGAGAATCTCCTCCCCTTCTATGTAACCTTAGTCTACCAGGTCTAATCAGGGCTGCCATCATCTTCCTCTGAGGCCTGGCAAGGCTGCACACAGACCCCCTTCCAGGGGGAGGTGATCAAAGAGCCAGCCACTGAGTTCATGTCAGAGACAGTCCCTGTCCCCAATACTAGGGAACTCAGTTTGAGACTGTGCTACCATGGGATACATCTGTTCAGGAGTTCTAAGTTTTTTTTTTTTTTTTGAGTTATTTTCTCCACCTTGAATAGCCTTCACAACTGTCAAAATTCAGCCAAAGGTGTTTGGCTTTATTTCTGTATTGTCCCACTGTCCTTTCCTGGGTCTCCTTTCTAGCATCCTAATTAAGTCTTACTACTAGAGTTTTCTCTTGGGGTCTGAAATTGAATTGTGTAAAGATACTGATTTTGTACTAGTCTTCAAGATTGTTTTAGTTATTTTTATTATCTTATATGCCATATATTTTCAAGTATTACAGCTGCTATCTTAGTCATAATGAGCTTCATAGTGGTTCTTCAGTACTTGCAATGAATTGTTTCTAATTCTATGTATTCTCAAGTGCCTTATGCAAAACATTATAGTGTTTTCATATTATCCGAACAGGTCTTTCATGTTTCATAATCTATAGATGGCTTATACTATATAATACAATATAATATAATAATATAATACAATATATTACAATATATTATACAATACATTTTCCTCTGTTACTTAGTAAATGTCAAGAGAAAATATCTTTACATATGTAGAAGCAATGGTAATTTTATATTATATAACTAATACCAGGTTAACATCTGTAACATGGAAGAAAGCTGAGTAAGGTGTCCCCACATATCCTAATATTTGTGAACATTCAGTATAGTGCCTAACATGTAGTAGACTCAAACTTTGCTTTGAAATTTATGAAAGCTTTTGGTTACTCATGATTCACAGTTTCTTGAACCCAGAAATTTGGGAATCATTAATAATTATGGTTGACTAAAATATCTTTATTGACATCTATATGTAGTTATATATAACTAAATACCATTTCAGTCAAGCATTGATGTCACATGTGATGGTGATAGCACCAAACTATGGTGGCTGTGTGCCAAGTACTGTTGTATCCTCTTCAGTTTTGTAAGCATAGTCTGAGATGTTTTTACAACAAAGTTACCTAGCAATTAATTTCTTTAGTGTTTCATCCTCATTTTATTTTTCATTATCCAGGCATTTGAGACTCTTTGTTTTGTTTTGCTTTGCTTTTTGTTTGTTTGTTTGTTTGTTTGTCTACATCTGGCTTGAACTACAGAATGAGCCCGTAGGATAGGTTTTTATGCAACTGACACCTTAAAGCTAGCATCTCTATCTTCCAGGTACAATGTTGTATGTATAACTTTGAGAAATGATTAATAGAGTCTTCAAGATTGGTGCCTGCCACTTTAAATATTGACACAGACGTTTACTTTTAGTCTTCTCCAAACAAAGATTTCTGATGAGGTTAATAGTCTTTGTGTCAATAATAAAAAGAAAGCAAATAGTCTAAGAACTGGAGTGCCCAAGCATGGCTTGGGAGGGGAGATGATTAAACTGAAAGATATGCAAACATTTGGAACATAACATTTTTCTGAGGTTTTTAAATATTTTTGGATATCTTTTTTCAACTTTCCTAATAATAATTTCTTTGATTATAATAAAGCTAAATAAATGTGCCAAGAAATGTATCTTACAATGTGAAAATAAGATAATAATGTCTCACTTCACTATATATTTCATTTGTATAGTATGAATATACTGTGAAATAAATTCATTACATTGAAATTGAAAAACTCAACTGTAAAAAAAAATCTTGGTAGAAAATTAGAAGCACCCACAACACTAAAAATGGTTAGAAAAGTCATAGAGAAACATATATCTTATGCTTAATAAAATACACACAGAGATGGGTAGGCTGGGAAGTTAGACAGATAGATGATAGAGGATAGATAAATAAATAAATAGACATATGATAAATGGTGTAAATTACGTTATGACACTTGGAGTAATAATACTTCTCCCAAGAGGCACATAATGTCTAATAAAAATATCAGTACAACATATGCGAAATTTCCCTTCAATTGACCTGGATATTCCAAGTTCCCCAAACAATAAAGGCTATTGCAGTTTCCTATGGTTTCCACTCAGAACTTGAATATAAACCCTTATAACTGAGGACACCATACACTTCAGACAATGGGAGGAATTCAACAAAAATTAAAGTGGAATCATTTTACTTAAGAGCATTCTTCCTAGGCAGCTTATCACCTTTCCCTTCATAGTAAGCAAAAGTGCTGGGCAATCTGACTTGCAAGAAAAACAACCAGTAGTCCGATAGGCTTACCCAGCTGAAAGTCTTTTTTTTTTTTTTAAGATGAAAAATTTTAATTCAGCAACATGGCTTCACTAGCAAGAGATCAAATCCAAAGGCCTAGGTTGTGTGATCAGGCTGGAATACAGATATCCACTTAGTTCACATATTTAACCCCTCTGGCTGGAATACACACCTATAATCCCTCTGGCTCGCTGGAATATAGACATGACACAGCTTTACCCCTCTGGCTGAAATTTAGTACACACCTTTAATCCCAAACAATGATACCTGGTTAAGGGACAGACAGTGACCAATCAGAAAAAGATTTAACAAAATGAGTCAGAGATAGGATATGCCCAACTCTCATGAGAAGCTACTGAAGAGCAACGCAGAGAAAGAGCAAGAGAGTTTGTGGAAACAGTGCAGTAGAATTCAGGAGCACTATACAGTTTCGTGCACTTCAGTTGAGTGTAGCTGGATGCAGTTCAGTTCATGCAGTTCAGTTTAAGGAGTTCAAAGGCAAAGCAATTCAGTCAGAAGCAAGGAAAGCCAATTTGAATCAGTCAGCTTGGAGAGGAGTTTTCAGTCAGAGCAGCTGATTTGAACCAGCTTGCCAGACTTCAGGAAGAACTAGAAAGGGTGAGCTTACTCAGCAGTAAGTCTCAGAAGCTAAAAACATTCTAAGCCTATGTCAGCAGGTGGAGGCTGGAAGCTGAAGCCTTCAAGGCCCTGGTTTACAAAAGATTAGATTTTATGGAGACTAGAGCTTAGATACCCAGGCCTAGAGGTATTAATGCTCTGGGATCAGCCCAAGACATGTATTCATAAAGCATGATTACAGCTCTCAACACCCCTCTTCTGAGACAATAAAAAGTATGTTTAGGGAGAGAGAGAGAGATTATTTGTATAACTAAAACATTTACAGCCAAGTTTTCTTAGGAAAAATGTATTGTATTACTTGTATAGCCCTGCTTCTATCCACTGTAAGAATGTTTCGTTATAATTTTATGATTTATATATTATGATTTATCTGATCATATGCCTTTTACTATTTTAGAGACTTAAAACTTAATTGTGTTTCCCATCAAAAAGAAAAGATTTCATCCTGTAATTATCTCTTTTTACATTTTGGCAGTAAATGAATCTTTATACATATGGGACGGACTTTATTTTCTAAATTTAAACATAAGAATGTTTTTAGTACTTATGATTTTATTTGCAAAACATCCTTGGGCTCTCATAGAAAGCCAAAACAACTGTTTAGATATCTTACAAATGATACTTTTACTTCTGAATACACTTTGCCCTGGATACACTTCTACAGGGCATCTAAATGACTACTGTATGTTATATAGATTGACTGCATTGACAAAGGTCACGTTCAAGCATTTCTTTCATTACACACCCCATTAATCAGGGAATCGCTGCCTAGTTCTACTTGAAAGCTTTTGGTGTTATGTTTGTTTTTTGGTTTTAAATAGGAACTTCTCTCTTTTCGTGGTTTTGTTTGTTTGTTGTTTCTTAACATTTCCCGTCTCATCAGTTCTTGATGCCCTCAACTCAATTGGCTTCGTCAGTTTGAGTGGCATTTATTGACAGGATTGTGTTGCTGGATTATTGTGTTTGTTACACTCTGAATTTTGGTCAGAGCCCGTGTGTGGAAAAGCTCATATGTTTATCTGCGATACCTGCTAAGTAACCAGAAACACTAAAACAATTGAGCAACTACAGTGCCTGCCTGTTTAACATTTTGTGAGCACTAATGCCCATGATATGGGAGATATCATTGGTTCTGAAAGCTAGCTAGTTTATGATCTTCGTCTTGATGTAGATTTTATTTTTACCTTAAACCTTGACTTTACTTTTTTAAATTCATTCAGTTTCTCAATTTTATTTATTTTATCTTGTTTTGTCACTTAATTTTTTACTGATGCTTTGTGAATTTCACATCTTATGGACCACAATAATAACTAGCTTGCCAAGGTATCTGCTGTAGTACAAATTCTGCACTTACCCTTTGGCAGTAACCAAAAGATGTTTAACTAGTTGTAAGATCATTCAGTAGAAAGATATTCATGTGTGATTCTGTAATTCCTAGCCATTTTTTTAATGACTGAGGAGATAAAAAACCTTAGAGAGGTATCTATTATTTATTTAATTTCCCCTTGCCCAAACTGGTATAAATTTCAACTGCATTATTAAAATGTTCCTTTTAACACCAGGTAAATGTAGATATTTTCCATCATCAGAAAACTTTTTTGATACAGAAACCATCAGCTGAAATCCACAGGCATCAGAATGCAGAGAACAAAACACTGTAGGGTACACATTTCCAACTGATACATCTAAATTGAAACCCCTACACCAAATGTTCAGGCAACATCACATAGGAAGGAGGGGAAAGACTAAGAAACAGAGTACTAGAACTCTGCTGATAGATAGTGCCTTGTATCAGGTTATGTTGAGCTAAAAAAAAATCTCAACATTATTGTTACATGTACGAAGACCAACATAATGGCAACACCTATTGACATGATAATGCAGATGGAAAAATATCACAGGGCTTCTCCCTCAGAAGAAGAACTGTGTAGAATTGATGGCTGCTGAGAGAGGGAAAATAAGTTTTCTCTTTGAATGGGCTCCTAGATAGGTTATTCATTCCAAAGTTGTCTACAAGAAACCAATAATACTATGTAAAAATAACTATTAAGAAAACAGAGAAAGGTCATGAGTTTGGATTTGGTTGAGGAGAGGATGTGTGGTGGAGAAGAAATACTGAGTACACTATGTCTGTCAAGTAATCTTAAAAGAAAAGAAAAAAGAAAATCAAACATTTAAGGAACAAGCAGAAATAGCATATACAACAATTGAGAAAAGATATTTTAAACATAAAAATTATGCATAGTATAACAATAACTACTAAATATGAGGCACATTTTCTTTTCCAACTATGATGGTCAAAAACAAATTTATAGGAAAACTTTAGAATTTAAACATATATAAAATATTAAATAAGATCTGCAAATATCACTTGTAATCTTGGTAATGTAAAAAATATTAAAACCCCGAGGTGTTATTTTATACTTAGCAAGTTAGATGATCTAAAATAGTTTGTTTTGCCTCAAATTTGGTAGATAAACTTTTTTTGAGTTATATAGGTTTATAATCTTTAGCTTAGCCATTTGTCAATAGTCAAATTGTAAATTTGACTACATGTTCTTTCCAATATCCCAACATTGTGTTAGCTATAAGTTTTACCTCAAGTTAATCTCAAATATATGTCCCTCAGTGTTGTCATTAAATTGATCACAATATAAACCACATAAATGCTTGTAGAAATAAAATACATAAGTCTTTATTTCATGAGAGAAAATAATATTATATAATAAATAAGTATACTGAATGCATAGACCTCTACATAGACAATTTGGAAATATAATGTTTTATTTATTTGTTTTATAATTTTCCTTGGTGTAATTTAATGCATTATGTAAAATGTGCCAGTTCCAAAAATGATTACATTTGAAAGAAAGGTGAAGCTGCTAAATGACTACTCCCGCTTTTGTTAAAAACAAAATCACACTATACAAAATAGAACAAGGAATGCCTGAAAAGTCAGATATGTAAGAGGGTTAATCAAGAGTTCTAAAACAGTATTTGGTATCTATTGGCTCCAGATCTGTTAGGTATAAGGCCAATATTAAGGCATTATGATCCATCAAACGGGCCACTTAAGAGCTACAGGCAATATTACAAACATGACTGACCAAACACAGCTCTATCTTAATCACAAACGTAGCATTTAAAAGGCTTGTTACTTCAGTGCACAGGCATTTGTTAATAGGAAACAGTATCATAAATATTAGGATAGGACACTGTGCCATTACTGAGATTATAAAAAACTCTAAAATGTACATCTTCCTTCAAGGTACTATAACTTAGCTGAAAATATTATCCTTTTAAAATCATTATTATTATTTATTACAATTTATTCACTTTGCATCCCAGCTGTATCCCTCTCCCTCATCTCCTCCCAGTCCCATCCTCCCTCTCCCTTCCTCTCTCCCCGCAATATATACCTCCCCTAGTCCACTGGTAAGGAAGATCCTCCTCTCCTGCTATCTGACCCTAGCCTCAGATCTCATGAGGACTGTCTGGATCCTTTCTCTGTGGCTTAATAAGGCCACCTCCCCTGGGGAGGTGATCAAAGAGCAGGCAACTAAGTTCATGCCAGTGACTGCCCCTGCTCCCCTTAACTAGGGAATGAAAAGCATGCTGGGCTCATAATATTATACTATTAAAAGCACAATACAGCATAATCATTGCATACAGTCATGTAAACATTACAATTATTTAAGATGAAAATAGTATTGTATATGATTTAGTTCTCCACATATGTGTTATAAATACGAAAAGACAAATATATGAGCTTCCATCTGATCTTATGACACTTGCTATCTTGGGGGAAAGTGTCTTTGCTGTTGGAATGAATACTGATTTAAGTCAATAATAATCTCTGAAATATATGTGATAAAAAACATTTGAAAAGGAATGTAAACTTGGTAGATTGCTATATTATTGTGTGGAAGATGAAGTCCTGTGTGTATTAGGTTTCTGTGACCACAATAATAGACTATAATAACTTATAGACTTTAAACTACAGATGTTTGTTCCATATTTGTCAGCATAGGTACCCACATCAGTTTCATAAGATAAACAGTGGCGTGGTGAGAGATTAATACTTGCCCTGAAGGTGACAGTGGAGTCGACATTTCTGGGATCTCCAATTATTGGTCATAGCCATCCCTATGCTTTTTATTACATTTTTAAATATTAGTTACAGTTTATTAACTTTATATCCCAGCTGTATCCTGCTCCCTCATTCCCTCCCAATCCCACCCCCTTTGCTCATCTCCTCCCTGCCCCTTTCCAAGTCCACTGATAGGGGAGGACCTCCTTTCCTTTCATCTGACCCTGGTTTACCAGATATCTTCAGGAATGGCTACAAAGTCCTTTGTGGCCTGGCAGGGTTGCTTCTCCATGGGGGAGGAGGGAGGTCAAAGAGCCCACCATTGAGTTCATGTTAGAGATAGTCCCTGTTCCCCTTAATAGGCTACTCTTCTGGATACTGAACTACCATGGGCTACATCCGAGCAGAGGTTCTAGATTATATCCATACATGGTCCTTGGTTGGAGAAACAGTCTCATAAAAGACCCCTGTGCCCTGATATATTTGGTCCTCGTGGAGCTCCTGTCCTCTCCAGGTCTGAATAACTCCCCTTCTTTCATATGATTTCCTGCACTCTGCTGAAGGTTTGGTTGAGTCTTAATATCTGCTTTGATACACTGATAGATAGAGTCTTTCAGTGGCCCTCTGTGGTAGGCTTCTGTCCTGTTACTTGTTTTCTCCTACAAATGTCTGTCCCATTTGTCATTCTAAGTAAAGTTTGATCTTCTTACCCCGGGTTCTCTTACTTGTTTATCTTCTTTAGGTGTATAGATTTCAGTTTATCCTATCTCATAGGTATATTTAAGTGAGTATATACCATGTGTGTCTTTCTGCTTTTGGGATACCTCACTCAGGATGATTGTTTTTAGGTCCCACCATTTGCCTGCAAATATCATGATTTTCTCATTTTTAATTGCTGAGTAGTATTCCATTGTGTAAAAGTACCACAATTTCTGTATCCATTCCTCGACTGAGGGACATCTGGGTTGTTTCCAGGTACTGGCTGTTATGAATAAAGCTGCTATGAACATAGTTGAACAAATGCATCCCTATGCTTTTAATCATAACTCCATTCTGTCAACCCCTCAATTTATTTTCTGTTGCTTCTATTTCTTAATCTTCCTCCCAACAGCACCTTATTTTCAGCTGGATAATTCCACATGTACTTTAATGTCCTATGCACATACATAATTTCACATTTCCATATGAAATTTAGGAACAACAGCTAAGAGTTAACATGTGATATTTATCATTATAAGACTGGCAAATTTATTAACACAATGACTTCCAGCTGAATGCATTTTCCTTCAAATGTAGAACTTTGTTCTATTTAGTGAACCTCTTATTAAGACACTTGTGAAATATTTATGGCTCATCTGGAAGATCCAGGATAAATTTCTTTTGACCATCTTATTTCTTCAAAAACATTAGCATGTAAAGTCACATGTACATTTGCTAGATGTTGGGAAATTGAATCACTGCTGGAGGATGGTGTTGTTAACCTTCATTTAATAAGAAAAAAAAACAGAGTAAAATTAAACAAAAAGCCAAATCTGCTAAGTTTTAATTCATATAGACAAGAAACTAGCAAAAAACAATAATAAAGCAAGGTCCTTGATTAAATCATGCTTACATTGATGTTTTAGGGTAGGGAATTTTGACAATAAAGTGTTATGAACACTATGAAGAAAATGATAAGAATATTAATGAGAGATGCTTCATCATAAAGACCTTTCTGACTTATTTCAGTTACTACAAGAAGAGTCTGGTTAACTTGAGCTGTAAAGAACTAAGAAAACAACTGCAGAGGTCAGGAACATGGGGCCACAGCTGAAAAGGAGCTTGCAACATTCTGAGTTTTTGATATTTCTTTGCCCAACAACTTGCCTTGTTGTCTTTGAAAAGACTAACAATGGTGAATGCTAGATTCAAATAAATGCTTTGGGTCTGAGGCTATTAAATTTAGTCATTTGCATAAACTGGAATAGACTATTGCAAATAAGTGTTACAAGACAGCATTTGTTCAAAATGTATAAATACAATGAGGTAGTTTACTATACATTCAAAGTAGTCAACCATCACTTACAGATATCAGTGAGAAGGAAGCTTCTTAACAAAAAACAGTGAAAATGTATGATGAAAACACTTGAAAATCCTCTCCATTCCACAAGTATACATATTTCAAAGCCCATGGAAATGGAAAAAGTGTGTGCCAGAAAGACATAATAGCAAGGTCACTTATTGAACAAAAATAATTTGCAGGTGATGAAAGGTGAATCTGGCTGGAGAATCCTGAAAGAAGAAAATAAATGAGGAAATATAATCGATAGATGAAGGGCAGGAGGTCTGTAACCACTGGCAATGCTGATTTTAGTAGGAATTTAAAATGAAGAATATGTAAAGGCTCTTTTTTGAAGTGTGTTTCTTCCAAGTATAATAGAAGTTAAAACACTGCAGAGAAAATATTCAAAACAATTTGCAACTGAATACTTTTGCCTAAAAAATATTTTAAGATGTAGATGAAGGGTCAAATTCTAAGAGTTTCAATGATCTTGTTGAGACCCGTGAAATTGTAGCAGCACTCATACAGCACATGTTTTTAAAAAGACCAAAGTAGCAACTTTAGAGTCTGATCCTGTGTCTTGATTTACATTTAATCTCTGATCATCAGGAAACTGTGTGATTCAAGCAGGTACACACTTCTGTTATCATTTGGCCTAGCCTATATGTTACAGCATATCAAAAAAAGAAAATTAGCACTCAATAATGAAATGAATTCTTCCTTTGAATTATTTGTTCAGAACAAGGTATAATTTATGAAGTTAGAACACCGGGAACAATTGAAACTTAAAAGGGGTGCATATCTATTCTCAGTTGAAAACATTTGTTTTTAAAAGCAATGTTTAAAAAGATAAGCAGATCACTATGAGTTTGAGGCCAGCCTGGTCTACAATGTGAGTCTAGCATAGCCAAGGCTACACAGAGAAACCCTTTCCCACAAAGAAAACAAAACAAACAAACAACAACAAAAAAGACTAGTTAAACTGTTGGAAAATATTTGCTTCCAAAAAATGTGTGTATTCAGTTTTTTCAGGTAATTTCTTATATTATTTTAGCAAAAACAAAATTTTAAAATTTGATTTCTAGTTTGATTTCGATTTTTTTTTCTGGAATTAGAACCACATCTGAGTAGTTAAAAATTCCTCTACTTTATTTTGAAATTTTGCTAAATATTGATACACTGCTTACTATTGTATCTAAATTATCAACTGTGTGGTAATTGAGCAAAAATGGAATCATTGCTGAAGGAACCCTTCACTTTATTTGCAGCAGTTTCAGCTTTGGCTGTGCAGAAATCTGAGGGCTAAACCTTGCTGGAAATAATGAATGATATACCAACTTAAAAGTTATATGAATAAAATATCACTGTCAAAATAAAAAACAATAAGCATGTCTTCATTATGTTTACACAACAATTTCACTCACATGTTTCCATTTAGTTTTCTGTTAAAAACTGTGGAAAGTTGGTAATAAGGCCTGAGAAATATCAACCACATTACCACAGAGCTTTAGTTAGCACTCAGGTGTACGGTGAGAGAAAGTGGGTCATCTGCCGGCCAGGTGCAAGAGTATGTTGCGTTTTACTACCCTGGATTTCTACAGTGCTCTGGCACCCATTACAACTAAGGTTTAGACAAGTTATTGTAGATATAACTTACCAAACACCAAAACTGCAGCTCGTCATCTGCATCTGTGGGCTCCATGGTTAAAGAGTCAACCAAGGACACACAGAGCACACTGAGAAAATGTGCTACATACTGAGCTGCTGTATAAAATGTTCTTGCCATTATTCCCACCCCCCCAAAAAAAACCAACCAAACACAACAGGATGATAATCATTAACATGGCATTTCCATTGCATTGAATATCATAAATAACATAGAGAAGATTTAAAACATACAAGATAGTTGTATAGGCTGGATTTTAGCATATGAAGAATATTGGCACCAGTGCCCAATGGAAACCAAAGATGGCTATAAATACTTTAATTTTTAATAAATTATATTTTTATCCTCCTTTTGAGGATTTTCATATTTGGCATTTATCTACTCTATTAAAAGTTCTTTTTTTAATGGTGAAAAATGATACCAATGTACTAGCATAATGTAGGAAGAACATATATATATACACACACACACACATACAACAAACCCTCCCACCCTACACCTACCCCACCCTCATATATATATGTATATATATATGTATATACATATATATATATATATGTTAAAACATGATCTGAAGCCTATCATTTCAAAAACAGTCATTCACTCTTTACAAATGGGCCAACCAATAAGCTCTATTCCTAGGTACTGTACCTAATGTAAATATAATTACCACAGTTCTCTATTGGGAAATAATATTTGTGAAGTGAAAATTCTTTATGATCCTGTTACTTATGTTAAATATTTATATATTTTTTGAAATTTACCTTGTAGATAGGAATCATTAAAAATTATTTGAGATTGCTGTACATGCCAGGGAGTAATTTTGAAATCATATGTGTGTTAGGCTACACCTATGGCATGCCTTATACCAATTGTATCAAATAATGGAATAATGTACAACAACTTTTGACACCTACTAATGTTTCCTTGATTTTTTTTGTAAATCATCAATGCCTCAAAATTTCATAAATTAGAACTTAATTCATCAAATTTGATGAATTATCTTTTTTCATGTTATTTTGGTGGATTATTAAGTTACTCATATACTATCTAGTATAGCATATACATATATACATATATTTGCTTAGTATAAGTTGGTATATCATTTCCAGTAAGTTTACATATAATGGTTCACAGGTAACAAAAAGCACACATGGTTTTGCTTTGTTTTGTTTTAACTGTTGTTTGAAGGTGTAGATATAGTTTCACATGATTTAGGATTTTATACTTTTCTTTCAAGTATTTCTTTGACAAAAAGACCTGCTGTGTGAAAATGACAGGGCCACTTTGATGTCTCACATCATCTGCATTATTCAGCACAACCCATGGTGTGAAACAACATGCAAACATTTTGTCACATATATATTCAAATGGAATTCCAGCAAGAGGAAAACTTCACAATTCTATAATGCAAAGGAAAAAAAATAGGTTTTCTTGAGTTAACATACAAACCTGAAAATTTGAACAGCATCTTTTATCTCTGATTTTCTTTGTGACCTTTGCCATGCTGTTAAACAAATGTTTCAGATTCCCATGTGTGAAAGGAACACTTGCCTTAGCATAGCTTAGAAATTTGCCATGAGATAAAGCAGCAGAGATGACTAGTTGTTCCTCATCCTGTATTAACCTCAGCTCTTAGAAAAAAAGAAAGTTTAGAGTTGTACATATAGCCAATTAGAGAAGTGACTACACTTACATAATTTCTGTACATTAAGAAGGATCATGGGATTGGGAGAGAATGAGGATACAAAATAAATAAATAACCTGTAATTAATATAAAAAATAAAAACGTAAAAAGGATCATGGTGATTAAGTTATAAGCCTCTCTATGTAAAACAAATAGGTTAAATCCATGTGTTTTTTTTATGTCATTGTATTACACGGTTTCTGTTTAGTTTTGTCTAGCTGACTTGTCTATTCCTCAGAATGTAATATGAATTATACAGTATCACTGTATTAGGCTTCCTCTGTTTAATAAGATGTAATAGTATTTCTGTAATAAATTATTTTAGACAATATAACTTATATAATATGATATAATTAATATAAACATATGTAATGGGTGGTTCTTTTATTAGAATTATAATACTATGTTTAATATTATTTGTTACATTCGATTCACTTTGTATCTGGTTGTAGCCCCCTCCTTCACCTCATCCAGGCCCCACCCTCTCTCCTTCATCCACACTATTCCTTTCCTCTAATCCCCCTATAGGGGAGGTCCTCCTCCACTACTATCTGACCCTAGCCTCTCAGGTATCATCAGTATGGCCTGGATCTTCTTCCTCTGTGGGCTGCTTAGGTCTCCCCACCATGGGGAAGTGATCAAAGTGCAGGAAAGGAATTCATGTCAGAGACTGCTCCTGCTCCCTTTACTAGGGCACCTACATCTATACTGAGCTGCCTATGGGCTATATCTGAGCAGGGGGTCTAGATCCTCTCCATGAATGGTCCTTGGTTGATATATCAGTCCTGCAGGGCCTCCTGGGACCAGCATTTTTTGTTTGTTTGTTTTGTTGGTATCTTTGTAGAGCTCCAGCCCTCCTCCCTACCTCCCCTGGTCTTTCTGTCTCTCCTTTCTTTTGTAAGACTCCCTGTGCTCTGTCCAAAGTTTGACTGTGAGTCTCCACATGTGCTCCGATCCCCTACTGGGTGTACTCCTTTAGAGTATATCTGTGGTAGGCTCCTGTCCTGTTCCCTCTTCTACCACTTTCACTATCTATCCTGTTTGTCTTTCAGAATGAGAATTAAGCATCTTCCCTAGGGTTCTTTTTGTTGTTTAGCTTCTTTAGGTCTGTATATTTTAGAATGTTTATACTATATTATATGGCTAATATCCACATATAGGTGAGTATATACCATGAGTATCTTTCGCTTCTGGGTTATCTCATGATCTTTTCTAGTTCAACCATTTGACTGCAAATTGGAAAAAATCATCAGCAACCATACTTCTGGCAAAGGCCTAATGTTCAAAACATATAAAGAACTCAAGAAATTAAAGACCAACAAACCAAATAATCCAATTAAAATGGGGTACAGATCTAAACAAAGAGTTCTTTTTTAACATTTTTATTTTATATTAATCACAGGTTATGAAATTTGTATCCCAGCCATAGCCCTCTCCCACATTCCCTCCCTGTCCACCCCCATCCCTCCCTCATCTCCTCCCTGCTCCTTTCTAAGTCCACTGATAGGGGAGGATCTCCTCCTCTTCCATCTAACTCTAGCTTATCAGGTCTATTCAGGACTGGTTGCAATATCCTCTTCTGTGGCCTAGCAAGGCTGCTCCTCCCTCCTGGGCAGGGGGAAGGGTCAAAGAGCCATTGAGTTCATGTCCAAAATAGTGCTAGGTTACCCACTTGGATATTGAGCTACCATTTGCTACATTCAGGCAGAGGTTCTAGGTTATATCCATACATGGTCCTTGGTTGGAGATACAGTCTCATAAAAGATCCCTGTGCCCTGATATATTTGGTCCTTAGGGAGCTCCTGTCCTCTTCAGGTCATACTAACTCCTCCCTCTTTCATATGATTTCCTGCACTCTGCCAAAGAGTTGGTTATGTCTCTTAATATTTGCTTTGATACACTGCTAGGTAGAATCATTCTGAGGCCCTCTGTGGTAGGCTCTTGTCCTGCTACTTGTTTTCTACTACATCCAAAGTCCATCCCAGTTGTCTTTCTAAGTGAGGATTGATCCTCTTACCCCAGGTCCTCTTTCTTCTTTATCTTCTTTAGGTGTATAGATTTCAGTATGTTTATCCTATTTTTTTTTTGTTTATCCTATTTTATAGGTTTATATAAATGAATATATACCATGTGTGTCTTTCTGGTATTGGGATACCTCACTCAGGATGATCATTTCCAGGTCCCACCATTTGCCTGCAAATTTCATGATTTTCTATTTTTAATTGCTGAGTAGTATTCCATTGTGTAAAAGTACCACAATTTCTGTATCCATTCCTCAACTGAGGGACATCTGGGTTGTTTCCAGATTCTGGCTACGAACATAGTTGAGCAAATGTCCTTGTTGTGTACTTGAATATCGTTTGGATATATACCTAGGAGTGGTATAGCTGGATCTTGAGGAATCACTATTCCTAATTGTCTAAGAAAGTGCCAAATTGATTTCCAGAGTGTTTGTACAAGTTTACATTTCTACCAGCAATGGAGGAAGGTTCCTCTGCACGATGTGTTTTCACTGGAGTTTTTTATCTTAGCCTCTCTGACAGGTGTAAGATGAAATGTCAGGGTCGTTTTGGTTTGCATCTCCCTGATGGCTAAGGACGTTGAACATTTCTTTAAGTGTTTTTCTGCTATTCTACAGTCCTCTACAGAGAGTTCTCTGTTTACCTCTATACCCCATTTTTTACTTGGTTTGTTGCTTTTTAACTTCTTGAGTTCTTTATATATACTGGATATTAGCCCTCTGTCAGATATACGATTGGTGAAGATCCTTTCCCAGTCTGTAGGCTGTCGTTTTATTTTGATGATGGTGTCTTTTGCTTTACAGAAGCTTTTCAGTTTCATAAGGTCCCATTTATTTATTGTTGCTCTTAGAGCCTGTGCTGTTGTTGTTCTGTTCAGGAAGTAGTTTCCTGTATGGATGAGTTCTAGGGTCTAAACATAGTAAAGGCAATATACAGCAAGCCTATAGCCAACATCAAACTCAATGGAGAGAAACTGAAATCAGGGACAAGGCAAGGCTGCCCACTCTCTCCATATCTCTTCAAAAAGTACTTGAAGTCCTAGCTAGAGCAATAAGACAGCTAAAGGAGATCAAGGGGATACAAATTAGAAAGGAAGAGGTCAAAGTATCCCTATTTGTAGATGATATGTTAGTATAAATGAGCGACCCCCAAAATTCATCCAGAGAACTCCTTCAACTGATAAACACCTTCAGCAAAGTGGCTGGACGCAAAATTAACTAAAAAAAAAAATCAGAAGCCCTCCTGTACTCTAAAGAAAAAAGGGCTGAGAAAGAAATTAGGGAAACAACACCCTTCACAATAATCACTAATAACATAAAGTACCTTGGGGTGACTCTAACCAAGCAAGTGAAAGATCTGTTTGAGAAAAACCTCAAGTCTCTGAAAAAAGAAATTGAAGAAGATATCAGAAGATGGAAAGATCTCCTGTGCTCATGGATTGGTAGGATTAACATAGTGAAAATGGCCATTCTGCCAAAAGCAATCTACAGATTCAGTGCAATTCCCATCAAAATACCAACACAATTCTTCACAGACCTTTAAAGAAAAATTCTCAACTTCATATGGAGAAACCAAAAAAAAAAAAAAACCCACATAATTTCCAAATGATCCTGTACAACACCAGATCATCTGGTCTCAAGCTGTACTACAGAGCAATAGTTATAAAAACTGCATGGTATTGGTATAGAAATAGAATAGTAGATCAATTGAACCAAATAAAAGACCCAGAAATAAACCCACACACCTATGGAAACTTGATTTTTGATAAAGAAGCCAAATCCATCCAATGGAAAAAGGGCAGCATATTCAACAAATGGTGCTGTACCAATTAAATTACTATATGTAGAAAAATGAAAATAGATCCATATTTATCACCCTGTACAAAACTAAAGTCCAAGTGGATCAAATATCTGAACATAACATCAGACACATTAACTTGGTTAGAAGAAAAATTGGGAAAGACCCTAGAACAAAGAGTTCTTAACAGAGGGTTATGGAATGACAGAGAAACACTTAAAGCAATGCTCAGCATCCTTAGTCATCAGGGAAACACAAACCAAAACATCTCTGAGATTGCATCTTACAATCATCAGAATGGGTAAGATCAAAAACTCAAGTGACAACATATGTTAGAGAGGATAAGGAGAAAACAGAACACTCCTCCGTTGCTGGCTGGAGTGGAAACTTGTACAGCAACTTTAGAAATTGATCTGGTGCTTTCTCAGGAAACTGGGACTCTTGCTACCTCAAGATCCAGCTATACCACTTCTGGGCACATACCTGGAAGATGCCTCACCACTCAACAAAAACATTTATTCAACTATGTTATAGCAGCTTTATTCATAATAGCCAAAATATGGACACAACCCAGATGTCCCTCAGCAGAATAATAGATACAGAAATTGTAGCACATTTACACAGTGTAATACTACTCAGCAACTAAAAGCAAGAAAATCATGAAATTTGCAGTCAAGCATGGAACTAGCAAAGATCATCCGGAGTGAGGTAACCCAGAAGCATAAAGACATGCATGGGGTATAATCACTTATAAGTAGATATTAGCTATATAATATAGATAAACATACTATAATCTACAGACCTAAAGAAGCTAAATAATAAGGAGGAATATAGGTTGGATGCTTAATTCTCATTCAGAATAGGAAACAGGATAGACACCAGAGTGGTGGAAGAGAAGAGAACAGGAGGGGAGCCTACCATTGATGTCTTCTGAAAGGCTCCACCCAAAAGAGGATCAAAGAGTTGTAAAGACTCACAGCCAATCTTTGGATAGAGCACAGGGAATCTTATGGAATAAGGGGGCAGGGAAGAAGTACCTGGAGGATAGAGGGGCCCCACAAGGAGACCAACAAAGAGAAAAAGCTGGGCAGGAGGGGCATGCAGAGACTGATGCACCCACCAAGGATCAGGCTCCCAGATGACCTAGACCCTCTGCTCTGAAGTGGCCCATAGGCAGCTCAGTCTCCAAGTGGATGTGGATACCTGAGT
>CM053752.1:49346091-49366301 GCA_028658305.1 Pachyuromys duprasi
TTTGGTGCTTTCTTAGACAATTAGGAATAGTGATTCCTCAAGCCTGTTTATTTTTTAATGATTGACAAAAAGGAAGGAGATCCAGATGGGAAAGGAGATGAGAAGGAACTGGGAAGAGTAGAGGGAGAGGAAAATGTCATCAGGATATATTATGTCAAAAAACATCTATTCTCAAGGGAAAACACTGTCATTCACTGGATTAATACTTTGTACTGTAATTGTGCATGAAACTGATATTTTAGTTCATACTTTTGTTTCCAAGTTTTATTACTCATTATTAGTTAATAATACTTGTTTTTTAACAATGCCTCATAACATAGAATAATAAAAATGCACAAATTTAATTGGGAATAAATGTATGGAGAATATTGGAATATTAAAAGATATTTTTTCTTTATGTACAAAGTAAAAAATTAAATGTAACAGTTATACTTATTAATAAAATAATGTTTAAAAGGCCAGGAACTTAGCTTAGCCAGCACAGGAGATTGCCACCAATCCGAATGAACTTAGACTGAACTGAAAACCCAAATGGAAGAAAAATATGTGAGTTTTTACATTTATGTTCTGATCTCTATATGCTTCACCACACAAGCCGCACCACCACCAAAAACACATACAAAAGCAAAAATATTACTAAGGGAAATGTTCATGTGTTATCTAGCTTACAATTGCACATTAAAAAATTCAGTCTAACGTTACACAACTATTTTTCTAAAATTTACCTATGGTTATCTTGCATCACTTCACTTCAGTTAGTCTGAGTATGACACAGGCATGAAAGGATTAATCTTATCATTTCATTTAGAGAAAAGCAAGATAAGTAATATCAGAACTTAGAAGAATTGACATTCAGGTGACTATTGGTTCATGTCTCATATTTCTGCTTGACAAAACATTCTCAGTGGCTTTTAAATATTGTGGTTTTGGCTGTTATTTGATAAACTTGATTACATTTCAGATAATCATACTTTAATGTGGATGTGTTATGTCTACCAAATTGTCAAAACCCAATTATGTAATCTTTCACAGGGAAAGTACTCTAAATATCTAATGCCACCATATCTTTATTATAATTTTATCAGCTTTTATCACTCACTATAACTACTTAGAAACCTTTTCTTTCATTATCATCATCATCATTATTATTATACAACTTCTTAACTTTGTATCTCATTTGTAACCCACTCTTTCATCTCCACCCAGTCAAACCCACCCTATCTTCCTCTTCCTCCCCTATCTCTCTCCCTTAGTCCACTGATAGGGGAGGTCCTCCACCCCTACTTTCTTTTTAAAATGTATTTCTTATTTTACTAATTACAGTTTATTCGCTTTGTATCCCAGTGGCAGCCCTCTCTTTCATCCCCTTCCAATCCCAACCTCCCTCCCTCATCTCCTCCCATACCCCTCCCCAAGTCTACTGATAGGGGAGGTCCTCCTCCCTTCCCTCAGATCCTATCAGGTCTCATCAGGACTGGATGCAATGTCTTCCTCTGTGGCCTGGTAAGGCAGCTCTCCCCTCAGAGGGAGGTGATTAAAGAACCAGCCTCTGAGTTCATGTCAGAGACATGAACAATCCCTGTTCCCATTACTACGGACCCTCTTCACCATTGAGCTGCCATGGGCTACAACTGAGCAGGCATTCTAAGTTATCTCCATGCATGGTCCTTGGTTGGAGTATCAGTCTCAGAAAAGATCCCTGTGACCAAATTTTTTGGTTCTGTTGCTCCAGTTGTGGGAGACCTGTACCCTCCAGGTCTTTCTAACTCCCTTTCTTTCATAAGATTCCCTGCACTCTGCCCAAAGTTTGGCTATCAGTCCCAGCATCTGTTTTGATACCCTGCTGGATTCAGTCTTTAAGAGGCCCTCTATGGTAGGCCCCTGTCCTGGTCCCTCTTTTTTCCCTTCTTTTGATATCTCCCCCATTTGCCTTTCTTAATGAGGTTTGAACATCTTTCCCTGGGTACTTCTTACTTAGCTTCTTTAGGTGTGCAGAATTTTGCATGTTTATCCTATATTATATGTTTAATATGCACTTAAAAGTGAATATATACCATGTGTGCCTTTCTGCTTGTAGGATACCTCATTCAGGATAATATTTCTAGTTCCAACCACGTGCCTGTAAATTTCATGATTTCTTTGTTTTCAATTGCTGAGTAGTATTCCATTGTGTAAAAGTACCACAGTTTCTGTATCCATTCCTCAACAGAGGGACATCTGCGTGGTTTCAAGCAACTGGGTATTACAAATAAAGCTGCTGTAAACATTGTTGAGCAAATGTCCTTGTTGTATGCTTGAGCATTTTTTGAATATATGCCTAGGAGTGGTACACCTGGATCTTGAGGTAGCACTATTCCTAATTGTCTGAGAAAGGGACAGATTGATTTCCAAAGTGGTTGTACAAGTTTATATTATATATTCTGGATATTTGCACTCTGTCAGATATAGGGTTGGTAAAGATCCTTTCCCAGTCTGTGAGCTGTAGTTTGGTTCTGATGACAGTGTTCTTTGCTTTACAGAAGCTTTTCAGTTTTATGAAGTCTCATTTATTGATTGTTGATTGTAGAGCCTGTGGGGTTGGTATTCTGTTCAGGAATTGTCTCCTGGGTCAATGAATTCAAGGCTCTTCTCCACTTTTTATTCTAACTGCTTTAGTGTATCTGGTTTTCTGTTAAGGTTTTTGATGCACCTGGACTTTAGTTTTGTGCTGGGTGATAAATATGGACCTATTTTTAGTTTTATAAGTGTAGATATCCAGTTAGACCAGCACCATTTGTTGAAGATGCTGTCTTTTTTCCATTGTGTGCTTTTGCCTTTTTTGTCAAAAATCAAGTGTGTTTAATCATGTGGGTTTATTTCAGAGTCTTCTATTTGATTCCATTGATTCACTGTTCTGTTTCTATGTCAATACCATGTAGTTTTTATTACTATTGCTCTGTAGTACAGCTTGACATCAAGGATAGAGATATCTCCTGACGATCTGTTGTTGTACAGGATTGTTTTTGCACTGTTGTTTTTTGTTTTGTTTTGTTTTTCCATACGAAATTGAGAATTTCTCTTTCCATTTCTCTTAAGAATTGTGTTGTTATTTTGATGGGAATTTCATTGAATCTGTAGATTGCTTTTGGCAGAATGGCCATTTTCACTATGAAGAAAGAAACTGAAGAAGATATCAGCAGATGGAAAGATCTTCCATGCTCATGGATCGGTAGGATTAACATAGTGAGACTTGAAGCCACTCACCTTGATCTCTAAATCACTGAAAGGCCCATCAGAGAGAGAGAGAGAGAGAGAGAGAGAGAGAGAGAACTTCAGACGTATCTCTCTTATGAACATTGATGCAAAAATACTTGCAAACCGAATCTAAGAACATATAAAATATATCAGCCACCGTTGCCAAGTAAGCTTCATCACAAACATGCAGGGGTGGTTCGATATACGGAATCCCATCAATATAATCTACCATATAAACAAACTGAAGGAGAAAAGCCACATGATCATCTCCTTTGACTCACTGACAAAATCCAACACCGATTCATGTTTAAAGTCTTGAAGAGATCAGGGATACAAAGCCCATACCTAAACATAGTAAAGGAAATATGCAACAAGCTTATAGCCAACATCAAACTTAATGGAGAGAAACTTAAAGCAATTTCACTGAAATATAGGACAAGGCAAGGCTGCTCACTCTCTCTATATCTCTTCAATATAGTACTTGAAGTCCTAGCTAGAGCAATAAGACAACTAAATGAGATCAAGGGAATATAAATCAGAAAGGAGGAAGTCAAAGAGCATTATTTGCAGAAGATATGATAGTATACATGAGTGAAGCCAAAAATTCAACCAGAGAACTACTTCAGCTCATAAACACCTTCAGCAAGGTGGCTGGATAGAAATCAACTAAAAAAAAGTCAGTAGCCTTCCTGTATATGAAAGACAAAAACACTGAGAAAGAAATTGGGAAAACTACATCCTTTACAATAGCTAATAATAACATAAGCTACCTTGTGACTCTAACCAAGCAAGTGAAAGATCTGTTTGTAAAAATCCTCCCATACTTTCTGATTCTAGCCTATCAGGTTCCATCAGAACTGCCTGGATCCTCTTCCTATGTGGGCTGGCTAGGTCACCCCATCAAGAAGAAATGATCAAGGAGCAGGAAACTGAGTTCATGTCAGAGACAGTCTTTTTTCCTTTTACTAGGGAACCCACATGGAGCCTAAGGCTTGCTTTGTGCCCAATTATATGGTCAACTTTGGAGAAGTTTCAATGAGGTACTAAGAAGAAAATATACTGTTTTGCATTTGGATGAAAAGTTCTGTAGATATCTATTAGGTACATTTGATTTAAGACCTCTGTAAGTGTCATTATTTTACTATTTACCTTCTGTCTAGATGATCTGTCCATTGGTGAGAGTGGAGTGTTGAAGTCTTCCACTATTAAGGTGTTGGGATTGATGTGTGATTTAAGCGTTAATGTTTCCCTCACAAATGCAGAAGCCTTTGTATTGGGGGCATAGATGTTCATGATTGTGATGTCCTCCAGGTTGATTTTTCCTTTGATGAGAATGAAGCATTCCCGCCCCCATCTCTTTTGATTCATTTTGGTTGAAAGTCTACTTTATTAGATATTAGGATGAGGACTCTAGCTTGCTTCTTGGGTGTGTTAGCTTGGAGAACCTTTTTCAGCCCTTTATTCTGGGGTACTATCTATCTTTGTTGTAGAGGTGTGTTTCTTGAATGGAAGAGAATGTTGAATCCTGTTTTTATAACCATTCTTTGGTCTGTGTCATTTTATTGGATAGTTGAGTCTATTGATATTGATAGATATCAGTAACCAATTATTGTTAATTCCTTTTATTGTGGAGTTGGTGGTGGTTTGTGTTTGTGTGCTTGTTTTCTTTTGCTTTTTTGGTGGGATGGTATCTTTATTTTGTGGTTTTATTTTTAGTTTTTGGATGTATTTTCTCTCAGTTGGTTGGAGCTTTCCTTCTAGCATCTTCTGTTGGGGTTCATTGCTGCATGAATATTGTTTAAATTTTTGATATGTCCTGAATATCTTGTTTTCTCCATCTATGTTGATTGAAAGTTTTGCTTAGTTTAGTACTATGGGTTAGCACCTGTGGTCCCTTCAAGTCAGCATGACAACTGTGCAGGCCCTTCTGGATTTCATAGTTTCTGTTGAGAAGTCTGGAATGAGTCTTATAAGTCCACATTCATATGTTACTTGGCCTTTTTTCCTTGCCACTTTTAATATATTTTTTCTGTAGATTTAGTGTGTTGATTAAGCCTCATTAGTCTCCATGTGGGTTCCCTACATGGCAGGGGGAATTGATTTTCTTGTCTAGTCTATTTGATGTTCTGTAAGCTTCTTGTATTTTAAGGGCATCTCTTTCTTAAAGTTGGGGAATTTTTTCCATGATTTTTTTGAAAATATTTTTTGTACCTTGGAGCCTGGAACTTTTTTGTCTTTTCCCATTATTTTTAGGTTTCATCTTTTCATGGTGTCCTTGATTTCATGGTTGTTTTGGTTCAGGAACTTTTCCCAATTTTATGTTTTCTTTGAGATATGTGTTGATTTCTGCCATTGTATCACCAGGGTCTGAGAGTTGGTCCACCATCTCTTATATTATGTTGGTGATGATTACTTCGGTGGTTCTTGATCTCTTCTCCATCTCCAGGGTTTTCTTTTTTGGTTCTAATTCTTTTTTATGTCTTGAATGATTTTATTAATTTCCTTCACCTGTTTGATTGTGGATTCCTCTCTGTCCATGGTTCTGTTTGTTCATTTCCTCTTTATGTGCCCTAGTATCTGCATAATCATAGATTTAAGATCATGTTCATGTGTTTCTGCTGCATCAGAGTTTCCATTGATTTTGGATGATTCTGATGAAGTAATGATGCCCTGTTTTTTGTTGATTGTATTCTTCTGCTGGTTTCTTGTCATTTGCTTGGCCATAGCTTTTACTATTTCTTTCTGGAGCCTGTACTGCAGACTGGGTCCACCTGTCTCTGGAGTCTGGAATATTCTACAGGAAGATGAGAGAAGTACAGGGGCTCAAGAATGGGTGCTGACTATGGAATTCACTTGGACACTGAACTGTCATGCCTACATCTGTGCAGGTGTCCTAGGTTATCTCCATGCATTGTACTTGGTTGGACTATCAGTCTCAGGGAAGACCACTGTGCTCAGATTATTTGGTTCTGTTGCTCTCCTTGTGGCGTACCTGTCCTCTCCAGATCTTACTATTTCCCACTCCTTTCATAAGATTCCCTGCAGTCTGCCTAAGTTTGGCCATAAGTCTCAGTTAATAGACTGGGATCAGAGGGAAGGGAAGAAAAGGAGGACCTCCCCTATCAGTGGTCTTGGGGAGGGACATGGGTGCAGAAGGGGGAGGAAGGAAGGGATTATGATGGGAGGTGGGAGGGAACTGCAGGGGTATATAAGGTGAATAAAGTGTAATTAATAAATAATTTAATTTAAAAAAATTAAAAATTTCATAATAACAAAAAAAGAATGGGTGCTGACAATTTAGATTCAGTTAAGAAAGAGAGCGTGCTCCTACAATTGTTTTGAGTGGTGTGGCTTGTGTTCTGTGGTGAGTGCTTTCAAGTGCAGTGCTCATGCTCATGAGCATGTGGGTGAGCTGTCTTGGGTTTGGTGTGTGAATTGAAGGTTAGGGACCTGGTTCACATGTTGCCTTTAAGGTCAGGGTGCAGGTGTAGGGTGTGGTGTGGGTACAGAGTAAGTGTGCAGGTACCCATATGGGTTTGGTGTGGGTGGCAATCTCAGGGTGTCTCAGAAGGGATCCAGGCTGAGACTTGTCTGGGCTGCACAATCCTGAATATATGATATGTATGCTTCCACCATTTGCCTTATTTCCAAGGAGTGACCAGCAGAACCATGGCTTGGATGCTGGGAATACTGCTTGAAATCCTGGTGTTGCCCTTAGGAGCAGGAGGGAGTCAATGTCTGGCTGCTAGAAAGGAGAGTCCCTGGACCTGGTGCTCCCACTCCGTGATATATGTGGATAGTGCAGGGGGCCCCATGGTTCTCCACCTCTCAGACCAGGAAAACTGCCACCGCGTTCTGGATCTGATATACCCCAAATGTCCCAGGGACATTCAGGCATCCTTCACAATGCCTATGCTTTGCAGCTCCCAGGCTTTTTATCTCATATCTGACCTACTGACTGTGTCTCAGAGTTTCTCATGAAACTGAAAAGGTGTTCACATACAAATTAGTCATTGCAAATCCCACTTTCATTGATGACCTAAGATAAAGGAACTTGCATACAAGGGAGAATTACTAAAATTAGATGCAACACATAGTTTTCTTACTGGTGAATTCACTGACTAAAATGTGAGCAAATAAGGAAAAAATAATAGAAATATAGAGTTCACAGGATCATTGTACCTTATTCAGGAGGATGTCAAAGAGATCTTCTGCATGTTGCTAGAAATAAAGAGAATCCCTGTGACTAGATGGCAAAGCTGGGAATCAAAACATCCAGGCAAGGTGACTGAAGGTGCCAGGAGAGGGTCTTCCAAAGCACAGGTACATGTAAGGTGTGAGATGGTTTTCAATATTGAGTTGATTTTTTCTATAACTCAATGTAAGCAAAAATGAAAGAGCTTTTAAAACTATTATGTAAAATTTATTTCAGCTAAAGTAAAAGTTGAGATTACATAACTGTAACTCATGCAGCTCAACCGTGGATAACAGGTACAAGTCACAATGACTAAGATGCAAGAACACTGAAGATTAAGATTAACAAAATAAACACATTTTATTAATATATCAATGAATTTCAATAAAAGTCATTCTATACCATTCTGGAAGGCTGGGGTTAGCGAATATATGTACATATTTATTCTTACTGTATATTATTTTAATTTTAATCAATATTCTGAATTATTACATGCTTAATATTGTGCTGTGAACCATAGGTATATTATCATATCCTACTGGATAGGAAGCCACCATACCAAAATAATCTTGAAGTGTAATAGCACCATAAAATCTAGACTTTAATTTAATCTAGAGATTAATTACCCATTTAAATAAGGACATGACAAAAAGATCAGGAGAAACACTGAATTGAAAGTGATTATCTTTGCATATAAGGAAGGTGTTATTACATTTTGTTTTTTATTAATTACACTTTATTCATTTTGTATCCCCCCATAAATCCTTCCCTCCTCCCCTCCCAATCCCACCTTCCCTTCCCCTTCTCCACAATGCTCCTCTCCAAGTCTACTGATACAGGAGGTCTTCCTCTCCTTCTTTCTGATCCTAGTTTATCAGCTCTCATCAGGAGTGGCTGCATTGTCTTCCTCTGTGGCCTGGTAAGGCTGCTCCCCCATCAGGGGGAGGTGATCAAAGAGCAGGCCAATCAATTCATGTCAGAGCCAGTCACTCTTCCTTCCCATTACAATGGAACCCACTTGGACACGGAATTGCCATGGGCTACATCCGTGCAGGGGTTCTAGGTTTTCTCCTTGCATGGTACTTGGTTGGAGTATCAGTCTCATGAAAGACCCCTGTGTTCAGATTTTTTGGTTCTGTTGCTTTTCTTGTGGAGCTCCTGTCTTCTCCCTATCTTACTATTTCCCACATCTTTCGTGAGATTCCATGTACTCTGCCCAACAGTTGGCCATAAATCTCAGTATTTGCTTTGATAGTCTGCAGGGCAGAGCCTTTCAGAGGCCCTCTGTGACAGGCTCCTAACTTGTTTCCTGTTTTCTTCTTCTTTTGATGTCCATCTGCTTTGCCTTTCTGGTTAGGGATTAGCCAGAGTTCTCCCTCTTGATTCGTTTCTTTAGGTGTACACACATTGGTTTTAGAATTTGTAATTTAAAGAAAAATTGTAAGTACCTGCACAGTATTTTATCTGAGAGAATTATGTAACCCTGAGTGTAAAGGTCAAACACTCCACACAATCTGTGTTCATTCAAGGTGTTCAACACCTAAGGCCTCTTTAAATTAATTCTGCAGATTAGATGTTTTGATTGCACTGTTGGAGCAGGATTTTATTTTCTATTCTTACAGGAGTTTTGTTTATACTTATGAATTACCAGGAGGGACTCTCTTTCTACAAACAAGTAGAAACTGGAAAATTGCTTACTATCCTTCTTTACGAATAGATTAGTTTTAGTTTCTTTAACTCGGAGGTCTTTATATGAGCTATTATTTCTGTTGTCTACCCTTGCACAGACACAAACGAGATCTTAAGTCTTTTCTTCACTGCAACCATTAAAAGTGCAGTTCCTGAGGCAGATGCCCTCAGGGTAGCCGTGAATTCACTATACTCTTACTGAAATGGACTGGCGCTCCTAGCTCACTCATGTCCTCAGAGATGTGCTGCTTTTTCTTTCAGCTATTTCAAAATGATATCTCACACACCTTATCTAACATTTAAAACCTTTTTTGTAACAGCTTTATTGTGATACAATCCCCATATTAGTTAACATTTTATGTTGTTTTATTACAGGGTATTTTTCATATTTTAATCTCACAAAACAACAAACAACAGCCTTTATTTGATATTCTTTATTTTCTCCTAAGCACTCTCTATTTCTTTTTTTTTCCTATGTAATTTATCATGTGTGTAATTTTCTAGACTGATCATCAAAATTCATAATTTTTCACTATTTTCTTCATCCCTATGTTTTGAAACATACTCTTTTGGTTCCTTTTTAGATTAGTTCTAGGCATCCTATGCTTGTATATCTCCTCTCACACTTTAAATTGAAACCCACACTTGCTTTGTAAATGTTCCTTTCTGTATCATCTTATTTTTACCTCAGTCATGTCATATTTTTTTTATTACTGAGGATGTTAGAAAACTGTGGTAGTTTAGTTTTCTTTTATGTTCTTTGCTTGTAATTTTCAGGTGATGTGAGAAAAAAAATGAAATATATGCACATTCCTAACCATTCACATTTAGGAATAGAAAAATAAGCCAAATTTGGAGACCTCTTGGTTTTAATCATAGCATTTGAGACACTGAGGTAGGAAGAGAAATGTGAGTTCAAGGATATCCTTGGCAACACAGTTACTACTAGATAAACTGGGGTATAGTGTTAGAACCAGTTTCACAACAACAAACGCATGAGTGTGGAGTTTCTAAAGTGGATTGGTTTGGGAAGCCTGAGGAATATGGGCTGAGCTTGTTAGTTCAATTTTTCCCACTTTCTTTAGCAATTTGCTAATTCCATTCACAGATAACTGACATCTAAGTATTTTTCAGGTATAAAATTTCCTGAGCCATGACCTTTAACAATATCACTGCATTTCATCATTCCAACTGGCCCATTATTCCATCAAGCCAATAACATGGCTACACTTGAAACAACTCCATCAGGTTAAGATACAACTGTGGGCAATGGTTCACCCTTTCTTTGAATCTGTCAGTTGCAAAGGAGGTCTGAATCTCTTCTCTATCCATGTCTGTAACTATGGAGTGATTTATATTTTGGTAAATGGGACATGAGCAGCTTTTAAAATACAAGATTGCAACCTCTCTGTCTAGGCCAGGAGATGATAATCCACAGTCTTTCTCTCTCTTTTCTGACTCTTACCTTCTTTCAGTTCCTTCTTATAGAAGCTCCCTTAATCCTTAGAGTAAGTGGCACAAAGGTCTTTTTTAGGAAGGGGAGTCCATAACTTACTGTAGAGTCTGCATTCACTTATATTCACTGGAAAAAAATCATTCTCTATTAGACTGAAGGTAATTTATGTCTGTGTATCTGTTTATGAGTATTTAGTAACTAATTTGATATTATATCTATTTTATAATAATAATAACCAGTCTCCACTTGAAACCATAATGTTACCAGCCACATGAGCTTTTGAACAGGTATTTAGTACCAGACAGGTTTCCTTAGTGTGAATCTGATCTCAAATCCAAAGAGAATGCAGCTCTCTGCCTCCACAACAGTGGTGCCAATCCCAGTGGGGTGCATATTGCCTATCAAGTTGATCTCATACATCATATAATTATAAAATCAGTAGGATCCTTGCTTCTCTCCCCCTCTCCTCAGCAACCTGTGTAGCAAGGTTCTGGATTATAGCATTTAGTTGGCAAAGAATCTTTTAGTTTAATTCCAGTTTGTTTCTTATATATCACAAATCTAAGCTGTGTAGGATATTTACTAATGGAGTCTTACACTCCAGCTATTGTAGACAGAAAAGAAGAACCATAAGAGCTCTAGTATTTTGAAGTTTTCTGTGGCTATATTGAAAAATAGCATCTAACATAACCCTCCCTCACCCACAGCTTCTTGGGTGTGCTTAACATTCTCATCAATCTAAAGCAGTTCTTTCAATATTTAATGTAGAGTTGGCTTGATTGTCATAAATTACATGGACACCATTTATCATAGAAAGATGTTTTAAAAAAACTGGTAAAGCAGTTAAGTTTGAAAATCATATTCATTCATAACTTGAATCTCTTCTGTTTCTAGAGTTGACTTCACAAATCAGGAGCTTAGAGTCCAGATTTGAGGAGAGAGACTGAACAGTAAATGAATCCTCTTTATGATTTTATTTGGATCAGGGCTCATGAAATAGGTACCACCTGGAGATGCTAAAGCACAATCAGTGTTGGGATACTTGGTTTGGGGTGACATAGGGAGAGAACATAGAGAACCCTCCCCAGCAGGGTGGTCTATAATGGTTGCCAGGGTAATAAACCCAAAGGAAGAAAATGAAAGGGAATATAATAAACAGCTTATTAGAACTCAGTGCTGGGAAAGATGGGACTAGAGCTGGGCAACTTAAATAGGACTGTCTTCTTGCATTATTTTTGTAATAGTGACATTGATGAAGAATTTAAGTCAATGAGATGATCTGTCAAATATGTGTGCAGTGTGTGTAAATATCTAAAGAAGTTTATTATATTTTTAGTGTTTATGAAGAAATAGATTTAAGTGTGAATATTTTGAATTAAGGCTGATATATATATATATATATATAACATAGATTACTTTATTTACTTAAGAAATATTTAAATACACATATATATGTGTGTTTATGCTCTAGTAGTTCATCATAAATCTCTAATCCAGAAAGAATAAAATGGTACATGGTGCCATAGTAAAATTTTCATATGTTGTTGATGAATTATGATTTTGTGGCTGATGTGGAGAGACAAAAATAATATACTTAGAGAACTAGTGAGTTGGCCTTTGCTCCACAAGTGTAAAAGAAACAATAGTAAAAGTCAAGTACAGACATATTTTGGATGAATCATTGCAATACTTTTCCTACATAAAAATATGGCTTAAGTCAAGAGCTAAAGAAAATGGTTCCATTCTAATCCACTTTAAATTTTACACAGAATAAAGGATCAAGTTCTATAAATTAATAGGTCTTTATGATTTACACTGAATTTGTTTTACTGTAATGATTTTTCTTATTGTTGCCTGTTGGTCATTGTGGAGTTTTTGAGAAAGTTAGAGTAGCACGTTCTTTTCTCAGAAAGAGTGTCCCAAACACTTTTTGTTTTCTTGTCATTTTTTAAAAATTCTCTTTGCTAGGAAATCATGTGATAGGACACAATTTATGTTATACCATGAGGCAGATCATGGTCCACATAGTCTTTATTTAGTATTTTTTTTTCATGGTGAGCACAGTAACAGTTATTCCAGATTGATAGCACAAGAAGAAGAGCTGCCTTGAAACCTAGGGTACCATCAAATAGGATGCTGGCTTTTGATGAGAAGCCTGCAGATATTTGCAGAATATATTAAACCAGTCAGTACAATCAGGAAATATGCAAGCTAGCATAGAATGGAGATAATAAACTTAATTAAAATTCCCATGTAAGGCTGGTTTAAATTTATCTCATACTGGCCAATGTAGTATATATTCATAAAGTTTTATGATACATATTTTCACTCTGTATAGTTTTTTAATTATTATACCACTTTATATAAAAGCGTTTTCTGAAAATCATTAATTGCTTTGAATGTATTAGTACTGTCTCTTTCCCTCTATTTCTCTTCCTCACTACCCTCCTCCACCAGTTTCCTTTGTTTCCTTAGAAAGTTTTATTCTGCTTTCAAGCCAACTATCTGTACCATCAACAATCTGTTGATTTAATTCTTTTTTAAATGTCTCTCATAGGCTCGTGCGTTCGAACATCAGTGGGGTCCAGTGAGAGCTGCTGTTGCAGAGATGCAGCCTTAACGTCACTGCAGGTGAGCTCTAAGAATTTAAAGTCTCTCCACCTTCTGGCTTGTTCTCAGCTTCGTGTTTGCATCTGAGGATGCAATCTTTTTCAGTTTCCTACTTCTGTTGCTTTTCCTCCTTGCTTGCTGCCCGACCTCTCTGCCAGATGGAATCTTATATCACTGCATTCATATGATAAAATAAATGCTTGCTTCTGTAAGTTGCTTCTGGTCATGGTATTTTATCATTGTATTAGAACAGGGTTTCTATCCCATTGTCAGTTAACTACCTCGGTGGAAGAAAGCATAGATTTCAAGAGACTCTTCCATATCTGAGCATATTTACTGCTTATCAAGGTACAGATTATACAGTACAGTTTTCAAATAGTTATTGCTCCAAATTTGAAGGAATCAGCACACACACAAGTTGAATTTTACACAATTTTAAGAAGTATTGAAGGAGAAATGAAAGCATTTTTGTACCTCGCAAAGGGAATGACCATACTATATTTATTTGATAATCGGTAAAATATGTCTATCCCATAAAATGTAAAAATTCTTTATAGTGGAATATAATGTTACAGGTCCTCATTAAAGCCACTTTATGTTACAAAATGTTGGGTGAAAAAGACTGTTGAATCCTACAGGGCTACAAAATGGCTTGCTATGTTCAGAGGTAAATCTGCAGAGTCAATAAGATGATTTAAGAAATTAGACTCTACTTAGCAGTGTGGCAAGGCAGATGTTGAGACGCATAACCAAATTTTGGACAGAGTGCAGGGAATCTTATGAAAGAAGGAGGAGATAGTAAGACCTGGAGAGGACAGGAGCTCCACAAGGAGAGCAACAGAGCCAAAATATCTGGCCCAGGGGTCTTTTCTGAGACTGATACTCCAATCAAGGACCATTCATGGATATAACCTTCCACCCTGCTCAGTATCCAAGTTGATTTTGTGTTTTTTCTTGTACTGTTCTTGACTCCCCTGTCTCCTTTTCCAACTTCTTTTGCAGGATTTCCCAAGCTCCATCTAATGTTTGGCTGTGCGTCTGCATCTTTTTTTCATTAGTTGCTGGATAAAGCCTCTCCGATGATGAATACACTACGTTCCAGCCTATAAATATCCAAGCTACTCATTGAAGAGAATTTTGCTTGTTCAGTGACTTTGCCAACAGATTCTACAGCTTTGTAAACATTCCTTAGAAACCCATTCAATCTCCCCTCCTTACATCAATACATAAGTAGATGCATCTTTAAGAAAATGGGAAAGAAAATAAAATCTAAAAATCCCCACATACTTTTGCAATTAAAATACCTCACTATGTCTTTCTGTTTCTCTTTTCCATATTCTTTATACTCTTATTTTTCCTTTTGTCATATTTTCATGAAGTTCAACGTCATGCATAAAATATATTATAAGCATAATCACACCTGACTAAAAACATTTAATTGCTTGATTCAATATATTTTAATCTTGTCATCACTTAAACATGACTTGAATTTTCATCTACATTCAATCAGAATGGCCTCCTTTGTGGCAGGGACAGGAAATTCATATTACCTATTTATCTTAAAAACAAGAGAAATTACTTCTTATATATCATTTCAAAAGTAGTTTCAGTTCTTAATTAAGTATTTTTGATTTTCAACTTGGAGGGCATCCAGTCCATGTAAACAATCATTCCTCGTTCCTATCACTGAACATATTTCTGAACCTAATTATTTTTTTGCTTTGAAAACAAATTCTCTTGGCCAGAGATCAGTAAAGAAAAAATGATTTAGAACAGTTAAAAACAGAGCTGCATGATGAATGTGAGAAAAAACAAATTAATGTGGCCATTAAAATTCAATTCTTTAAAATTACCTTTCTTAGTATCTGCAGTGAAAATTTATAAATTTAATGTGTTAATTTAGAAAGATGTTATAATATTTTCAGTAAATTTATTATCAATTTTTTGGTTCATAAAACTAAGATAATATTAAGGGGAGAGGGAGAAAAATCATAGGAAGAATATTTCAATGTCTTTTAAATCCTGAAGTCATTTAGAATACCCTACAGCCTGACGTAATTTGGACTGGTAAAATGATCATATCACTTGACCATGCTACAAAATCCCCAAATTCTAGTCTAGCATAGCATCAGAGCAGGCCTGAAGGATTAGATGAATATATGATCCCAATATTAGCCATATAATCCAAGAAAACCATACTACAATCCGTAGATGTAAAGATGCTAAATAACAAAGAGGACCCTACAGAGGATGCTTAATTCTCATTCAGAAGGGAAAGTAGAATAGACACCAGACTCCCCTATTCCACTGATAGGGGAAGTCCTCCTTCCTTCTATCTGACCCTAGACTATCAGGTCTCATCAGGACTGTCTGGATCCTCTTTCTCTGCAGCCTAGTAAGGCCACCTTGCCAGTGGGAGATGATCCAAGGGCAGGTAACTGAGTTCACACCAGTGACTGTTCCTGCTCCCCTTACTAGAAAAACAGCAGGAGACTAAGCTGTAAAGGGCTACATCTAGGCAAGAGGTCTAGGTCCTCTCCATGCATGCATGGTCCTTGGTTGATTCATCAGTCTCTGCAGGTCTCCCTGAGCCAGCAATTAAAAACAAGGAAATCATGAAATTTGTAGGCAAATGGATGGAACTAGTAAAGATCATCCTGAGTGAGATAACCCAGAAGCAGAAGGACACATATGTTATATACTCACTTATAAATGGATATTAGACATATAATATTGGATAAATATATTAAATTTATAGTCTTAAATGGGCTAAACAACAAGAAGGAACCCCAAGGAAGAAGTTTAATCATAATTCAAAGGGGCAAACAGGATAGACATTGGAAGTAGAAAACAGGGAACAGGACAGGAGCCTACCACAGAGGGACTCTGAAAGACTCTATCCAGCAGGGTATCACAGCACATGCTGATTCTCATAGTCAAACTTTGGGCAGTTCGCCAGAATCCTTTGGAAAAAAGAGAGAGATAGAAAGACCTGGAGTGGACAGGAGCTCCACAAGGAGACCAACTTAGCCAAATAAAACTTTTTGATTTGTATAAAACTGTACTAAATTACAATAAACTTTTAAAATATATACTTTTTTGCTTTGCTTAACTCTCTGTGGTTATGGATATCAATTCCATGTTTCTAGCATGATGAACAAAGTGTATTGTCAAGAAGTCATACCCCAGCCTAAGAGTTTGAAATTTTTCTGTAACTTCTGTATCAGAATCCAAGTATAATTTCTTGTTGAGTGCTTTTACCTACAACCTGGTTGTGGATTAATTTTTGCACAGCATGTAGTTCACAGGTTTACTGATTGGGAAATCCATAAATATTATCTGAATAATATTTACTTCTATCATTTAGTGAGTTATTGAATATATTTAAATATTTTTTGGACAATTATATTTATGCTTTACCAGGAAACATTTTGAATGAGACTTCTTAAAAAAATTCTGTCTAGGAGAATCTGGTTCCAGGTGTTCTAATTCCAGAGCTACAACTATTGTTTTTGAAGAGCCATACTGATCAAGCTGTATTGATTTGTCTTTATGAACCTCTTTATTTGTGGATATACAATGAAAGTGATTGTTTAGAATTAGATTTAATGCTACAGAATGACCAAAGTTTATTTGAATTCTTGTGGTTTTTTTAGAACAAGCCATTCCTAAAGATCCCTGATAAACCAGGGTCAGAGGAAAGGGGAGGAAGTCCTCCCCTATCAGTGGACTTGGAAAGGGGCAGGGAGTAGATGAGAGCCTGAGGGTGGGATTGGGAGGGAATGAAGGAGCTGGATTCACCTGGGATAGAGTTAATAAAATGTAACTAAAAATAAAAATAAAATAAAATAAATGTTTCCCACTGAGTTTCATAGTGTATGTTCATTTAAAAGCTTTGGTTTATGATCCATTGTTATTAATTCTGTCACTCAATTCCTCTATTAATATTCTTGACAATTTTATCTACAAACTGATCTTACATGCCCCAAACAGTTCTTCTAAACAGAAACATGCATGGAACCAATAAATTACAAGTAAAAATTGAACATAAATATTGATTATATAATTAATGTATTAAACTTTAATGCCTATTACATAATAAAACTTTAAATGTTTGCCCCAGTTTTACATTTGGGCAATGAACCAATGAGTTCTCATGGCTTACAAAAATACTAATGTCAACTTTGAGATTTCTGTGTTTTGCTTCCATATAGTTTTCTTATAATGTTTTTTTCCCTCTGATTGAGAAAATTAAAAGAATTAGATGTTCAGAGAAACTTGAATATTCTATCCCATATTTAAATTTTAGAATTTATTTTCTTCTTCATTTTTATTTTTATCTGTTTTGCGAACTTAAAAAATTCAAATATTTTATCATTATATATTAAAGTGAAAATAAAATTTCTGCCTTGTAAGTGATGTGCTTTAAGCACATCCACTATTAGTGTCAATCTGTTCTGTCAGAATGATTTTAAATATCTATGAATTTAAAATATATATGGTACAGCACTTTCTTCATGGCTTGACATGACCAACACCATGACAGGCCCAAATGACCATGATGACTTTCCCAAAGCCTTCTTTACAGCCATCACAATGAAGTAAACTCATGTAGAGTGTAAATTTGCTGGTTTGAATGCATTACATTCTCTACATGCTCAAGTTTTCAAACAGTTGGTCCCTGGTTGGTGGCGATATTTACGAAGATTATGAGAGCTTTAAAAGCTAGAATTGTGAGGGAGAAAGTAAGCCCCTGAATGTGGGCTTTTGACCTTTTGTGCCATGCTACATTTCCAGTTCGTTTTCCGTGCTTGTATTTTACATTGAGGTTATTATCTTCAACTTCTGGTTCAGGATGCCTGCTTTCATTCCTCCCCAACCATTTGAACTTTTTCTCTGGAACTGTAACCCAAAATAAACTTAAAGGCCACTTGAGTCATGGTGTTTTACCATAGCTAAAAAAAAAAAAAGTAACTAAATACTATAGGTCTATGAAAATGAGGGTATTAACATTTGCTCTAAAGAGTTACGTGACACTAATAAAACACTTCCCTTACTTTATCTCAATTTCCAGTCACAATTCTGCATTTCCAATGATACACCTAATCTTAGATATACTAAATTCCATGAGGTACAACATTGGCTAGGATGAGACATTTGATAGTAAGCTTTGCATAAGCTAATCTGGCTCCATAGAAAAATAAATTGCTTTCTATATTAATCAATGCAGGAAATTACTACAACAACAATGTTCTTCAAAATATAGTTCCCCAATGACTGACACAGAATGATTATAATTTCTCATTAAACTTCAAGCATTATTCTTGTTAGATTCAGATCTATTCTTTAAAACTCAAATAAAAGTCAATCACTTGCCAATCTAATGATTGCCAGGCAGCTTCTACTCCATCAGTCTCTCCTCACAGCCATGTGCTTACCATCCATCTTGCTTCATGGAGACATTTTTCTCCATGGCTTCCTACTCTCCTGCTATATCTTCTCCTCCTGTGACCTCTTCTGTTCTGACCCAAGACATATAAGATAGAATAAACATATTAAAATCTGTATACCTAAAGAAGCTAAACAAGAAGGAGGACCTGGGGTAAGATGAGCAATCCTTACTTAGAAAGACAAAAGGGACATTGGAAGTAGGAGAAAACAAGAACCAGGACAGGAGCCTACCATAGAGGGCCTCCAACTCTACCTAGCAGGGTAACAAAGCAGATGCTGAGACTCATAACCAAACCTTGGGCAGAGTGCAGAGAATCTTATGAAAGAAGGAGGATATAGAAAGAGCTGGAAGGGACAGGAGCTCCACAAGGACCAAATATATTGGGCACAGGGGTCTTTTCTGAGACTAATACTCCAACCAAGGACCATACATAGATATAACTTAGAACCCCTGCTCAGATGTAGCCCATGGCAACTCAGTATCCAAATGAGTCGCCTAGTAAGGGGAACAAGGACTGTCTCTGTCATGAACTCAGTGGCTGGCTCTTAGACCTTCCCATCCCACCCTCCAAGGGAGGAGCATCCTTGCTAGGTCACAGAGGAGGACATTGTAGCCAGTGTTGGTGAGACCTGCTAGTATGCTTTAATGAGATCCTTGTTTCAATACAAATCATATTTTGTAAGCACTTACTAGAAGTATAATATATGGTCAGCGATATAAATTATTTTAAAATACTTTTTTCTTTACTCTTGAGAATTTTTAATGAAATATATAGTACCATTTCCCCTTGCTAGCTTCCCAAAATTCTCTTCAACATGACCCTATTAATTGAAAAACCTTACTTTCAAATTAAAAAAAAAAGGTAAGAAAGAAAAATTTTACTTTCTTCAAAGCTAATGCCAAGTCAGACATTTAACATCTCATAATCTTTTCTACTCAGTGAAAAACCTTTTGCTGTAGCCTTCATGTTCCTGAAATAATTTAGAAATGTTAAGATATTATGTTTGAAATGTAATATGTTTGGAAAATGTTTACACTTATTTAATTGCTGAAGTCACAGTAAAGAATTTGTACATTACTCTAAATATATTTCTTTAAAACTATTTTACCTGTCTGGCAAAACATATTTAGAACATTTTCAGCTATTATTTCTTTAAGAACTGTTTTCGTGCTCTTTTACTTATCTTTTACCTTCGTGGAATACATTTTGCTATATATTATTCTGTTATAATTGTCACACAGGCTTCTGAGATCCTGTATATTAGTGTTTGAAAGAATTTTCCACATTAAATCTTGGTACTTTCTTGATTTATGAATTCATTAATCAGTCAAAAATAAAGGGTTTTTTTGTTTCTATTTTTGTCCTGTCTTGTTACCTAAGGTCTCTCTTAAACACATTTAAATTACTCTGAATTATATTTGTGTGCATTTAAAATCAGCATTTAGCAGTCAACCACTTTGTTATTCAGGATAATAACTCTTCTTTTGAAACTTGCAAAATTTCCAACCCAATATTATATTCACTGATACTATAAAATTTTAAGGGCTTACATTTTTTTGTTTTTGTTTTTTTG
>CM053752.1:49366801-49378573 GCA_028658305.1 Pachyuromys duprasi
TAGGTGTGTAGATTTCAGCTTGAACTTCCTATCCTATAGGTTTATATAAGTGAGTATATACCATATGTTTCTTTCTGCTTTTGGGATACCTCACTCAGTATGATCGTTTCCAGGTCCCACCATTTGCCTGCGAATTTCATGATTTCCTCCTTTTTAATTGCTGAATAGTATTCCATTGTGTAAAAGTACCACAATTTCTTAGCCATTCTGGTGGGTTTAAGGTGAAATCTCAGGGTTGTGTTGATTTGCATCTCCCTGATATCTAAGGACGTTGAACATTTCTTTAAGTTTATTTTCTGTCAGATGTAGGATTGATAAAGATCCTTTCCCAGTCTGTAGGCTGTTGTTTTGTTTTTATGGCAGTGTCTTTTGCTTTACAGAAGATTTTCAATATCATAAGGTCCCATTTATTGATTGTTGACCTTAGAGCCTGTGCCGTTGTTCTGTGCAGGAAGTAGTCTTGAGTTCTAGGGTCTTCCCTACTTTTTCTTCAAATAGGTTTAGTGTGTCTGGTGTTACGTTGAGGTCTTAGATCCACTTGAACTTTAGCTTTGTTCAGGGTGATAAATATGGATCTATTTTCCTTTTTCTGAATATAGAAATCCAGTTGGACCAGCACCATTTGTTGAAGAGTCTGTCTTTTTTCCATTGAATGGTTTTGGCTTCTTTGTCAAAAATCAAGTTTCCATAGGTGTGTCGGTTTATTTCTGGGACTTTTATTCTGTTCCCTTGATCCAGTATTCTGTTTGTATGCCAATACCATGCAGTTTTTATTACTATTGCTCTGTGGTACAGCTTGAGGTCAGGGATGGAGATACCTCCAGAGGATCTGTTGTTGTACAGGATCATTTTGGAGATTCTGGGTTTTTTGTTTCTCCATATGAAGTTGAGAATTTTTCTTTCAATTCTTGAAAGAATTGTTGGTATTTTGATGGGAATTGCATTCAATCTGTAGATTGCTTTTGGCATATGGCTACCTTTACTATGTTAATCCTACCAATCCATGAGCATGGGAGGTCTTTCCATCTTCTGATATTTCTTCAATTTCTTTCTTCAGAAATCTGAAGTTTTTTTTTTTCATATAGGTCTTTCACTTTCTTGGTTAGAGTCACCCCAAGGTATTTTATGTTATTAGTGGCTATTGTGAAGGGTTTTGTTTCCCTAATTTCTTTCTTGGCCCTTTTGTCATTGCTGTACAAGAGGGCTTCTGATTTTTTTTTAGTTGATTTTGTATCCAGCCACTTTGCTGAAGGTGTTTATCAGTTGAAGGAGTTCTCTTGTTGAATTTTTTGGGGTTGCTCATATATAGTATCATATCATCTGCAAATAGTGATACTTTGACTTCTTCCTTTCCAATTTGTATCCCCTTGATTTCCTTTATTTGTCTTATTGCTCTAGCTAGGACTGCAAGTACTTTGTTGAAGAGATATGGAGACAATGGGCAGCCTTGCCTAGTCCCTGATTTCAGTGGGATTGATTTTAGTTTCTCTCCATTGAGTTTGAAGTTGGCTATAGGCTTGCTGTATATTGTCTTTACTCTGTTAAGGTATGTGCCTTGAATCCCTGATCTCTCCAAGATTTTAAACATGAACGTATGTTGGATTTTGTCAAATGCTTTTTTAGCATCTAGGGAGATGATCATGTGGTTTTTCTCCTTCAGTTTGTTTATATGGTAGATGACATTGATGGATGTCCATATATTGAACCACCCTTGCATGCCTGGGATGAAGCCTACTTTTTCATGGTGGATGATATCTTTTATGTGTTCTTGGATTCAGTTTGCTAGTATTTTATTAAGTATTTTTGTATCAATGTTCTTAAGAGCGATAGGTCTGAAATTCCCCCCCCCCTTTTTTTGTTGGATCTTTGTGTGATTTAGGTATCAAGGTGACTGGCTTCATAGAATGAGTTCGGTAATTTTCCTTCTATTTCTATTTTGTGGACTAGTTTAGAGAGAATTGTTGCTAGGTCTTCTTTGAAAGTCTGGTAGAGTTCTACACTAAATCCATCTGGTCCAGGGCTTTTTTTGGTAGGGAGGCTGTTGATGACTACTTCTATTTCCTTGGGAGATATAGGTCTATTCAGTCTTTGTACCTGATCTTGAATTAATTTAGGTAGATGGAATCTATCAAGAAAAATGTCCATTTCATGTAGTTTTTTAAATTTTGTGGCATATAGGCTTTGGTAGTAAGACCTAATGATTGTTTGGTTTTCCTCAATGTCTGTAGTTATGTCCCCCTTTTCATTTCTGATTTTGCTGATTTGGACAGTTTCTCTCTGCCTTTTTGTTAGTTTGGCTAGGGGCTTGTCTATCTTGCTAATTTTCTTAAAGAACCAGCTCTTGGTTTCATTGATTCTTTGACTAGTTTTATTTGTTTCTAATTGATTGATTTCAGCCCTGTGTTTGCTTATTTCCAGCCATCTGCTCCTTTTAGGTGTATCTGCTTCTTTTTTTTTTTCCCCCTATGGCTTTCAGTTGGGCCATTAAGTTGCTTGTATGAGATGTTTCAAATTTCTTCTTGAAGACACTTAGTGCCGTTAACTTTACTCTCAGCACTGCCTTCATTGTGTCCCGTAAGTTTGGATATGTTGTGCTTTCATTTTCATTGAATTCTAGGAAGTCTTTAATTTCTTTCATTATTTTTTCCCTAACCAAGCTGTCCTTGAGTAGCAAGTTGTTCAGTTTCCAAGTATGTGCAGGCTTTTTGCTGTTCCTATTGTTGTTGAGGTCTAGCTTTAGACGATGATGGTGTTATTTTTCATATTAACGTTCTTCTGGTTACGTTAATTTGTTTTTAAAAATCTGGTTGGTTCTGACATGTATTACACATCATGAGTCACATTTTATATATTAAATATGTTTATTGTGACTAATCAGTATTCAAACTTGTTTTTCTTCTCATTATTATGGCTTATTTTCTTGAATGCTTTCTTATGAGTGGATACATTTAGTTTTTGTAGTATTTTGACCTACTTTGCAATTAATCAAATTCAGGTTTTTACTAAGCCTTTCCCATATCCCAATTCTTTCCTACAGTTAAGTAAAAACATTTAGAAAAATCCTGTCCTTTATTTCATTTATGATGTTAATTCCTATTGATCCCAATATTTCTTGTCTAGGCACTGATATTAAAACATAAACCCTTTCTATGATTCCTACTAAAAAACACATTTAGATTATGTAATCAGTTTATTTTTATCGTTTTGCATTAAAGCTATTCAATAAGGAACTTTAAAGTTCATTAAAAAAAATTCTGTTCTGCTGATCCCCAAATGATTTTTCACATATTTTTGAATTTGTGAAATTACTTGGCAAACTAAAACATTTAACATCTGTCATCTTTTAATCAAATAAGTGACTGTTTTTATATATTGCAAGAAATTGCAGAGTTTTCACATTTTAAGTCACTTGATGGTGATGAGCTTCAGTGGGAATTAAGAATCATTTTAATATTTCAAATTGTGGAAAATAACACTAAATATTTCAAAGCCTCTGATGGTAAAGCAGAATAGGAAAAAATAGAGTTCCATTTAAGTTTTTAAGGTAAGACTATCTATATTATCTGAAATTATGAATTATTGAGGATACAAGCATAATTTCTTAGGAACACTAGTATTACAAAATTGAATTGTGTTCTGAAGATTACATCTCAGGTTCTCGCACACATGCAAGCATTTTACCCATGGCTCTACCATTACACAATATTCAAGAACACCTAACAATGTATTTTAGAGTTGCTATATCCATAAACCAGATGTATTGAAAACTCCAGGTATTGATTTTTTAATTTAATTTTATTTATATATTTATTTTTTTACAATGTATTCACTTTGTATCCCTGCTGCAGCCCTCTCTCTCATCTCCTACCAGTTCCACCCACCTTCCCTCTTCTCCCCTATGCCTTTTTCCTAGTCCCCTGATAGGGGAGGACCTCCTCCCCTTCTATCTGACCCTAGCTTATCAGGTCTCCTCAACTCTGGCTGCATCACCTTCCTCTGTGGCCTGGCAAGGCTGTACCCTTCAGGAGGAGGTGTTCCTACAGGGAGATGAAAGGTGGAGATAAGAAAATCCATAGATGTTCAAAGCTCCTATACAAAGCAGCAGTGAGTCATTGCCTCAAACAAGATCGAAGATGGGAAGACCAACACCCAAGATTATGTAAAATACAATAAAGAGTCTCTAACTCTCTGTAGTCAGAGGAGAAATTTGAAATATAAAATTCAATCATAAAAATATTTTTAAAGAGCAATGAATAAATAAAAGTATGTAATTTTATAAAAATCATAATTTCTTTTTTTGCAGTTTGCTTATTTCAATTTTTATTAATTACGCTTTATTCACTTTGTATCCCCCATAAACCCCTCCCTCTTCCGCTCCCAATCCCACCTTCCCTCCCCTTTCTCCTCACATGCCCCTCCCCAAGTCCACTGATAGGGAAGGTCTTCCTTTCCTTCCTTCTGATCCTAGTCTCTCATCTCTCATCAGGAGTGGTTGCATTGTCTTCCTCTGTGGCCTAGTAAGGCTGCTCTTCCATCAAGGTGAGGTGATCAAAGAGCAGGTGAATCAGTTCATGTCAGAGGCAGTCCCTATTCCCATTATTATGGAACCAACTTGGATACTGAACTGCCATGGGCTACATCTGTACAGGGGTTCTAGGTTTTCTCCATGCATGGTACTTGGTTGGAGTATCAAAGCAGACGCTGAGACTTATGGCCAACTGTTGGGCAGAGTAGATGGAATCTCACGAAAGATGTGGGAAATAATAAGATAGGGAGAGGACAGGAGCTCCACAAGGAGAGCAACAGAACCAAAAAAAAAAATATATGAGCACAGGGGTTTTTCCTAAAAATCATAATTTCTAATGTTGTCAACAAATATATATATATATATATATATATATATATATATATTTTTCAAAAACATTCTATGTAGCACATTACTTAACTAAAGCATTTTGTTTAGCATTCTAGGGTTATTTTTCTAATCTCTCTCTCTCTCTTTCTCTGTCTGTCTGTCTGTCTGTCTGAGAGAGAGAGAGAGAGAGAGAGAGAGAGAGAGAGAGATTTAAAAAACATTGAAGGACTCTACCTAGCAGTGTATCAAAGCAGAAACTGAGACTCATAACCAAACCTTCAACAGAGTGCAAGGAAACATATGAAAGAAGGGGGAGTTAATATGATCTGGAGAGGATAGGAGCTCCATAAGACCAAATATATCTGGGCACAGGGGTCTTATATGAGACTGTTTCTCCAACCAAGGACCATGGGCAGATATAACCTAGAATCTCTTCTTGCCTGTAGCCCATGGTAGCTCAGTATCCAAGTGGGTACCCTAGTAAGGGGAATAGGGACTATTTCTGACATGAACTTAATGGTGGGCTCTTTGACTTCCCCACCCTGCAAGGGAGGAGCAGCCCTCCTAGACCACAGAGGTGTACTGTGCAGCCAGTCCTGAAGTTACCTGAAAAACCAGGGTCAGATGAAAGGGGAGGAGGTCCTCCCCTATCAGTTCACTTGGAAAGGGGCAGGGAGTAGAGGAGGGATAGAGGGTGGGATTGGGAGGGAATGAGGTAGCAAGATACAGCTGGGATACAGAGTTAATAAAATGTAACTAATAATAAAAAATAAAATAAAAATAAAAATAAAATTAAAAAACATTCTATGTAGTACTTTATTTAACTAAAGCGTTGTGTTTAGCATTCAAGGGTTATAAAATTTTCTCAGACCTCTTCCTTACACAAAAATTGAAATGGAAAGGTTAGTGATCTCATAGATATGGAAAAATTTGAGAACAAGTTAAGTATAAAAATTTAAAAGACAAAAAGACATTATTTAAAGATTAAAATTAAAGTTTACTGATACAATATTTGAAAATTTTGTGTAGCATTATGCCCTGTGAGCTAGCTAAAACTGTCAAATGAAAGGACTTTTGAAGCTAATGATTTCAGTGTAAAAATAGATACATGCTAATTATAGCTGAATTTCAAAGTTTTCTATTGGTGTATAAAGAGTAATCCAAAAATTATTCTTTCCTTAATTACATACTCATTTCTTTGGATAAAATACACATCATTAAAAGTTAATGTGCTGTTTTGGAGATTGGTTGATATTTGATTTAAAAAGCATTACATTGTATGACATTAGAATCTGAAACTGAAAAACAAGCGGCATAAGTTGGTTTATCATTTTTTTTTTTTACTTTAAACTTCTACATAGCCTTACTGATAGTATTTCTGCAAGGAATACTTGTTGAAACATAAATGACTGTATATACTCAAATGCATATATAAAGAAAATACAATGAGATCACAACCTGTTCTGCTAAGTGGTTTCTTCATTTCTTGATATGTTTGAAATCTCTGGCCACAACTTTGAAAATTAGTTTTAATTCTAAAATTGGCATAACCTAAAATAGCTTGGCAAAGGAATCTCAAAGAAGAACTGTCTTATTCCGTTACTATGTAGGCATATTTCTGAAAGACTTTTCTTTATTATGTTAACAGTGGTGGAAAGCAGCCACTGTGGGTACATCTATTCCTTAAGGAGGAGATTCCAGACTCTGTAAGTATAAAAAGATTAGACAAAGGAAATATTCTGCTTTCATTTTGTATTGTGGATATGCTGTGGTTAGCCATCTCTAGTTCATATCGCTTTGAGCTATCTGATGTAATGAACTGCAACTTAAAATTGTGAGCTAAAATAAATCTTCTATACTTGTCAGGGTATTTTATCATAGCAACAGAAATGCAACTAGAACAATATCAGTATAATTAAATTAATTTATTATTATTTCAATACCTACATGGTATCTAATTTAATATAGTATTTTATCCAGGATCCAAAAGATTAAGTGATTTGTCTCTAGCTGACTTCTAACACGCACAAATGAATATTTTTTATAAACATATTTTTGCATCACCTTGAAAGTTCAGTGTAAAACTGTATAGACATTTCACCTTTTTATAAATTATGTACCAATTCTATTTGAAGTTGAAACAATTATATTCTCAAAATTGGTGTGGAAATGGGCAATATATAAAGCAAATATGTTGTCTTTTGTCATGGTGATGGAATATAAGGGGAAAAATAATACTAAATTTCTCCTAACTGCAGACCACAGACTAAGCTTTCATATATAGAAATGACAGAAGTTTTGTGTTTTTGCTTTTTTGTTTTGTTTTGTTTTGTTTTGTTTTTGTTTTTGTTTTAGCCTAGAACACAATGCTGGGCAATAGCTACTCCCTCCTAAACCCCCAAGCCCTCATAGTTTCCTAACATTTAGATTTCCTACATTATACTTGCTTTTTGTGATATGTTAGGTCCAGTCCATCTCTTCACCTCATTCCATGATATCTCCTCCTGCTCCCTCTCCTCTCTCTCTCTCTCTCTCTCTCTCTCTCTCTCTCTCTCTCTCTCTCTCTCTCTCTCTCTCTCTCTCTCTCTCTCTCTCTCTCTCTCTCGCCTTTTCTCCTCATTTCCTCCCTCTGGCTCCTCCCATTGCTTAACATTGTGAAATGACAGAAGTAAGCACATCTTCTCTGAAATATTTGGGAGTAAGTATTTACTGGAGAAGATTTTATTTACATTCTCCTCCATTAGTTTATTCACATGATGATGATATTGAGGCGCTCTTATTTGGCAAACACTTTTACACAGCTCAAGCTAATCAAGACAGACATGATTCCCAAACTTAGAAAACTAACTGGTGTACAATCCCTCAATGTTTGCCCTATCATTGTCCCTGCATTTCTTGTAGGTGGGGTAAATTTTGGGTCGAATGTTTTGTGGATGGGTTGGTGCCCCCCACCTTCCACTGTAAATCCTGCCACTTCAGTCTCCATGTCTCGAGATGCTAGGAGGAGCTCAGAGAGTCTTGTGAAAGGGTTGAAGGTAAGAACAAAAGGAACCGGTGGGACAAGATCTCCAGAAGAAGAGCTGCAAAGTCAACTAATATAGCCCCATGGGGGCTTACAGAGACTGAAGCACCAACCAAAGAGCAGGCACACACTGAACCTAGGCCCTGATACACATATGCAACTGATGGCCAGGTTGGTTATCATGTGTGTCCCCTAGCAATTGCAGCAGAGGTTGACTCTAACATGATCTCTGACATTGCATGCTTTTAAATCACTTGCCCCTATCTGAGTTGGCTGGTCTCTCCTCGGTGGAAGAGGATGAGCTTAGTACTGATATGACTGGATGTGGTGGGGGGTGAGGGGTGCCAAGGAAGGGGGAGAAAGAGAAAAGAGGGTGGGACCAGGAGGAGAAGAGAAAGGGGGTGTGTTCTTAATGTAAAGTGAATTTAAAATGAAAAAAGAAAACTGATGGTTGATCCGGAAGGCTGTGCAAAAACTTTCACAGAAACATAGATTTGCATAATGTAAATGAAGGGTTCATTGAAAACTATTTTTATCATATTAATTATATATCAGGTATAAGGGTCATGGCTAGAGATTTTTTAAAATTTTATTTCTATTTTTTGATTCACTTTACATCCTTGTTGTAGCCCCATCCCACATCCCCTCCCCGCCAAACCCTCCCCTTCTCTTCCCTCCTGGCTCCCCCTTTCCTCAGAAAGGCAGAACTCCCTTTCCCATTCAGTCTAGCTCATCAATTTACACATGTCCTCTTTCCCTGTGGCCTGCCAAGGCAATCCTGCCAGGAGAAAGTGATCAAATAGCCGCCAAGTGAGTCCATGCCAGATGCACTTCCCACTTTCCTTACTAGATGACACACATGAGGCCATCTGCTACATCTGTGCAGGGGACCTGGACCTATGTCCAGTTCCTACATGGACCTCAGTTGCAGCTTCAGTCTCAGCAAGCCCTTCGGGGCCCTGGTGAGCTGGTTCTGTTGGTCTTCTTGTGGAGCTTCTGTCACCTCCAGGTCCTTTTCTCTTTCCTCTTACTTTTCCACAAGATGACTTATGCATTACCCAATATTTGGCTGTAAGTCTCAGTACATGTTTTGAGGCTCTGTTGGGTGCGATTCTCAGAGGACATCTCTGTCAGGCTACTGTCCGTAAATTTAGCAGAGTATCATACATAGTATTATAGTATCGTTCTATGATGGCATGGATATTTTGTTGGGCCAGACATTGGTTGGGCATTCCCTCAGTCTCTGCTCTATCTTTATCCCTGCATATCTTGTAGGCAGGGCAAATCTGAGGTAGAAGTTTTTGTGAATAGTTTGGTCTTCCCCTCCTTCTGCTAGGAGACTAGTCTAGTTAGTGGGTATCATCTTCAGTCTCTAGGGTCTTTGCTACTAGAAGTCTCTGCTTGAGTACCCTTCATAACCTCCCAGGAGCCTACCCTGACTTGGGTCTCCAGCTTGTCACAGAGATACCCCCCTCAGTTCCTCTTTTCTCTGTCTTTCTGTCCTCATACCCTCACTCTCCCCAGCTCTGTTCTCCATTCTCTTAACTCTCTCTGCACCCTCTCCTACCATTTTCCCTCTCTTTAGCTCCTACCTCTGTCTATTCTACTCCATTTGAAGGTCTTCCATTTGTGGATCTTCCCTTGGACCTTCTATTGTACTTATCTTCTTTGAGACTGTGCCTTGTAGTATGCTCATCCTGTACTATATGGCTAAAATCCACTTCTAAGTGAATACATACCATGTGTGTTTTTCTGGGTCTGGGTTAGCTCATTCAGGATGATATTTTCTAGTTCCATCCATTTATGGCTAAAAATCTTTAAGAAAATAATTAACTTGAGGAACAGCTAAACTGAAAAAACAAATAGACATTAACCTGGGTATGAGTTAGGAAAAATGGAGTATAAAATTTAGGAAATTTGATAATAGCAACCCCTGATCCCCTCACTCACAGATCCACATGGGATCTGAGCTACCAATCAGCCATATCTGAGTGGGAGGCTAGGATGCCTCCATGCATGCTCATCCTTTGGTGCATCAGTCTCTGCAGGACCCCCTGGCTTAGATCTTTTAATTTTGTTTTCTCCTTGCAGGGCTCGTTTTCCTTCCATGTCCCTCTAATTACACCCATCTCTTCCTCCATGAGATTCCCAGTGCTCTGCCCAAAGTTAGGCCCTGAGACTCAGCATCTGCCTAGATCCCCTCTTGGGTATTTCCTTTCAGAAGACCCTCTAAAGTAAACTCCCATCTTGTTTCCTCTCTTCCACAGCTTCTGGTGTCTATCCTGTTTCCCATTCTGAATAAGATACTAGCATCCTCCTTATGGACCTCCAAAGTGTTTAACTCAGATGACTGCTCTCTGATCACTCACCCCTGATGATGCAGCCTTGCCAGGCCACTGAAGAAGAGGGTCCAAGCAGTACTCATGAGACTTAACAAGCTATGGACAGATGGCAATAGTGGAGAACTCCCCTTTTAGTGGACTAGGGGAAGGGGATGCGGGGAAGAGGAAGAGAGGGTAGGACAGGGGGAGTGGAGGGAGGGGATTTCAATCAGGATATATAATGAATAAATTGTGGATAAAAAAATTAAAAAATAAACTTAAGAGACAACACATGCTGGAGGGTTGTGCATCCACTTGGGAAATTAAACTTGTACAACCAGTTTGGAAATCAATCTAGTGCTTTCTCAGAAAATTAGGAATAGTGCTACCTCAAGATCCAGCTGTACCACTCCTGGGCATATAACCTAAAGATGCTCCACCATTCAACAAGGACATTTCCTCAAATATGTTCATAGCAGCATCATTCATAATAGCCAGAATCTAGAAACAACCAAGATATCCCTCAAATGAAAAGGGGATACTAAAATTATGGTACATTTATACAATGGAATACTACTCAGCAATTAAAAACAAGGAATTCATGAAATTTTCAGACAAATGGACAGAACTAGGAAAGATCATTCTGAGTGAGGTAAACAAGAAGCAGAAAGACACACGTGGTATATACTCATGTATAAGTGGATATTAGCCATGTAATATAGGATAAACAAACAAAATTCTATAGTCCTAAAGAAGCTAAACAACAAGGAGGACCATAGGGAAGATTATTAATCCTCATTCAGAAGGGTAAACAGAATAGATATCAGAAGGAGGAGAAGACAGGGAACAGGACAGGAGCCTATCACAGAGGGATTCTGAAGGACTCTACCCAGTAGGGTATCGAAGCAGATGCTGAGACTCATAGCCAAACTTCAGGCAGAATGCAGGGAATCTTATGCAAGAAAGGGGAAATAGAAAGACCTGGAGGGGACAGGAGCTCAATGAGGAGACCAACAGAGCCAAAAAAATTTCTGGGCTCATGGGGCCTGCAGAAAATGATATGCCAACCAAGGACCATGCATGGAGAGGACCTAGGTCCCCTGCTCAGATGTAGCCCATGGGCAGCTTAGTCTCCATGTGGGTCACTCAGTAAGGGGAGCAAGAGCTGTCTCTGGCATACACTCAGGTGCCTGTTCTTTATTGCCTCCTTCAAAAGAGTACGCCACAGAGAAAGGGGATCCAGACAGTACTGGTGAGACCTAATAGGCTAGGGTCAGATAGTAGGGAAGGAGGACCTCCCCTATCAGTGGACTAGGAGAGGGACCTGGGGGGAGAAGAGGGAGGAAGGGTGTGATTGGGAGGAAATGAGGCATGGTGCTAATAGCCTGGATATGAAGTGTATAAATTGTAATAATAACAACAACAACAAATAAGATAATAGCCAAAGATAGACAGAAATGATGATTTTGTAATAAATACTCAATTTAAACTCAAAAAAGGTTAAGAAATTTGTCTTAGCATCTACAACTAATATATTATGTCTAAAGCACTGAAAAAATGATGATATGACCTTA
>CM053752.1:49388659-49402804 GCA_028658305.1 Pachyuromys duprasi
GTTTTGATTTGCATCTCCCTGATGGCTAAGGATGTTGAGCATTTCGATAAGTGTTTTTCTGCCATTCTATAATCCTCTACAGTCAGCTCTCTTTTTAGCTCCATACCCCATTTTTTAATTGAATTACTTGGTTTCTTGCTTTTTAACTTCTTGAGTTCTTTATATATACTGGATATTAGCCCTCTGTCGCAAGTAGGATAGGTAATGATCCTTTCCCTATATGTAGGCTGTCGATTCCTTTGGATGACAGTGTCCTTTGCTTTACTGATGATTTTCAGCTTCATGAGTTCCCACTTATTGATTGTTGATCTTAGAGCCTGTGCTGTTGGTGTTCTATTCAGGAAGTAGTATCCTGTGCCAATGAGTTCTAGGGTCTTCCCCACTTTTTCTTCTAACCGGTTTAGTGTGTCTGGTTTTATGTTGAGGTCTTTGATCCACTTGGACTTTAGCTTTGTGCAAGGTAATAAATATGGATCTATTTTCATTTTTCTGCATTAAGCTATCCAGTTGGACCAGCACCATGTCTTTTTTCCATTAAATGATTTTGGCTTCTTTGTCAAAAATCAAGTTTCCATAGGTGTGTGGGTTCATTTCTGGGTCTTCTATTCGGTTCCATTGATCCACTATTCTGTTTCTATACCAATACCATGCAGTTTTTTATTACTATTGCTCTGTAGTACAGCATGAGGTCAGGGATATAGATACCTCCAGATGATCTGTTGTTGTAGAGAATTGTTTTGGAGATTATGGGTTTTTTGTTTCTCCATATGAAGTTGAGTATTTTTCTTTTGAGGTCTGTGAAGAATTGTGAAGGTATTTTGATGGGGATTGCATTGACTCTGAAGATTGCTTTTGGCAATATGGTCATTTTCACTATGTTAATCCTACCAATCCATGAGCACGGGAGGTCTTTCCACCTTCTAATATCTTCTTCAATTTCTTTCTTCAGAGATTTGAAATTTTTTTCATATAGGTCTTTCACTTGCTTGGTTAGAGTCACCCAAGGTACTTTATGTTATTAGTGGCTATTGTCTGTCAGAGCTACTGTGTGCCGCAGCCCAAAGTGGCGGCTGCTGTCGAAGAGGGTTGTGTGCCCACACAGTGCAGCATGAGGTATCTGGGTGAAACTCAGTCCCTCTGAGGTACTGTGTGCAGCAGCCCAAAGTGGCGACTGCTGTCGAAGAGGGTTGTGTGCCCACCCAGTGCAGCCCGCAGTATCTCGGTGAAACTCAGTCCATCCAGGGTACTGTGTGCCCCAGCCCAACCTGGCGGCTACTGGTGCAGAGGGTTGTGCGCCCGCGCAGTGCAGCCCGAGGTATCTGGGTGAAACTCAGTCCATTTGAGGTACTGTGTGCCCTAGCCCACAGTGGCGGCTGCTGGCACAGAGGGCTGTGTGCCCGCCCAGTGCAGCCCGCGGTATCTGGGTGAAATTCAGTCCATCTGAGGTACTGTGCGCCCCAGTCCAAAGTGGAGGCTGCTGGCACAGAAGGTTGTGTGCCCATCCAGTGCAGCCCGAGGTATCTGGGTGAAACTCAGTCTGTCTGAGGTACTGTGTGCCCCAGCCCAAAGTGGCAGCTGCTAGAGCAAAGGGTTGTGTGCCTGCGCAGTGCAGCCCGCGGTATCTGGGTGAAACTTAGTCCATCCGGGGTACTGTGTGCCCCAGCTCAAAGTGGCGGCTGCTGTTGAAGAGGGTGTGCCCCTACACAGTGCAGCCCGTGGTATCTAGGTGAAACTCAGTCTGTCTGAGATACTGTGTGCCCCAGCCCAAATTGGTGGCTGCTGGCGCAGAGGATTGTGCAACCGGGCAGTGCAGCCCGAGGTATCTGGGTGAAACTCAGTCCTTCTGGGGTACTGTGTGCCCCAGCCTAAAGTGGCGGCTGCTGTCGAAGAGGGTTGTGTGCCTGCCCAGTGCAGCCCCAGGTATCTGGGTGAAACTCAGTAGGTCTGAGGTACTGTGTGCCCCAGCACAAAGTGGCAGCTGCTGGAGCAGAGGGTTGTGTGCCCGCCCAGTGCAGCCTGAGGTATCTGGGTGAAACTCAGTCTGTCTGAGGTACTGTGTGCCCCAGCCCAAAGTGGTAGCTGCTGGCGCAGAGGGTTGTGCGCCTGCACAGTGCAGCCCGTGGTATCTGGGTGAAACTCAGTCCATGTGAGGTACTGTGTGCCCCAGCCCAACATGGTGGCTGCTGTAAAAGAGGGTTGTGCGCCCGCACAGTGCTGCCTGAGGTATCTGGGTGAAACTCAGTCCGTCTGAGCTACTGTGTGCCCCAGCCCAACGTGGCGGCTGCTGACACAGAGGATTAGGTAGGAATTTTCCTTCTAACACCATCCCTAGAGCTGAATTTGCAGATATACATTGCTTAATTCTTTTTAAATAATCGATTATCTTATTTTCTCCAACTATGGTAATTAAGAGAGCTTTTAGGTGTATAGGAGCATGGGCTGACATCTTTGGTATTTCAAAGTTTGCAGAACATATGCCTAGGACTTTCTTCTAATGGGTCTACCTTTATATGTTTTTCCCCTTGCAGCTTTTAATATTCTTTCTCTGTTCTGTATGCTTATTGTTTTGAGTATTGTTTGGCAAGGAGGTCTCTCTTTTCTTGTCTACTCTATATGGTGTTCTGTATCTTCTTTTTTAGGTTAGAATTTTTTTCCTATAATTTTGTTGAAAATAGTTTCTGCACCTTTGAGCTGTTTTTTTTTTTCTTTTCTTCCTCCTTTCTTATTATTCTTAGATTTGATCTTTTTATAGTATTGCGGATTTTCTGTATGTTTTGTGCAATGAAATTTTTAGATTCTTCATTCTTTTATTTTAAACATCATGAGGCTATTTGTTTATTTTCTAACACAACCATATGTCTCTCAAGCACGATGGTTACAAGTGACAACCTTGTATTGCAGTGACAAAAGTTAGGATATACTTTCAAGGCTTGCTCTTGCTCTAACTTTGTACATTTTCAAGATGTTTGCAACCTGTTGTTTGCCTCTGAATTCAAATTCCCAAGACTTTTTGCTTCCGCCATTCCCTCAGTTTGAATTGTCTTCATTCATTCTATTTCCGTTTTCAGATCTTAGATCATTTCACTCATTTTCTGGCACTGTTTGTGGATCCCTCAATCCCCTTACCGATTTTATTACCTCACACTATTTGGTTGTATTTTAATGGATTTCTTTAAGGAAATTATTAATTTTCTTTTTAATATCCTGTATTATCTTCATAAGGATGTTTTAAGTCTTTTTCTTGGGCTTCTGTTATGTTAGAATAATCAGTGCCTGCTGTGGAAGGGTTTCTAGACATAGTGTCCTGACTTTTAATGACTATGTTTTCATGCTGATATCTAGGGAACTGGGATTGGGATGATTATAGGTCTGGATAATGATACCAGGTCTTATCACTGTTGGCTGAGTGTTTTGTTCTTTGGTTTCTGTCTCCTCCATGGACTTTTAGAGAGTGTAGAAGCTGTGTGGTGCCTACTAGGAAATTCTCTGTGGAATTGTTTCCTTGGCCTGCTCAGCTGGTGTGTTCCTGTTGTATGCCCTTTGGTGTTAGAGGCTGGGATATTGTCATGAGTTGGGATAAGAACAGTTTGGAAAGAAGATTTTTGTTATACAGTGGAGGTCAAATAGGAGTGGTCAGGGGAGGCCTCCGCAAGGTTTCTGCTGCAGTGTTGGGGATAAGACTGGAGGGACTGGATCTGGTGGCACAGAGGTAGGAGTGTGGACCCATGTTGGACTAAGCGTTGTCTTGGCAGGAGCTGCCAATGAGTTAGGAAAGGGTACCTGCTGGAGTTGGGGATCTGGAACAAAGCAAACAGTTGAGAGAGTGAAGTTCCTAGACGATGAAATCTGGAATCCAACAGAGATGGGAATAAAGTAACACAGCCACAGGTGTTCTGCTGTTGAGCTGGAGATGAAACTTCGCGGTTAGATCAGAAAAGCAGTAGAGAGAGGATATGCACAAAGCCTATCTGGTTTTCTGGCAGGTATGGCCTGTGGGGGAGCAGGAAGCTTGCTAGAGTTGAGGTCTATTATGGGAGGGAATGGTCTTTAGGATCTTCTGGAGATGTGGGCAGAGACAGGAGGCAGAAGGCTGAAGCTTGTGTAGAGCTAGCTTGTTGCAGAGCTAGGGATAAAATTGGGGAACTGGATTTGGTGAGCAGAAAGGAGTGATGAAACTCTTTAGTAGGCTTATCTGCTTCCCTGGCCTTCTTGGCAGGTGTGTTCCCAATGCATGCCTGCTGGTGCTGGAAGCAGGACTAATAGGATGAGTTTGGGGAAGGAAATTTGTGGGAGAGTGTCTTTGTGATCTGCTGGGGATTGTAAAAAGGGGCCACACAGATTTTCTCCTGCAAAAGGGAGGTGGAACTAGTGAATTGGATCTGGGGAAACAGAGAAAGAAAAGTTTTTCAGGTAGCCTACCTGGATTTCTGGCAGGTGATTCCTGTAGATTAATAGGGATAGTGTGCTGGAGTTGGAGGCTGGGCCAAAGAGAGTTGGGGGAAAATCGTTTAAAGGGCATGGTCTTCAGGATGCAGAGTAGATGGGAATAGTGAGGTTAGAAAGGCTGCCACAGGTGTTCATCTACAGAGCAAAGGATGAGACCGGTGGATTGGATATGAGAGAAAAGATTTAGAAAACAGCATCTGCAGACAGCCTACCTGGTTTTCTGGTACATGTGCCCTCTAGAAAGAAAGATGTGCCTGCTGGAGTTGGGGGCTGAAATTAAGCAACAAGTTGGAGGGATTTTAGCAGGAGAAGATCTGTGGAACCTATAGCAGATGAGTATAGAGGGACAGGAAAGGTTGTCACAGGTGCACAGCTGGTAATGAGATTAGTGAATTGGATCTGGGGTAACAGAGGGAGAAGAGAAGGTTCATAGGTAGCATATCTGTTTTGCTGATGATCAATATTTTGAAAGAATAGGACCTATTATATTGATTATAAAAATACTTTATAATGGAATGGATCCAGGGTTGTTTAGATTTAGTAGTTAAAAGTCATATCACCTATTCTTATTTTTTTAGACTTATTGGTTTATTATAGCTGAAGCTTTGCAGTTGTTTTTAAAAGCACTCAAGGATCAAGATGACAATGGATTTTTATTTTGTATGTCCAACAGCAAATAAAGAGACATTTTCTTCTTTCACTGATGTTTTGCTCTCAGTTCCTCTTCTTTTCCATCATCTACTGCTATCTTTCTTTCTTTCTTTCATTTTTTTTTGCTTTTATTACCAGAAACAGAATTATGGACTCAGACTTTAATTGGATTGCCTATAATTTATTTTCAAAAATTTTGTCAAATCGCATCCCAATGAAAATGTGAATGGTCAAAGTTAAGCACCTATGAATTCAATATGAAAGTTGTCAAATCATTTTTTTTATTTTTACAATTTATTTTTATTTTTATTATTAGTTACATTTTATTAACTTTGTATCCCAGGTGAATCCCACTCTCTCATTCCCTCCCAATCCCACCCTTCTTTCCTATTTTACCCCTTGCTGCATTCCAAGTTCACTGATAGGGGAGGGCCTCCTCCCCTTTCATCTGACCCTGGTTTATCAGGTATCTTCAGGACTGGCTGCAAAGTCCTTCTCTGTGGCCTAGGAAGGCTGTTCCTCCCCTGCAGGGTGGGGAGTTCACAGAGCCTTCCATTGAGTTCATGTCAGAAATAGTCCCTATTTCCCTTAAGAGGGAACCCACTTGGATACTGAGCTACCATGGGATACCGGCAAGCAGAGGTTCTAGGTTATATCCGCCCATGGTCCTTGGTTGGAGAAACAGTCTCATATAAGACCCCTGTGCCAGATGTAGTTGTTCCTTGCAAAGCTCCTATCCTCTCCTGGTCATATTAACTCCCCCTTCTTTCATAGGATTCCTTGCCATATGCCGAAGGTTTGGTTATGAGTCTCAGTTTCTGCTTTGATACACTGATCAATGGAACCAAATAGAAGACCTAGAAACAAACCCACGCACCTATGACTACTTGATTTTTGAAAATGAAGCCAGAAACATTCAATGGAAAAAAGACAGCATCTTCAGCAAATGGTGCTGGTCCAACTGGATCTCTACATGCGGAAAAATGAAAATAGATCCATATTCATCACCCTGCACAATACTGAAGTCCAAGTGGATCAAATACCTCAACATTAAACCAGATACTCTAAATCGGTTAGAAGGAAAAGTGGAGAAGAGCCTAGAACTCATTGGCACAGGAGACTACTTCCTGAACAGAACAACACCAACAGCACAGGCTCTAAGATCAACAATCAGTAAATGGGAACTCATAAAACTGAAAAGCTTCTGTAAAGCAAAAGACACTGTTGTCAGAACAAAACAACAGCCATCAGACTGGGAAAGGATCTTCACCAACCCTATATCTGACATAGGGCTGCTATCTAGAATATATAAAGAACTAAAGGAATTAAAAAGCAATAAATCAAACAATCCAATTAAAAATCGGGGTACAGAGCTAAACAGGAAATTCTCTGTAGAGAAATATAGAAAGGAAGAGAAACACTTAAGGAGATGCTAATGTCCTTAGGCATCAGAGAGATGCATATCAAAACAACCCTGAGATTTCACCTTATACCCACCAAAACGGCTAAGATCAAAAACTCAAGTGACAACACATGTTGGAGAGGTTGTGGAGAAAGAGGAACTCTCCTCCATTGCTGGTGGGAATGTAAATTGGTACAACCACTTTGGAAATCAATCTGGTGCTTTCTCAGACAACTAGGAATAGTGCTTCCTCAAGATCCAGCTACACCACTCCTAGGCATATATCCAAAAGTTGATCAAGTACACAACAAGGACATTTGTTCAACCATGTTCATAGCAGCTTTATTTATAATAGCCAGAACTTTGAAACAACCCATATTTCCATCAACTGAGGAATGAATAGAGAAATTGTGGTATTCTTACATAATGGAATACTACTCAGCAATTAAAAACAAGGAAGTCATGAAATTTGCAGGCAAATAGTGGGATTTAGAAAATATCATTCTGAGTGAGGTATCCCAGAAGGAGAAAGATACATATGGTATATACTCACTTATTTAGTCCTATAAGATATGATAAACATACTGAAATCTATACACTTAAAGAAGATAAACAAAAAAGAGGACCTGGGGTAAGATGATCAGTCCTTACTTAGAAAGGGAAATGGGATTTAGGAGAAAACAAGTAACAGGACAGAGTCCTACCACAGAGGGCCTCAAAATCATTTTTAAGTAATGGTGCTTTCACTGATAAAAGGTTTTTTTTTTTAACTAAGAAATCAAATGTACAGTAAATTTTATCTGTCATTAAATTAAAAATGTCTTTATATAAAAATTGTATTTTTTGTATATAAAAATTGTATATAAAAATTGATATTTTATCATCAAAGTAATAGCAAATAAATTTGATATATGATCTATTGAAGGGGTATGTCTTTTTCCCCCCTGAACTAAAATTATTAGTTATAATCTATCAGGCTAAAATCAGAATGAAATATATTTCTTATATTTCTTACTTTTCATACATTTTTACATACTAATTACTGAAAAAATCAGCAATGCTTTCTGTTATATTTAGAACTTTTTGCTGACTGTTAGGGTTCAAGAATAGCCACACACTGACGACTAGAACACCAGATCCAGACTGATGGAAGTTTATTGAACACTGAACAAGGATTGAGCATTAAGGATAAAAGCTGGGCTCCAGAGCCAGACTGTGACACAGGTTTGTTTTTACCACAGGCCTTTCAAAAGAAAAACATAATCAGGTAACAATCAGGTAACCAGGTGGGAAGCATGGGAAGGGCAGCATTACATCATTTTGATTAAGTAAACACAAGAAGAATTGATTTTTCCCCAAGCACATTGCATATAGTTAGCTCGACAAAGCATTTTAAGCTGATTGGCTAGGATACAGGCTTGGAGATTTTCTACTTCCCTTCTGTGAGAAAGGAACACAGGTTGGTATTGTGGTTTTGTTTAAGTGGAACATATATTATTAAATCAAGCAGAACATTCAATAACTATTGAATTGTAAGTAAAAACCTATTTAAGTTTTCAGGCATGTAGAACCTAAGAACCTGAACATAATTTTACCTTTTGTTCAAAATGGTAACTTGAAAACAAAATGGCCATCCTATCCTATAGGTCTATATAAGTGAGTATATACTAAGTATTTCGTTCTGCTTTTGGGATACTTCACTCAGGATGATTGTTTCCAGGTCCCACCATTTGCCTGCGAATTTCATGATTTCCTCCTTTTTAATTGCTGAGTAGTATTCCATTGTGTAAAAGTACCACAATTTCTGTATCCATTCCTCGACTGAGGGACAGCTGGGTTGTTTCCAGGTTCTGGCTATTAAGAATAAAGCTGCTACAAACATGGATGAGCAAATGTCCTTGTTGTGTATTTGAGCATCTTTTGGATATATGCCTAGGAGTGGTATAGCTAGGTCTTGAGGAATCATTATTGCTAATTTTCTAAGAAAGTGCCAAATTGATTTCCAGATGGTTGTACCAGTTTGCAATCCCACCAGCAATGGAGGAGAGTTCCCCTTTCTCCACAACCTCTCCAGCATGTGTTGTCACTTGAGTTTTTTATTTTAGCCATTCTGGTGGGTGTAAGGTCAAATCTCAGGGTCGTTTTGATTTGCATCTCCCTGATGGCTAAGGATGTTGAGCATTTCTTTAAGTGTTTTTCTGCCATTCTACAATCCTCTACAGAGAGTTCTCTTTTTAGCTCCATACCCCATTTTTTAATTGGATTACTTGATTTCTTGCTTTTTAACTTCTTGAGTTCTTTATATATACTGGATATTAGCCCTCTGTCAGATGTAGGATTGGTAGAGATTCTTTCCCAGTCTGTAGGCTGTCATTTTGTTTTGATGACAGTGTCTTTTGCTTTACAGAAGCTTTTCAGTTTCATGAGGTCCCATTTGTTGATTGTTGATCTTAGAGCCTGTGCTGTTGGTATTCTGTTCAGGAAGTAATCTCCTGTGCCAATGAGTTCTAGGATCTTCCCTACTTTTTCTTCTAACCAGTTTAGTGTGTCTGGTTTTATGTTGAAGTCTTTGATCCACTTTGACTTTATTGCAGCCAGCCCTGAAGAGACACGATAAGCTAGGGTCAGATTGAAGGGATGAGGTCCTCCCCTATCAGTGGACTTGGAGAGGCACAGGGAGAAGATGAGGGAGGGATGGGGAGAGTAGGAGGGAATGAGGGAGGGGGCTATGGCTGGGATACAAAATATATAACCTGTGATTAATATAAAAATATATAAATTACTTAAAAACATAAAAAAGAAATAAAAAGAAAAAATGGCTTCTGTTATGCTAAAGACAAAAGCAGGTGTTAACAGAGGAGCTATAATTATACTGAGAACTAAAGTAGCTCTTAGCAGAGGAGCTGTAGTTACACAAAAAATTTTAAGCATGTTGTAACACTCACAATAATCTACAATAAATTGCTTGTAAAATTAGATTTTTTATATCAAATCATATTTGCTTTCCTAAATAGCCCCATTAGAATGAAATAACTAAAATGGTTATGAAATATTTAGGATAGAGAATAGTTTTACTTTATTTTTTTTCAAAGTAAATATCTACTATGCATCTACACAAAGCTTAATATTGTTTCACATGAAAACACTTAAATGATGACCAAATACTATTAGACAGAGGGATACGTATGAATGAGGACATATTAGTCTTATCTATCTATGTTCAAAGTCTAAAGGCAAAACTCTCAATTTCTTGACAAATTGGGTTTTTCTTTCTATAGCTCTCTTCCTTTTGTTCTTTCCTTCTCTCTCTCTTTCTTGCTTTCTTCCTAAAATTTTGTTTATGTGACACAGGGTGTCTCTGTGTAGCCTTTCTCTGTTTAAAGCCAGACTGACCTTGAACTCACAGAGATCCATCTTCTTTTGCTTCCTTCAGTGCAGGGATTAAAGGCATTGGTCACAATGAGTTTTTCAATGAAAATATTTGAGCAACAATAAGTTTAGAATAATTTCCTAGTAACACATAAAATATTTTGCCTGCCCTTCTTAACATTTTCCCGTACATTGTTCCAAGACAGCACAAACAAAAATGAGGTAGTGGGCAAAACAATCTATTAAAAATTATAGGTATATTTTCTGTGACTTAATTTTTTTTTAGTTTAATAAAATGATTTCTTAGAATGAGTGGTGATGAAAAGTAAAAAAATTATACCAAATCATGGAGAAATAAAAAAACTCTACAGTACTATTCCTCTTCAACAAATTATAGCATTAGCATGTTCATTCTGCATTTACTTTAATAAAATCATAAAATGAAGAAAATATTCACAAAGAGTAACACATCATTTTGTTCAAAGGAACAATTATTAGTTCATATTTTACTAGACCAATATATCAGATAAAAGTACAGCAAAAATATTTTACAACTTTCAAATAAAAGGTATGCAACATTTTAAAATTTGTCTCAGATAATTAGTTCTTTCTATATATTTTAGTATAAATTTCCCTGTTACTATTACATTACCATGCTGTCACAGAAATAGAATGTAAACAATGTTACATATTTGGTGAATTGTATTTATTGGTGATCTATATTGTTGTTTTCAAAAGTGACAAATTAAGATCCATAATGGAGGCCAGAGAAGTCAGCATTATGCAGGACAATTAAAATTTTTGTCCCTTTTAAACATTTTTTATAATATAAGTTTAAGTTTATGAAATTTTAAGATTATTAAAACAATTTTTAAACTTGTTAAACTGTTTGCCGGAAGCAGAATTTTACTAAAGAAAATTTGAATCTCATATTAATGACATAGAATGCATATATTAAACTGAGATCCCAAGGGAATGAAATGCAGTCAAAGCTTGCTTATGTTTTATACAGAAACCATTTCAAAAAGAATACAGCATGTATAGCAATTAAATAGCCTTCTTTTTACCCAATTTTGAATTTATTTTAATTTATGTATTTTTAGCCATTGCAAGAAATTAGTTATTAGTTTGTTTAGTCTGTTATATGGACAAATATGGAAACCACAATGTAATCTGCTTTTCTTTTCAGTTCACTGACACTGTAGTAATTGATTTAACAGGAAGGAAACACCAGCAGGTATATTTGGCAGTCCCTCTTCTCCAGAGGTTATAGGTTATTAGTTATCTTTTCTAGGAAAAGTAGAGTTGGTCATTATCTCCCTATATATAATTCCATTTTCTTCTAGTTAAGCGCTGATGGTAAGAAAATACATTTTTCAAATAAGTATGTTTTTTAAAGTTTACCTACAAAATTAATTACAGATTTTATTTTTACCAGAGATATTTCTTTACTTGTGCAAGAATGAAAAAAAATTATTGCTTAATTAATAAACTAGTGCAATTAACAAAGTATCTGGAAACATATTAGTTAAGAGAAAAGTTAAGCATATAGACACAGGAGCCAGAGCAGCTATGGGTTACATAATGACACTGGAGACCTGGAGATGAAAGAAAAGGGGCCATGCAGCCACTTAATGAGCCTGCCAAGGCACCAGCTGCTGCTCCTGGAAACAGAGGTCCACAGCTCAGCATCTGGGTCATGATTTGCCATATGAGGAGGAAAATGACAAAGAAGCTTAATGTGGCAGGGCAAATGGTACCTTTTCCTCATCGCAGTCACCTTTAAAAGGTGATATTCAAAAGGCTAGGTGCAGCCTGCCTTGATGAGTAAAGACACAAGTGAGATGATGTCAGCGTTTCAGAATCTTCCAGTAGATCAAATCTTAGAATTAATTAAGATATTCTTATTACCTATGTTTCAAAACTTTTCATCCTTTTATTTTTTTTGTCCTGAACATGAGCATGGGGATGAGGAACTGTAAAGTTAAAACTATGTGTAGCTCTAAAGCAAATGTGTAAACAGTGCTTAATTTTATAATTGTAATTTTTACTATCAAATAATGTAAACTTGCTGTGGTCTTGGGCTCAAGGTACAATTACTTTTAGCACCAAGAATCTAAAATGGAGATGTCAAAAAATCTAAATCTTGTTCTGATTGAATATTTATGTTGAAACATTTAAACTTCTCTGAGAGCTGGTATTTTATGTTTTAAATTTTCATTCATTCATTCGTTCGTTCGTTCGTTCATGCATATTGGCACTTACCTACATTTATGTCTGTCTACCTCTTTTCTCCAGGGTGCCTGTAAGGTCAGGAAAGCTTGAGGAATACCCTGACATTGGAATTCCAGGTTTTTTGAAGAACACCACATATGGGTCATCCGGAAGAACAGCCAATCCTCTTACCTGCTGAGCCATTTCTCCAGACAACATTTTGCTTGTAATAGCCAGAAACTGGAAACAACCCAGATGTTCCTCAGTTGAGGAATAGATAAGAAATTATGGTACATTTACACAATGGAATACTACTGAATATAAAACAAGGAAATACAAGGAATACAAAATAAGGAAATCATGCAATTTGCTGGCAAATGGTGGGAACTGGAAAAGATCATCCTGAGTGAGGTATCCCAGAAACAGAGAGACACACAGGGTATATACTCACTTATAAGTGGATATTAGACATATAATATAGAATAAACATACTAAAATCTTTACACCTAAAGAAACTAATCAAGAAGAAGGACTCTGGCTAAGATGCTCAATCCTCATTCAGAAAGGCAAAGAGGGTGGACATCAGAAGAGGGAGAAAACAGGGAACAGGACTCCAACCACAGAGGGCCTCTGAAAGTCTCTACCTTGCAGGGTATCAAAGCAGATAGATACTGAGGCTTATAGCCAAACTTTGGGCTGAGTGTAGGGAATCTTATGAAAGAAGTGGGAAATAGTAAAACCTAGAGAGGATAGGAGCTCCACAAGGAGAGCAACAGAACCCAAAAATCAGGCACAGGTGTCTTTTCTGAGACTGATATCCCAACCAAGGACTGGGATCAGAAGAAAGGGGAGGATGACCTCCCCTGTTGGTGGACAGGGTAGGGTATGGGTGGAGCAGAGGGAGGGACAGTAGGTGCCCCGACCCACGGGACCTAGTTATTCGTGGGGTTCGAGGGGATCCAAGCCTGAAAGAAAAATGGGCAGGAAAGGAGAACGAGACCAAGCAGTTTCCTTGTCAAGGTCTCCTTTAATGGGATGAAAAGTACCAGTTTTAAAAGCAGAGAAAGGAAGGAGCAGGGAGGGGTAGGTAAGATTCCTGTGAGGGGAGTGGTTCTGCCTGGGCAGCTTGTGATCTTGGAACGTCCTTCCACCTGGAAGCTTCCTTATCTATGGAATGTCCGGTTCCAACTGCACGGCTGTTGTCTTCGGGGGTCAGCAATTCTCAGCGAGGGGAGTCTTCTATTCTAAGCCATGTTTGTTCCCAACAAGTAGGTTTGGGAGGGGAGGAGGGAGGGAAAAAAAGAATGAAAAGAAGTCAAAGTAAATGTAGAATATAAATATATACATAAATAATAAAGAAAAATAATTGTATTCTTATTCCTCAAAAAAACAAGAATCAGGGAGTATGGGAGTACCTGTATAATTTCTATCTGATAAGAAAATCTTATAATGATATGATCTTTACAGTGATTGTAAACAGCATGTTCATGAATATGTGCCCATCCATTTATCCACTTCATTATCTAAAAAACAGCTCTTTTTCTTTTCTTTTCTTTTTAAATTAAATGAAGGCTTGAAACATCTCATACAAGCAACTTAATGGCCCAACTGAAAGCTCTAGAGAAAAAAGAAGCAGATACACCTAAGAGGAGCAGATGGCTGGAAATAATCAAACTCAGGGCTGAAATCAATCAATTAGAAACTAATAAAACAATTCAAAGAATCAATGAAACCAAGAGCTGGTTCTTTGAGAAAATCAACAACATAGACAAACCCCTAGCCAAACTAACAAAAAGGCAGAGAAAAATGGTCCAAATCAGCAAAATCAAAAATGAAAAGGGGGACATAACTACAGACACTGAGGAAATCCAAACAATCATTAGGTCTTACTACCAAAGCCTATATGCCACAAAATTTGAAAATCTCAATGAAATGGACAATTTTCTTGCGAGATTCCACCTACCTAAATTAAGCCAAGATCAGATAGGAAGATTGAATAGACCTATATCCCCCAAGGAAATAGAATAAATCATCAACAGCCTCCCTACGAAAAAAAGCCCTGG
>CM053752.1:49403304-49431316 GCA_028658305.1 Pachyuromys duprasi
AAACATATGGTATATACTCACTTATATAGACCTATAGGATAAGAAGTTCAAGCTGAAATCTACACACCTAGTGAGGATATACAGGAAGGAGGACCCAGGTTGGTATGATCAATGCTCGTTTGGATGAACAAATGGGATGGACATTGAGTGGAGGAGAAAACAAGCAACAGGACAGGAGCATGCCAAGGAGGACCTCTGGGGGGTGGGGGGTCAATGTAACGATGTATCAGAGCAGATATAAAGACTCATGATCAGGACTTTGGCAGAGGGCGAGAAGTAATGAAAGATCTGGGGGAGGTTGGTGAGACTTGGGGAGAACAAGAGCTCCACAAAGACCAAACTGAGCAGGGCACAGGGGTCTTGTATGAGACGGTTTCTACAATCAAGGACCATGTGTGGATGTGGCCTGGAACCCCTGCTCAGATGGGGCCCATGATAGCTTAGTGTAGGACTGAAGACCCTAGTGAGGGAAACAGGGGCTGTTTCAGTCATAAACTTGATGGCTGACTCTTTGACCCTCCCCCGTACAAGCTGGGGAGTGACAGACTGTCTAGATCCCAGGGGAGGACACTGCAGCCAGCCCTGAGGAGACAGGATGAGCTGGGGTTGAATTGAAGTGGAGGAGGTCCTCCCCTGTTGGTGGACTTGGAGGGAGCGGGGAGGAGGGAGATGAGGGAGGGTTGGGGAGGGTGGGAGGGAATGAGGGAGGGGGCTACACTTGGGATGCAAAGTACCTAACCTGTGATTGATATAAAAATAAATAAAAAAAATTAAATGAAGTCAGCACCAAGATCAGCACAGATCAGGAAACAACAGTTCCTTGGTCTGTGCCTTTTCCTGGGACCAACTCTCATCAGCGCCCCCTTGTGACCAGCACAGATCAGTAAGCTGCGTGTAACAGACCCCTATGTCTCTTATGCCAGGCTGTGCTACCAAAGTCTACTAGCAACAGTGGTCAGAGCTGCCCAGAACCTTCTGAGGAACCCATGCCTCAGTTCTGCAACCTTTGCTATTTTCTGGGACCCACACTGATCAGTGGCTCCTGAAACTAACACAGATCAGGGAGTAGCAGTTCCCCACCCCACACAACTCCCTGAGGCCCACCACGATCTGAGGAACCAAGACCAACAGGGATCAGGGTGCAGCAGAAAAACCAGAGGACTGAGGCCATCTGGGATCACGAACTCAACCTATAATCCCAGAGACCTAGTACAATCAGGAATAAAACCCAGGGCCATATGACACCACCAAACCCCAGCTATCCTACCACAGGAAGCCCTGATGATCCCATCACACTGGAAGCACAAGAAAATGATCTTAAATCTAAGGTTATGAAAATGAGAGAACAAGAATGTCAATCAAAGAATGCATACAGAAATTGTGATAAATTTATGCAATGGAATACTACTCAGCTATTAAAAACAAAGAAATAATGAAATATGGGGCTAGTGGAAGGAACTCGAAAAGATCATCCTAAGGGAGCTAAGCCAGAACCAGAAAGATGCACATGGTATGTACTCACTTTTAAGTGGATATTAGACAGGATAATCATACTACAATCCACAGACCCAAAGACAAGGAGAGTACAAAGGAGGGTGCCAGAATGTCACTCAGAAGGGGAAGTAGAATAGACCACAGAAGTAGATGAAGAGAAGGAACTGAGCAGAAGATGGAATGGGGAGACAAGGATAGGGATCAGATGTGAGGAGAACCGGTGCGAGGGCGGAGGCCGGTAGGAAGTGAGAGGACTGGGAACAAGAAGGGAAACTGTGGAGGGACATTTCCTAGTCAAGATGGCAGCCTGCTACAGCGTAGGCTTCTGGAAGGATATGGGTGTGACTCTAGTTGAGATTCCTAATGGGGGTGGGGAAGGTATGGGCCTGAAGACTGACCTTATCACCTCCTAGCCAGGCAGGGCTTCTGGAGGAAGAGTATCAACAACCACTAACAAAACCTGTGATCCAAAAATTACCCTGCCTGCAAGAAGTGCAGGATAATGAGAGAACAGAGTTCGAGGGGAAGTCCAATAAATAATTGGCCCAACTTGAAACCCACCCCCATGGTAGACACTAACAATGATACTCTATTATGCTTTCAGACAGGAGCCTAACCTGACTGTCCTCTGGGAGTATTCAGCCAACAGCAAATCAAAACAGATACTGGACTTGCAAGCAAGCCAGTATCCTGGGGGTCCTGTGGAAGTGTTGGGGGAACAATGGAAAAACCTGGAGGGGACAGGAGTTTCACAAGAAGACCAACAGAGACAACTTACCTAGTCACATGAGGGCTTGCACAGACTGAGACATCAACTAAGGAGCATGTATGTTCTGGACCCAGTCCCTCTGTGCACATGTAGCTGAAGGGCGGCTTGGTCGTCATATAGGGTGCCTGGCGATTGGGGGTGGGGCCGTTTCTAATACTTCCCCCTGGATGGACTGCCTTGAATATATACTCAGCCCCGGTGTAACTTGAAGTGCCCTGGAAGGTTAATATGCGGGGAATGGGGCTCCCCATTTTAGGGGGAAAGGGAGAAGGGAAGGAGGAAGGAGGGGAATTCAGTGGACTGAGAAGAGGAAAGGGAGGGGGCACCATTGGGATATAAAATCAATAAACCAACATAAAGTTAAAAATAAAATGAAACAGGAGGCCACAAGGGAGTGGGGAATAAATAAAATGAATGCCGAAGTAGAATTCTTTATTGATCAACCTGAATACAGAGCCATCTCCTTAAATTTAAATTTGGGTTGGTATTAGATGATATCATTATTGTTAATTATCCAAACCGTTCCTTTACAATGCTTATTTCATAATGTTCAATATTTTATATTGTATATAATTTTTGCCTTTACTAGTATACAGCTGATTAATAAAACACGTTTCTAAAGTACTATGTAATGATTTGAGGACCATATGCAATATAATACAATTTACACATTAAATAGCAATAAGTAATAATATATCATATTTTTCTAAATTTGTTGTAAGATTGTCAGTGTCACAACCTTTAAATTACATATTTTTTCTTTTTAAATGTCTTTTATTCCAGAACATCCACACTGTTTCCATAGTGACTGCATGAGAGTGGGTAGGAGCAGCTAACGTTAGAGACCTTTGAAGGAGACATATGGAATCTTACTATTGTAGATGAGCCTACATGTGTGTGTACGCACACTCATGTGTGTGTCTCTCTGTGTGTATTTATGTGAAAGAATACAATTTAAAGTAGAAACAGTAGATGTTTCACATCTTCAAAATATGAAAATGTATACTATTGCTATTATCATAGTGTGTAAATTGTATTAAATTTTATGTCTATCTTTCTTGAATCATCACATTGTAGTTAAGAAGCATATGTGTTTCACCTGTGTATGTGTTTCTTTGTGTTTGAGTTTTACCACATACTGGGGAACATGCTTCTACCAGAAACCATAAGCAATCAAATTAAAAAGCCCAATGCCAGGTGTAGATTACCTCATCTGTGTTGTCTGTCAGTAGAGTCTCATTGGTCATTATAACATTTTGTTCTTTTTTATTACAGACTTTTTATTATATAATTTTTTACAGAATTTTTATTATAGGTTATTACATGTTTCAACCAACTTCAAACATGCTTATCTTTAAGTAGGTGGCAGTTAATAAAGATAGCCACAACAACAACAAAAAAAACCCAAAAATCAAGAATAAGAGACTATGGAGTGCTCCGCCCTAAAAAGAACACATATATCTAACTCTATTTCCTAAAATTCAGGTATCATTGCAGAAAAGGAGATGGAAAGATTGTAAGGAAAAGAATTTAAGAGCTAGAGAAGATGGAAGACACCAAGGAAACATGGCCTTCTAAACAAAGCAAGACCAATATACACAAGAACTCACAGAAACTGTGGCATGATGTTGTGTCAGGGAAAAAATATACATGCATACATACATATGTATATATACATATACCTGTGTATAGGAACTGGGTGTAGTTGAGAGAAAAGAAACTGTAATCATAGCATATTGTATGAAAATATCTATTATCAGTAAAAGTACTGTATGACTGCAGTGAAACAGTACTTGCCAGAAATCTCTAAACATTGCATCCATAAACACATGGTGATTGTGACAGTATGCCCAAGGTTTGTACAAAATCCAGCCACCCCATATCCAAAAAGCTATTAAAGTTTCATATCCTTTGAACAAAATACCTTCAATATCCCTTGTTTTACCTGTAGTAAACCACCTTCTCTGCTTGATATATTTCACTTACTATAAGGTGTCCTGTGTTCATTCATGCTAATAGTTATAGAACTTCTTTTAAAGAGTAAATGGAATTCTAGTGTGTAGATATGCCACATTTTATTTCAACATCTGTCCGATGATAATGTTTAAGTTAGTCCTAATGATATGACAGGAGGTCCATTGCATCAACCTGTTAATAGTGCTGTAATTAACTCAGGTGGTGGTGGAGAGAGTGGGGAGGATAGCTGGTAAAAACAGTCTCTATTTCTTTTTTACTATTTGTCCTTTTGTTAATAAATGTTCCAGCCTACATGAAGTGATATTTCATGGTGGTTCAACTTTGTAGTTGTTAAAATATTAGATATTCTCAAGATTATCTTATACCTCTTGGCTTTTTTATTATCTTAGAATGTATTTTCAAGTCTCTCCCCATTTTAACAAATAAAATTGTTTTGTTTGTATTGAGATTTGCTTGTATTACTTGCATACTTTGGATATTGAATTCTTATTAAATATGTTTTCATATATGTGCAATTTTTTGTTATCTGCTATGATGGTAACTTATTCTTACTTTTTAATTTTTTCCTCTCTTATTATTTATTACAATTTATTCACTTTGAATCCTGCTTGTGATCACCTTCCTTGGCACCTCCCAATCCCACCATCTTTCCCTCTTATACTCCTAAATTCCATCCCTAATCCACTGATAGGGATGGTCTTCCTCCCCTTCTCTCTGACCCTAGGTCTCATCAGGAATGGCTGCATTGTCTTCCTTTGTGGCATGGCAAGTCTGTGTCCCCCAGGAGAGGTGATCAGAGAGCTTGCCCTGAGTTCATGCCAGAGACAACTCCTGTTCAACGTAATTGGAACCCACTTGGAGACTGAGTCTATGGGCTACATCTGTGCAGGGGTTTTACTTGATGATGATGAATTTTTTCTTTAGCTGTGTAGAAACTTTTAAAAGTAATATCTTTTCTGCTTGGTTGTCCTATGGCTTATTTGTTGCATAGTTGTTTTTGTTTCTTTGTTTGTTTGTTTTTAATTACAAGATAAAGTATTGCCCAGACCAACTTTTCTAAGACCTTTAGATTGAACCTATAAGGACAAGACATATTTACAGAATACATGAAAATTATATATATATATATATACATATATATATATATATCTTTGAAGGATTACTGCTAAAAATGACTTCCAACAACAAATACTTTGCGATAATAAGCAGATTAAGTTACACCTAAGTTAATAAATTTATTTAGAGTTGTTTGTTACATTCTTTATTTACAAGATTACAAAAATAGCTCTTCCTTTTGTGAAACATATTTTTTACAACTGAGAAGTGAAATCCACCACATTCCTTAGTTCTATCAAGCCACAGAGAGAAACCTGTAGTTGTGCATAGTAGTGACAGTACAGAAGTATTAATCATGTACTCTTCAATAAGCATTACCAGGAAGGTGAAATGTCTGAAAAATTCCAACACAATATTTATATTAATTAATGAACCTAGATAAAGCTAGTTGTCAAATGATATATTCCTAATCAGAAAATTAACATACTTTTCAAATTGTTCTTTGTCCCGACCAGTTCCTGCATGCTTTTAACTCCTTCTTGTCTATTTCCATGTGGTCTGTATTGCACAAACACATTCTTCCAGCCTGGGTGGACAGAGCCAACTCTCAGAAATTGGGCAAAGTAATTCATTTTAGTAAGTACTTTATCACCAAAGAAATAAGTCATTTTTTGGAAATATTTTATCACATTGAAGCCAAACTAATTAATTCATGTGTAAAAATAATACTAATGAAAAATACATATAAGGGCACATAAGATCAATATAAATGTTAAAATAATTAAATACATTACATTTTTCAGATATCTTTAACAAAATTTCTAATTGAATCCATTGACATTTGTTTCACAGATTCATAACTTACTATTTTTTTTCTCTGAAATATTTGGGGGAATTTCCATGAGAAAGGATATAATATATAGCATTTTCTTCAGTACATTCAAAATATGACATATATGTTTGATGATCTGTATGTAGGTTTTATTGAAAAAATGTGTTAATTACTAAATTCATTATCACTAAGTACTTTTCAATTTTATTGTAAAGATATTTTATAGTAATGAAGATTATTTCACAAACATAAAGGAAGTTCATATTCTAATTTCAGCTGCAGTATTTCACAGATTAAAGAATCAGTTTATGGTGTTATGCATTTTCTCTATTTTTCAGCACTTAGAATGTTGATAATGCCTGTACTAAAAGAGAAGGAATATTCAGAATCAATTTTTCCATGGATTGTTGCACATGTATTATTTCCATGAGAGCTATAGACAACTTAAGTTCTCTTTCTCTCCCTCTCTGTTTGTGTATGTACATCTCTCTCTCTTTCATGCAAACACTCACTAAGAACATAGGATAAAAATTTATTATTAGCAAATTTATCATTGATGGGAATTAAATGTCAAAAACCTCCAGATTTTAGGGTTCTCACTACCAGTTAAGCATAAAAAGAAAACCAGCTTTGTGATTCTGTTCATCATGTTGTTAGCAGAAATCATCTATTTTATGATAGAGTTAACTTCATTACTCTATGGAACCATCATTTTCGTAAACTGTTCCATGTTAGGAGACATGTTTACATTTTCAACAAATGAAAGTAAATCTTATTCATTAAAATTAATAGTGATAAATATCCTTATTTCCTCATTGGAAGTGTATAATCATATTGAATTAGTGCAATGAATTAATTACTCTACAAAATTATGAATTTGTTGTGGTGCCAAATAGATGTGAGCAAATAAATGGATGACTGGGTAGAGCTAATCAATTTGAATGCAGGATGTTTTGATAGACTTGAAATTTCAGTTCCACAGAGAGGAGTTAAAAATGATGCCAAGCAATATGCTCAGTCTTTTGTCATAGTACTTGAAAATAATGGGAACACTGACTTTATTTTCCAAATAATTTTTCAGATAAATTAATACAATTTGCATTTTTCCACAAATTATAGATTTGATATGAGTAAACAGGAAAAAGTGAGAAAAAGAACAAATGTTTAAAAATCATGTTCTTTTGGTTATAGGAGGTCATCAGATATCTGTGAGTTAATTTTGTATCTAGCCACTTTGCTGAATGTGTTTATCAACTGAGGGAGTTCTCTGGTTGAATTTTTGGGGTCTCTCATATGTATTATCATATCATCTGTGAGTAGTGATGACTTTTCGCTTTCTTATTTGTATTCCCTTGATCTCCTTTAGTTGTCTTATTGCTCTAGATAGGACTTCAAGAATAATGTTGAAGACATAAGGAGAGAGTGGGAAGCCTTGTTTTGTCCCTGATATCAATGGATTTGATTTAAGGTTCTCTCCATTTAGTTTTACACTGTCTTCAGGCTTGCTGTATATTGCCTTTACTATGTTTAGATATGAGCCTTTATCCCTGATCTCTCCAAAACTTTAAACATGAATGGGTGTTTGATTTTGTCGAATGCTTTTTCAGCATTGAAGGAGATAATCATGTGTTTGCTTGTTTATTTTGATTTGTTTCTGTTTTTTTTTCTTTCAGTTTGTTTATGTGGTGGATTCATTGATGGATTTTTGTATGGTGAACTACCCCTGCATTCCTGGGATGAAGCTTACAAGGTCGTGGTGAATGATATCCTTAAGGTGTTCTTGGATTCTGTTTGCGAGTATTTTATTGAGTATTTTTGCATCAATGTTCATCAACAAGATTGGTATGAAATTCTCTTTCTTTTTTGGGTCTTTGTGTTTTTGGTATCAAGGAGACTATGGCTTCATAGAATGAGGTTAGTAATGTTCTTTCTGTTTCTATTTTGTGGAATAGTTTGAAGAGTATTGATGTTAGTGCTTCTTTAAAGGAATGGTAGAATTCTGGGCTGAAACCGTCTGGCTCTGGGCTGGTTTTCTATAGGAAACCTTTGATGACAGCTTCTATTTCCTTAGGGGATACAGGACTACTTACTTTATTTACCTATCTTGTTTAAGCTTTATCAAATGGAATCTATCAAGAAAAGTGTCCATTTCATTTACATTTTCAATTTTTGTTGCATATAGGCTTTTGAAGTAGGACACAATGATTCTTTTGATATCCTCAGTGTCTGTTGTTATATCCCACTTTTTATTTCTGATTTTGTTGATTTGGAAATGGGGTACAGAGCTAAATGAGAGTTCTCCACAGATGAATATCGAAAGGCAGAGAAACACTTAAAGAAATGCTCAGCGTCCTCAGTCCCCAGGAGAATGCAAATCAAAATGACTCTGAGATTCCACTTCACAGCCATTAGAATGTCTATGATCAAAAATTTAAAGGATGATGCATGTTGGAGAAGTCATAGAGAAAGGGGAACCATCCTTTATTCCTGGTAGGAATCTGAACTTGTACAAACACTTTGGAAATCAATCTGTTGCTTTCTCAGGAAAGTAGGAGTAGTGCTACCTAAGATCCAGCCATACCACTCCTGGGCATATACCCAAAAGATGCCCCACCATTCAATAAGGATATTTGCTTAACTATGTTCATAGAAGCTTTATTTATATTAGCCAGAATCTGGAAACAAATTAGATGTCCCTCAACGGAGGAATGGATTAAAAAAAGTGTGTTATATTTACATGATGGGATATTACTCAGCAATTAAAAACAAGGAAATCATGAAATTTACAGGCATATGGTGGGAACTAGGGAAGATCATCCTGAGTGAAGGTAACCCAGAAGCAGGAAGACACACATGGTATATACTCATTTATAAGTGGATATTAGCTATATAACACAGGATAAACCTACTACAATCTATAGTCCTAAAGAAGTTAAACAACAAGGAGGACTCCAGTAAAGATGCTTAATCTACATTCAGAATGACAAACAAGATAGACATTGAAGTAGGAGAAGACAAGAAACAGGACAGGAGCCTTCCACAGGGGACCTCTGAAAGACTCTACCCACCAGGCTATCAAAGGAGATACTGATACTCATAGCCAAACTTTGGCCAAATGCAGGAAACCTTATGGAAGAAGTGGGAGATAGAAAGACCTGGAGGGGACAGGAACTCCACAAGGAGACCAGCAGAGACAAAATACCTGAGCCCAGTGGGTCCTACAGATACTGATACTCCAACCAAGGACTATCCATGGAAAGGACCTAGACCCCCTACTCAGATGAATCCCATAGGCTTCTCAGTTTCCAAATGGGTTCCCTAATATGGCATCAGGGGCTGTCTCTGACATGAACTAGGTGGCTTACTTTTTGTTTGCCTACCGCTGGAGGATGCAGCCTTGCCAGGTCACAGAGGAAGATGCTGTTGCCAGTCCTGATGAGACCTGATAGGCTAGAGTCAGATAGAAGGGGAGGCTGTCATCCCTTATCTGGAGACTAGGGAAAGGGCATATAGGGAGAAGAAGGGGGGTGGGTAGGACTAGGAAGACATGAGGTGGGGGGCTATGGTGGAGACCCAAAGTGAGTTAAGTGTAATACATAAATAAAATGAAAAAAAATGACATGTTATGTTTTCTCAGAATTTATAATTACATGGTTAAATTAGCAGGATACTAACAGATACCATCTTCAACTAGAAGCAAAAGAAGTGCGGATGTGCAGATTTGAAGTCTTATTAGATTTGTATAGAGTACTTCTGCTAATCCTAGTGGCTTGTTTTCTTTAGGAGTCTGTGAGTGAGAGAGAGAGAGAGAGAGAGAGAGAGAGAGAGAGAGAGAGAGAGAGAGCTTTTTGAAAGATGATACCTCTCAAATTTTTAATTTATGAGATAATGTATTAAGTCGGTAAAATCTAGAAGAACAGATTGTTAAGTTAAAACATTATTTATATTTTTCCCACCTGTGATTTTGTAATTTTGAGATAACATGGTTTAGTGATGTGAGTGAGATTAAGATACACTTCCACTTAATTTACGGCATTGTTTCCTTCTGTGGGAAAAAAGAAATTCCAAAACACTATCAATGTGTTTCACAAAGACACTATTGTAATACTTAAGCAAATATATTTCAAGTGACAATCTACAAATAGGTATGATAAGATTAAAATTCTTTTTAGTCAATTATTACTGCATATGACATCAACTAATTCTCAAAAACAAAGAGGGAATATGATAAAGTAAAAGTGTAGAAATATTTTAAACTCTTATTCCATGATAAAGTTGAATTTAAGCAGTATATATCTACAAACTCAGCCCTCCAGAAGGCACTTGAGGGGAAATCTATACCTAAAAGGTTATCTCCAAGCAAAACAAAACAAAACAAAACAAACAAACAAAAGACATGGACAAAACAATCCCAGATCAACAAATCAGAATAGAAAACATACATGCACACTAACACACTACCACCACCACCATAACAACAAAATACCATGCATCAACAGAAAATGCTCAGTGATAACTCTTGATGGCAACGGTCTCAATTCACTAATAAAAAGCAAATACTAGCAGAATGGATGTAATGGATGTTTTTTCTGTTTCATCCAAGAACCAACTTTAACATCAAGGCAAACGTCATCTCACGGTAAAGGGATAGAAAAAGATACCCCAAATAAAGAAATACAGGAAGCAAACTGGTATAGTCATTTTAATACCTGAACAATAGACATTAAAGAAAAACTAATCTGAAGACATAGCGAAGGATGCTACGTACTATTGTGATTCTTAACATATATGCATATATGAATTCAAGTTCATAAAGGGAAAAGGACATATTGACACACTGATTCGGGAGACTTGATGCCCCACTCTTGTCAATAAACAGAGAGTCCAGACAAAGTCTAAACAGAGAAATGCTGGAGTGAACTGATGTCATAAACCAAATGGACCTATCAGAATACTTATATAAGGTTATACCCAAACACAACAGATGATAAACATTTTCAGTACAGTAGTAAGCTACAAAATGAACTCATAGAAATCGGTAGCCTTTCTATATGAAACTGACAAGTGGACTGAGAAAGAAATCAGGAAACACTACCTTTTACAATAGCCTCAAAAATGAAGTCTATTTGGGTATTTCTAATGAAACAAGTGAAAGATTCCTATATTTGTTTCCTAATGAGAGACAGAAAGGAGGTAGATCTGAATAGAACAGGAAATGGGGAGAGGGTAAATTATAGCCTGGATATATTTTGTAAAAAATAAACACGCTATTTTCAACATAAAGAAAAATAATTATTTAGAACAGTGAATATAGATCAGTCGTAGAAACCTGAATTTCATCTGACTACCACACAAAAAATACAGAAAAATACTAAAAAGCCAGTTATAAATATTGCTAAATATAAATGTATCATACAAATTAGTAAATACTATATTCATATAATTAAGAAAATGAATTTCATTTTTGAATAAAAGACAAACCAAAAGAAAATCTGAGTAGATTTGATAAATCACTCAAGTAATTAATGGAGAAAAAAATGAGTAAATTTCAGTAAATAGGACAGCCGATCAAATGTGCGAACTAAATGTATTCTATACGGCACAAAAATATGTAGAAATGAACTAATAAAAGGTGTAAATATAGAAGAAATAAAACAAATATAAAATTGCATATAAATAATCAATGGACAATATTAATAGGCAGGTAGAAAGTTCAAGTCAAAGGAGGCAATAATTTGTAGTATTATATAAATTAGTTTATAATTAATGATTTTTCATATTCATGAGACCCACAAAACACAAATGACTTATAAAACACCCTTTTACATGTCAAAGCAATTTCAAATAATTTCAAAGTTGCAAAATTTACTTAAATATTTATAGTTTTAACACAGAAAAAAAAAAGAGGAACAGCTTGACATACTTAGATTCCTGATGAGAAGTCACAACATTATCTACTCAGGAATCTAAAAAAAAAAATATACACTCCAACTTCCAGTTACCAATTCTCTAAGTTCACACATCAATTTACAGTAAATCTGACTTCAGAGCAAATAACAGTGACATGAAAAACTGCAGAAATTAGAACTTAAATGTATAAGCTTACCTCATACACTTTGAGGTTAAACTGAAATTAAAACAATGCAAAAGTAATTTGAGTATTACTTTTCTGAAGTATAAAAGGATGATGCAGAGACAAAAATGCCTGTGATAGGACTCATGAGGGTAAATTCATTGACTTCCCCATGTCAGTGTGGTAAGCACTGCATTTCACAAGTGTGTAGGCATACTTTTTATAGGGTAAAACAGATAACTGACTGGTAAAACTAAAGGCAGTAATTGTGTAATAATGCCTAATTAACTTACACTATATATGTAGCTATAGAACAGTTGAATTAGTGATGTCTTTTATATATGTTATTAACTTTTAGGGGAAATATCACTAGTTCTTTGGCAATCTAGTTGGGTCCATAAGTCAAAATATAAGTATACATTCTCCAAATAAGTGGCTATTGGAAGTTCTTTTAATATGAGAGCAAAAATATGTTAATTTCACATGAAACTTAATGACTCTTTGGGGGTGTCTCTTTTGTGAGCAAATTTATTTTAACCATATGCTATTAGAAAGATGTAGAGCAAGCCATATTCAGATATCTAGGCAATTGAGGAATTTGAATTTTTGTAATTTCAGGCTGTTCCTCTGATGATTAATGTTGATTGTCTACTTGACAGGACTGAAATCACTCTGGGCATACCTGAAAGGAATTACCTAGGTGAAGTCAATTGAGGTGAATAGTCATGGACAGCCGACTAGGAGAAAACCAGCAGATCATGAATGCTTATCATCTGTTTTATGATCAAAGACCCAAGGCGATCAGCTGTCTCTCCATGCAATCCTAAACCTTAGTGAGATTGCATGCTAAAATAATTTCTTCTCCCCTTAAGTAGTTTGCATGTGTGTGTTGTTGGAACAACAAGAAAATTAATGCATTGCTAAGATGTGATTTATTTCTAATTTTGTTGTTTATTTGTTTGATCGACTTTACACATCACCAAGGCTACGCAGTCTGTTCTGAAATTCACTCTCTACTTGAGGATGAGCTTGAACTTCTTTCCCATCTGCTTCCAACTACTGAGTGTGTGATTACAGACATGAGCCACTATACCTGACTTTCAATTTTGGTTGTAGAATTTGAAAAGTTGTTCCTTTATTAAACTATTTCAATTTTCTATAATGAAGCTACATTGCATATTTAAGAATCAAAGAAAAACATATACTAAGCTTTCAGTTCTGGAGAGTCAGAGGCATGTCTCTGACATTAGTTTTATTCTGGTAAAGGTCATTTAACAGATAGCATATCAATAGTGGGAGAGTGTAAGGAGAGAAAACATTCACACCATTAGACTTAATAAGGATCGGCCACTGTCTTAGTTCATTTTCCTCTTGCTGTGATAAATATGCTCTGACAAAAGCAACTTAGAGGAAAGCATTTTTATCTCTCAACTAAAGGGTATATTTAATCATGGTGGGAAATTTATAAGGAACAGAATTTGAGACAGCTGATCACATTGCATCCAGAGTGAAAAATCAGAAATGAATATAGTCCCCTTTTCTGTGTAGATGGTGTTACCCACTGCAGATATGTCTTACCACATCAATTAATAAGTCCAAGATAAGCACCCAAGGTCATCCCAGAATCCAGTCCACAAGGTGATTTTAGATAGTATCAATTGGACAACTAAGATTAGCCGTCATTATAACAGCCCATGTCAGTGTGATAATCAAAGACGTAACTTTAAGATGGAACTTTAAAGTTCCTTACTTTTTCCTAATAGTCTCTTATTCATCTGATCATGTAAAAGACAACCCAAATTTATATTTTTAATAAACTATATGTTTTTACCATCAAAAGCCTACATGTCAATGGAAACTCAAAGCAATCTTTTAACTGTGACCCATTACTCCATAATATCAGAAAGCAAAATCTGTGCTTAAGACAAACACACAGAGGATAAGTACCTGTTCCAAAATGAAAGACTCAATAATGGCCAGCCATTCTCAAATTAAAGAAAAATAAATTCCCAGAAGAAAAACATTAAATTTGGCATTTAAGGCCAGTGTTGAAATTGTCTAGACTCCAAAAGCACTTGGGTAACCCCACTTTCCAAGCTCTTCCACATGTAGCATACACAAATTCTCGCTTTGGCCAGCTCCACTCTATGCTTGTCCCTTTCCCAGAGACACAAATCATCTAGTCTTTGCTGCAATTAAAGCTTCTTCTTCACAGTTTCATGCAGTGATCCTTCAGAACAGTTTTTCAGGTATTCTAGCTCAGTAATAACACATATGTCCTGCCTTTGCTGCCCTCCATAGGCTCCTCAGTCTTCCACTTTTATGTCTTCTCCACCAGTAACAAATGGATATCACTGTAAGGCTCTTCCAACATGTAGTTGGATGTAGCTGCCTCCATCCAACCAGTCCACAGATTTTTAACTCCAGTGTGCTGACTCTGAGGAAGCACCTTCCCATGTCATTGCTTACCAGGTGTAGTAAAAACCTAAAGCTGCATTTTCAATTCAGGCTTTTAATGTAACATAAATTTGCAAGTTTAATCATAAGAGTCTATGTTGGGGCTTTTGACACTTAATATGTTGTTGTTAGAGTACTTTTCCTATTGTTTCAATGCTGAGTGCCAGGATTCTAGGTAGAGGTACTGAGCCCTTAAATAATAATTATCATTGCTTTATTTTCTTTCATTTCATTTCAGAATCTGGAAGCTTGGTCTCACACATTTTCCCTGCCCAAATTATTTTTTTTATCTTTAAATTCAACTTTATTCAAAAGTTGAATTTATGACATGGTGTGTACTCATTTATAAGTGGATATTAGAAATATAGGATAAACATACCTAAAATCTGTACACCTAATAAGCTAAGCAAAAGAGAGGAACCTAGGAAAGATGATCAATCCTTAATTCAGAAAGACAAACAGGGGCTGGAGATAAGGCTCAACTGTTAAAGGCTAGGTGATCAAAGAACCAGCCACTTAGTCCATGTCAGAGACAGCCCTGGCTCTCCTTTCAGGGGAACACACATGGAGACTGAGCTGCCCATGGACTACATCTGAGTAGGTGAACTAGGTTTTCTCCATGCATGGTCCTTGGTTGATTCATCATCTTCTGCAGGACCCCCTAAGCCCAGATTTTTGGGGGGTCTGTTGGTTTCCTTGTGGAGTTCCTGTCTCCTTCAGGTCTATCTCCTCCTTCTTCCATAAGATTGCCTGCACTCTGTTCAAAGTTTGGCTATGAGTCTTAGTATCTCCTTCTATAACTTGTTAGGTAGAGTGTTTCAGAGGTAGCCCTGTGGAAAGCTTCTGTCCTTCTCCCTGTCTTCTACTTCTAATGTTTATCCTGTTTGCCCTTCTGATTGAGCATTAAGCCTCTTCCTTAGGTTCCTTCTTGTTGTTAATATCCACTTACAAATGAGTATATACCATGTGTGTCTTTCTGCTTCTGGGTTACCTCACTCAGGATAATCTTTTATAGATCATCACCAACCGTACCTCTGAAAGAGGGCTAATATCCAGAATACATAAAAAACTGAAGAAGTTAAACACCAATAAACCAAGTAATCCAACTGAAAAATTATGTTCAGAGTTAATTCTCAACAGAGGAATAACGAATAGCAGAGTAATACTTAAGGAAATGCTCAACATCCTTAGTCATCTGGGAAAAGCAAATCAAAATGACCCTGCGATTCTACCTTACACCCATCAGAATGGCTAAGATCAAAAACTCAAAGGACCGCACATACTGGACATGTTGTAGATAAAGGGGAATCCCCCTTCATTGCTGGTGGGAATGTAAACTTATACAACCACTTTAGAAATCACTCTTGCACTTTCTCAGAAAATTAGGAATATTGCTACCTCAAGATCTAACTATACCACCTCTGGGTATATATCCAAAAGATGCTAAACCATATGACAAGGACATTTGCTTATCTATGTTCATAGAAATTTTATTCATAATAGACAAAATCTGGAAACAACCTAGAAGTCCCTCAACTGAAGAATGGATACAGAAATTATTGTACATTTATACAGTGGGATACTACTCAGCGATTAAAAACAAAGAAATCATGAAATTTGCAGGCAGATGGATAGAACTAGAAAAGATCACAATCACATTTTAGTGGCTGTGATTTTTTAGTGTCTTCCACAAAAGTGCCTCATCAATTCTCAATGTAACCACTGGGCAGTCACATCTAAGAGCTGAGCCTGTAGGAAATACCACACAGTCAAACCATACCTGTACACTTGTATAACTTTCTGAAGCTGAAATCATTTGTTACTTATAGATTCACAATGAACAACCATTCAAATCATCTAAGTATGCCATTGCAAGTCTCATCTCTGCTGATGGTATCAATGTTCCTGGACCCTCTCTTCGTATACTTTATGGACATTAAAGTGGAAACTGTGACCCTAGTTTTTCCCACAATTTTATATGAGAAGCTTCTCCTGATTTAATAAATAAATAAATAAATAAATAAGTTTCCCCTCCTTTAGAGCACAAAGTCTAATCTGGTAGCATGATTCTACCACATCGTGTAATATGATGTGTCTTCTGAACCTACCCTTGGATGCCTTTTTGGCATTTCTATTTTGGCTCCAACTACCTGTTTGTACGAGAGATAAATAAGAAATGTTTCTTTCTTAATATTGTTTCTGCTAATTAATTAAAAATATGATTACATTCTCGAATGGCACAAAGTTTTAAGGAAAAAAAACAAAATTGCGACTAATCTTAAATAACAAATGAATTTTGAACATTCATGTAGTTTTCTTATAACCTGCTTAACAAGCTTAAACTCTATAGTTCATCCATTGAGACCTACTTTAGCTCTTAACATAACTGTAGCTCCTCTCCTTTTTATTTTGTTTTATTTTTTCAGATTTATTTATTATAATTTGTTCGCTTTGTATCTCGGCTTTAGCTCCCTCCCTCTCCTCCCTATCCAACCTACCCTCCCTCTTTCTTTCCCTATCTCCCTCCCCTAGTCTATTGATATGGGAGGACCTCCTCCCCTTCTAGAAAGGCAAGCAGAATAGACATGGGAAGTAAGAGAAGACAAGGATCAGTAGAGGAGCCTTCCAGAGGGTGCTTCTGAAAGCTCCTCTCTTAATACTTGCTGTCACCTTTAGCATATCAGAAGTCATTTTGATCACAGCTACAAATAAGTTAAAGTTCTCAGGTCTCTATGGGCCTGAGACCAGGGTACAATTCAATAGATCAATATCCGTGCTGCTTAAAAAAAAATAATAGATGACAAATGCTTGAGCTGCTTGAGTTAAAGATAAATGTATGTTCTGTTAAAGATCTCAACATCCTGCTATGTTACTTACTCCAGGCAAGCTGGAACACCCTTCAGAGCTCCCATACTCTAAATCCCATCCAATCAGCTTAAACTGTTTTGTCTAGCTACTTAGATCCAATGTAATACACTTGGAACAAAATCAATAATGTTATGCTGCCCCCATCCTCCTGGTTACCTGGTTGTTACCTAGCTACTGTTTTTCCTATTAAAACAAAACAAAACAAAACAAAATTCCTTAGAAACAGACTGGCATCATAATATAGCTCCTGAGCCCAGATTATGTCTCTGACTGGTCCACTTTTGTTCAGGGTTCAATAAACTTCAATTAATCTGAGTCTGGTGTTTACATGGTCAGTGTGTGGCTATTCCTGAACCCATAATGGTTTCATTCTAAACTTTGAACCATATTCCACGAGTTAATGCCTGATTTACTAGCAAAATGCATTTTCTTGTTAAGATCCTCAGAAATGCAGTCACCTAAAAAGAGTATTTCATAGTACATTTTCTTTGTTTTGCTGCAGTGTCTCAAAATTTAGGGAAAAAAAACGTTGCCATCATGAAAATAAAAACGTATTAACTGGTAACAGTTTTTAATTTTAGGAACACTCATTTCCTGTATGCATTTCAGACAATAATTGCTTTTGAAGAAGACTCTATCAGCTATATAACATTGTCATCAACATGTCTATTTAAGATAATTTGGCGACAATAGAATTTGACTAAAGTTCAAAGTTAAACTTTGGATTGCATGTCACTCTTACTCATATTTCACTTTTTATTTGTAGAAGAGCCAGCAAATGATAAAAGACTGGAAGATGCATTGCAGCAGCTGTTATCAGATAAGAGCGCTAAGAAGTTGTCAGCTTAGAAATTAAAATTCTTGGCACACCAAAATCATGCTTCTATAAGCATTAGAATTACCTTTCCATTTCAAATAAGGAAAATGACTTTGACCCCATTGTAACACTTATTACCAAGAATATTTCAGAAAGCAGATGAGCCAAAATATGTTTTTCTTTCATTAATATTCTTTGTACCATGTTATAACTAATGATTTCTATTATGAATAGTCATTACCGAACAGTTACTTCAATAGTACATGACAATTTTATGTAATTTTTCCTTTAGTTGCAGGGAGGGAAAGAGAATTTTATTAAACAATGGCATCAGCTTTTAATCAGTTAGCAAAATAAAATGGTAACCCACTGTGCAAAGAATACTATGGAAGACACATTTAGAGAACACAGTGGAAAGAAATATATTTTTTTTTCTGAAGTTCATGACATAGTTGAAAGGTAGAGTATAGTGAAGTGAAAAGAACTTCTAAGTCCTTAAAGAACATTTAGTGAATTACTGTGCAATGTATATGGCTTCTTGTTAAAATAGACATAGATAAAAGAGAGTGATGAGGATTAAGGCACATGATTATTACCTCAAATAACATGGAGAAATCATAGATCTGGCTATTTTAATCTCAAAGTAATACAGTTCTCATTGGGTAGATTGGAATGCATAGTGATTAACTCAGTGTCACCAGTAATGTTCCAAGTCACATTAAGGAAGAAATGAAAGCATATCCCCTTACTGTAATTTAAACATAAGTGAGCCCAAATTTGATTATCCCAACTTAACTATCCCTGTGGCTTTCACCATTTCTGTGCCTGTTGTATGAGTCAAAATCTGTGCCTGCCAAAAATGCTGTCATAGGAATCTGGCTCAGGATTCATGAGGTTTCCATGTGTCTCTGTGTGTGTCTGTTGTATCTATCCCTAACAAAATGATGCATTCCCTATTTTATTGAAGAGGACAGGAAGCATCACATGGAGAAGGAATGTGGGATAATTTATGGAAACCTTTAACAGATTTAATAGATCACAAGTGGTTAAGTTTCTGACTCCAAGGGACCCCAACTAACAAATATAACAAATAATATTAGAAACATTGTTGTCAAGCAATATCAGTATATTACATTCAATATTCATGGTTGATATTCATTTTATAAGATAGTTTCAGTCTATTTGCTATTTTTAATAGATGTTTATCATAGCTCACATGTAGAGGCATATGTATTACTCAGGTAAGGGGCATGAGAGAGCACATATTTTAAGATTAAAGCTATGAAATAGCTTAGGTAGTGAAAGTTAGTTACATGGAAAATCCAAGGCAAGTAAAGCTGATAGATACATTGTCCTTTTTAAGGCAGATTAAACAAACAGGCTAAGCACACAGTAGGGTAGCAATCATAAATATTAAGTGATCTAATAATATGTTATTAGCTCTAGCTGAGATCTTCAGTGATTTATTTCTTTAATCATTTCTTTGAACATGAGTTATATTATTTTTATCATAATTGATTACCGCACCTAGGTTTGTGTCCCTAGTTTATAATACAGTTTCCAAGTTTTCGTTTTAGAAAAACATCCTGCTTTATATTATAGAATTATAAAAGAAAATATAATAATTTGTTTTATAAACAGTTTTGAGTACTGTGTTTTGTGGCCATGTGCTCTTTTAAGTTTATTTTCCATTCAAATTTTATATTTAAAATCTCAGAAAACAATTGGCAAAGAGAACATCTAAGGCTATGATAGAATTATTAGTATTAATTAGAGAATAACAACTTAAATAAGTTATAGGTTCTTGGACTGAAGTACAGGTAACCACTGCAGTGTTAAACATAATTGGACATATCTGAGTATAGGTCATTACTTATAAAGCATGTGGCAGTTATGGACTTCTCATTGTCTGCTATTATTTCATCACTACAGAACTTTATTTTACAGTGTTGGATGTATCTTATGGCAAACAGTGAAATTTCTTCTGTAAATCAGTAGAGTGTTTGGAATGCATGCAGCCATCATGTAAAAGAGTATTTCTTAAATGTACTATTCTACTTTTCAAAACTTTCCTGTTTTGTTCTTAAGAATATTTAAGCTATTTCTTAAGAGAAAAATGTGAAAAAGGGATAAGTTTATTATGGGAAGCTCCTGGAACTCAGACAGGATTGAAGAAGAGTTGAGAATAGACCCAGTAGGCAATTAAAGAATAATAAAAATATATGCAATATCCACCATCTATTTCTTATTTTTAATTAATGTATTTATCCACTTAACATCCTGATCTTAATCCACTCCCAGCCTTCCTCGCAGTTCTACCTCCTTCCTCTTTTCCCCTCTCCCCTCCTCTATTCCTCAGAAAAGAACCCCCCACTCCCCAAGCTCATCAAGTCACATCAAAATGAGCATATCCTCTTCTCCTGTGGTCTCCCAAGGCACCCCTGCCAGGAGTCAGTGATCACAAAGCAGACAACAGTTCATGCCAGAGATGGCCTTTGCTCCCCTTACTGGGAGACCCACATAAAGCCTTAGCTGCCCATCTGCTACATCTGTATAGAGGGACTTGGTCCACTCTATGCATGGTTCTTTGTTGGTACTTCAGTCTCAGCAAGCCCCTCTGGGCCCTGGTTAGTTGGCTTTGTTGCTCTTCTTGTGGAGTTGCTGGCACCTCCAGATCATTTTGTCCTTTCCTCACTGTTCCCCAAGATTCTCTAAGCTTCATATGTTTGCCTGTGAGTCACTTCCTGTTTCTATCTGCTGGGTGGAACTATGGTAGGTTCCTGTCTGTGTGCATAGCAGAATATAATTAAAAGTGTCAGGGGGAGGCTCCCTCTGTGGGGTGGGTGTCAGATTGGGCCAGACATTTGTTGCACATTCCCTCAATCTCTGTTCTATCTTTATCCCTGCACATATTGTATGCAGGGAAAATTTTGGGCCAATGTTCATGTGAGTGTTTGGTGTTTCCCTCCCCACACTAGAAGTCATGTCTAGGTAGAGGGTGGGTTTCCTTTTCAGTCCCCATGATCACTGCTACTAGGAGTCTAAGCTAGGATCACTGTTATATCCTCCCAGAAGCCTACTCTGCCTTAAGTCTCTAGCTTGTCATAGAGATAGCCCCACCAATGCTTTCTGTTTTCTCTGTAGGCCCTCTGTCCTCCTGCCCCATGCTCCACAGTCTAACCTCCACCTTTATTTCTCTCTAAGTTTTCTTTCTTACCTTGATCCCTATCTTCAACCACTTCTGCTGTCTTTTTTATTTTCCCTTTTGAGTGAGATTTAAGCATCCTCCCTTGGGTCCTCTTGGTTACTTATCCTGTTTGGGTTTCTGAATTATACTGTTTATCCTATACTATATGGCTAAAACCCAGTAATAAGTGAGTTCATACCATGTTTGTCTTTCTGGGTCTGGGTTATCTCACTCAGCGTGGTCTTTTCTAGTTCCATCCATTTGCCTATATATTGCATGATTTCCTTGCATTTTTAATTTAAATTATATTTTATATCAATTGCAGAATATTCACTTTGTATCCCAGCTAAATCCCCTTTCTCATTCCCTCCCTTTCCCTCATCTCCTCCCCTACCCCCCTCCTAGTCCACTGATACTGGAGGTCCTCCTCCCGTTCCATCTGACCCTAGCTTATCAAATCTCATCAGGACTGGCTGAATTGTCCTCTTAACATAGTGAAAATGGCTATGCTGTCAAAAACAATCTACAGATTCAATGCAATTCCCATCAAAATACCAAAACAATTCTTTACAGACCGTGAAAGACTAATTCTCAACTTCAAAAAAGGAAAAGCAAAACAAAACAGAACTGCCAAAATGATCATCTGGAGGTATCTCCATCCCTCATCTCAAGCTGTACTACAGAGCAATATTAATAAAAAATGGATTGTACTGACATAGAAACAGAATGGTGGATCAATGAAATAGAACAGAAGACGCAGAAATAAATCCATACACCTATAGATACTTGATTTTTGACAAAGAAGCCAAAACCATACAATGGAATAAAGAGAGCATCTTCAACTAATGATGCTGGTCGAACTGGATGTCTACATGCAGAAAAATGCAAATAGATCCATATTTATGACCCTGCACAATGCTACAGTACAAGCAGATCAAAGACCTCAGCATACAAATATGGTTTAGCAAATGTCCTTGGTGTGTACTTGAGCAACTTTTGGACATACATCTAGGAGTGGTATAGCTGAGTCTTGAAGCACTATTCCTAAATGTCTGAGAAAGCACCAGATTGATTTCCAAAGTGGTTTTACCAGTTTACATTCCCAGCAGCAATGGAGGAGAGTCCCCTTTCTCCACAACTTCTCCAGCATGTGTTGTCATTTGAGTTTTTGATCTTAGACATTTTGGTGGGTGTAAGGTGAAATCTCATGGTCATTTTGGTTCGAATCTCTTTGATGGCTAAGGAAATTGAACATCTTACAGGACAAGAGCCTACCACAGAGGGCCTCTGAAAGACTATCTAGTAGTGTATCAAAGCAGATATTAAGACTCATAACCAAACCTTCGGTAGAGTGCAGGGAATCAGGTGAAAGAAGGGGGAATTAATATGACCTGGAGAGGATAGGAGCTCCACAAGGACCAAATATATCTGGGCACAGGGGTCTTATATTAGACTATTTCTCCAACCAAGGAGCATGTATGGATATAACCTAGAACTTCCACTCAGATGTAGCCCTTTGTAGCTCAGTATCAAAGTGGGTACCGTATTAAGGGGAATAGGGACTATTTCTGACATGAACTCAATGGCGGGCTCTTTGACCTCACCACCCTGCAAGGGAGGTAAAGCCCTTCCAGGCCACATAGGAGGACATGGCAGCCAGTCCTGAAGATATGTGATAAAACAGGGTTAGATGAAAGGGAAGGACGTCCTCCCCTATCAGTGGACTTAGAAAGGGGCAGGGAGTAGATGAGGAAGGGAGGGTAGGATTGGGAGGGAATGAGGGAGTGGGATACAGGTGGGATACAGAGTTAATAAAATGTAACTAATAATAAAAATAAAATAAAAATAAAAAAGACCTCAACATAAAACCAGACACACTAAAGAAGTTAGAAGTAAAAGTGTGGAGGAGCCTAGAACTCATTGGCACAGGACACAACTTCCTGAATAGAACACCAACAGCTGAGTGAGGTACCCCAGAAGCAGAAAAACATACAAAGTATATACTCACTTATAAGTGGATATTAGATATAAAATATAGGATAAACATACTGAAATCTGTATACCTAAAGGAGCTAAGGAAGAAGGAGGATCCTGGATAAGATGATTAATCTTCATTCAGAAAGACAAATGAGATGGATATTGAAAGAAGGGGAAAACAGGAAACAGGACAGGAGCCTACCACAGAGGGCCTCTGAAAGACTCTGCTCTTCAGGGTATCAAAGCATATGCTGAGACTCATAACCAAACTTTGGGCAGAGTGCAGGGAATCTTTGTTAAGAAGGGAGAGATAGTAAGACCTGGCGAGGACAGTAGCTCCACAAGGAAAAAAACAGAACCAAAATATCTGGGCACAGGGATCTTTTCTGAGGCTGATATTCCAACCAAGGACCTTTTATGGATATAACCTAGAACCCCTGCTCAGATGTAGGCCATGGCAGCTCAGTATCCCAGTGGGTCCCTAGTAAGTGGAACAGGGACTATCTCTGACATGAACTAAGTGGCTGGCTCTTTGACCACCACCACCCCCCTGCTGAGGGGGGGAATCCTTGTTTTTAATAGCTAAATAGTATTCAATTGTGTAAATGTACCACAATTTCTTCATTCACTCTTTGGTTGAGGGATATCTAGGTTGTTTCCAGATTCTGGCTATTACAAATAAAGTTGCTATGGACATAGTTGAGCCTGTGTCCTTGTTGTATGGTAGAACACCTTTTAAGCGTAGGTCTAGGAGTGGTATAGCTGGGTCTTGGGGTAGAACTCTTCCCAATTTTCCGAGAAAGCACCAGATTGATTTTAAAAGTGGTTGTAAACATTTGCACTTCCATCAGCAACAGAGGAGTGTTCCCCTTTCTATACATACTCGCCAGCATCTGCTGTCAATTAAGTTTTTGATCTTAGCCATTCTGACTGGTATAAGATGTAATCTCAGAGTCATTTTGATTTACATTTTTCTGATGACTAAGGGTATTTGAGCATTTCTTTAAGTGCTTCTCAGCCATTCAGGTTTTTTTTTTTTTTTTCTGTTGAAAATTTGCCGTTTAGCTGTGTACCCCATTTTTAAATTGGATTAGTTTGTTTGTTTATGAAACATGAATGATACAGCTGAGGCTTAGTCTGAATATGATATAATCATATTTCACCAAGGCCTTCCAAATGCTTCTCAGTACCAGAATATTGCTGCTGAAAATGTGCAGATAAATTTCATTAGAAGATTTTTTAGATTTATTATTATTATTACTTAGAATTTATTCACTTTGTACTATTGATGAAGCCCCCTCCCTCATATCCTCCCAACTCACCCTCCCTCCTTCTTCCCCCCAATGTCCTTCCCCTACCTCCTTCCCTACTATCTGACTTTAGTCTATCAGGTCTCATCAGGACTGTCTGGATCTTCTTTCTCTGTGGCCTTGTAAGGCCACATCTCCAGGGGGGTAGGTGAGCAAAGAGCATCCAACCGTGTTCATGCTTGTGACTGTCCCTGCTCTCCTTACTAGGACACCCCATGGAAACTGAGCTGCTCATGGATTACAGCTGAGCAGGGGGTCTAGGTTCTCTCCATAAATGGTCCTTGGTTGATTCATCAGTCTGTACAGGACCTCCTGGGCCCAGATTTTTTGGCTGTTCTCCAGGTGGAGTTCCTGTCCCCTCCAGGTCTTTCTACTTCTCCTTTCTTCCATAAGATTCCCTGTACTCTGCCCAAAGTTTGACTGTGAGTCTCAGCATCTGCTTCGATACCCTGATGGATAGAGTCTTTCAAATACTTACTTAAAGTCTTTCAGAGGCTTTCTGTGGAAGGCTCCTGTCCTGTTTCCTGTCTTCTACCACTTCCTGTGTCTATTCTGTTTGCTCTTCTGAATGAGGATTAAGGGTCTTCCCTAGGGTCCTCCTTGTTGTTTACTTTCTCTATGACTCTAGATCTTAGTATGTCTATCCTATATAATATGGCTAATATCTATGTATAAGAGAGTATACACCATATACTGGTATATGCTTCTGGGTTACTTCACTCAAGATGATCTTTTCTAGTTCCATCCATTTGCCTGCATATTTCATGATTTCCTTGTTTTTAATTGCTGAGTAGTATTCCATTGTATAAATGTACCACAATTTCTGTATCTCTTCTTTCATTTAGGGACATCTAGGTTGTTTCCAGATTCTGGCTGTTATGAATAAAGCTTCTGTGAATATAGTTGAGCAAATATCCTTGTTGTATGGTTGAACATCTTTTGGATATATGCCCAGGAGTGGTACAGCTGGATTTTGAGGTAGCAATATTCCATGAAAACATTGGTTCTTCCCTAAATTCAGTAAAAGAAAAGCTCTTTTAAAAGAGCATTTTAAAAATATTTTGTACTCCCAGTGAGTGAGTAGTTGCACAAATCAAGTCAATTGCAAAGGAGAAAATGATATAATTAGATTTCAATTTCAAAAACAAAAGAAATAATAAACAACTTAATCACATGAGTATACCAGGGGAAAAATAATAAAATTCAGTTTATCAGTTTGATATGTTTACAACCTATTTGAATTAAGGTAAAAAGGCACACTTCAGGTATTTTTACACAAATTATTTTTAAAAGACAACTAATGTATCTGTTGACATAATTGATATTAAAAGATCCCGTTATTGTTAAAATAATTAGATGTTTATTTAATAGAGAATGTTTCTATATACATACATACATACACACATTTTCTAAGTAAACTTTAGAAAGAAAAGAAGGAGAGAATCATGTATTAATACTTTTTGAATAATATTTCTGAAATGTGTTTGCATATAGTTTGCTCTTTAAATATTTGGGTTGGTGTAATAATGATGTCATTCTACTGAAAATAGCTGTGTTCCTGATAGTGTAAATTTTTTTCTTAATATTAGTTACAGTTTATTAATTTTGTATCCCTGCTGTATCCTGCTCCCTCATTCCCTCCCATTCCCATCCTCCTTTCCTCCTCTCCCTCCTGCCCTTTACCAAGTCCACTGATAGGGGAGGACCTTCTTCCCTTTCATCTGACCTTGGTTTATCAGGTATCTTCAGGACTGGCTGCAAAGTCCTCCTCTGTGGCCTAGCAAGTCTGCTCCTCCTTCCGGGGTGTTGGGGGAGAGGTCAAAGAGCCCACCATTGAATTCATGTCAGAAATAGTCCCTGTTCCCCTTAATAGGATATTCACTTGGATACTTAGCTACCGTGGGCTATATTCAAGCAGAGGTTCTAGGATATATCCATTCATGGTCCTTGGCTGGAGATAAAAGACCCATGTGCCTAGATAAATTTGGTCCTTGTGGAGCTCCTATCCTCTCCAAATCATATTAACTCCCCCTTCTTTCACCTGATTCCCTGTACTCTGCCCAAAGTTTGGTTATGAGTCTCAGTATCTACTTTGATACACTGTTAGGGAGAATCTTTCAGAGGCCCTCTGTGGTAGGCTCCTAATGCCTCAAAATATTTACTCTGAAATATCAGAGTAAAGAGAAAAGATTATATTGATAGTTCTAATGAAAAGGTTATGTTTGTGTTTGGAAGTTAGAAAAGCAATAATATTACAGAACCAGATCCAATACAAAGCAGAGACTGGAACAAATAATGTAAGATAAGGACGCGCTCAAAGACATAAGGACACAGAGATTTGACCAAACACTCTGAAAGAAATGTTTAGACATACTGACTTGGCTGAAATATTGTTATTTGAAATGCAAATGTGAAAATTACAAATAACTAGCAGGTGAAATAGAAAAATGTTTCACTGATATACAACATTATAACTTGGTGCTTGTTTATTGATGAAACAATGAATGATGCAGCTGGGGCTTAGTCTGCATATGATATACTCATATTTCACCAAGGCCTTCCAAATGCTTGTTATTAGCAGAATATTGCTGCTGAAGAAATACACAGATAAATTCATCACAAGATTTTGCATCATAATTTTTTCCTAAATTCAGAAGAACATAGGCAAAGAACATTTAAAAAGTGTTTTCTACCCAACATTTATTTATATTTCATTCATTATATTTCATTTGAATGTTTCTCGTACCACAAACTCTTCTGGTTATTTTGAAAACTATAACCAACTGTTAAAGACTTCTAATCTTTGTGGTAATTGACCACCTGAAGATGCACATTGTTCTTTTTAAAAATAAAATCACTTAATTATTCATCAAACATTTTTCTTTTAGAATAAAATTTATTTATTTAACTTATTTTTGAAATTACACACATTCGTGTTTATCTAATACCAAATGGTCAATCTTGAAAATATGTAAACAAATTACAGTATACAGCCAGATCAGAGTTATTTTAAGTTCCATGTCTGATAGTTTATCTTTGGCTGTACTTTTTTTTAAATTTATTTTTATTTTTTTAATTTATTTATTTTTATATCAATCACAGGTTAGGTACTTTGAATCCTAGGCGTAGCCCCCTCCCTCATTCCCTCCTACCCTCCCACTCCCTCCCTCATCTCCCTCCTCCCGCCCCCTCCAA